>JANIIA010000003.1:35067508-35081032 GCA_027478495.1 Erythroxylum alaternifolium | reverse complement strand
CGGACAAGAATTTCTGTACCTCAGTTTTGAAAGGAACAAAAATTTCTGTCCTTGTCCTCTGAAGACGGAACGAAAATAGGTGAGGACAGCAAGCAAACAGGACGAAGGACCGAACTTTTGCGTCCTTGTCCACTGTCATCACCCCTGAGGACACTAACCAAACACAGGGTAAGAGTCGGAAACCACCCCCACCGCTCACCTTTGCTTCCTTAATAGATCACTATCGGTTAGCCTCAATATCCTTTTTTCTCTGGATTCAGTAATCAGACTACTCAAACCATCAAGCTCTGTGAGTAATAACATCTCAAACCATTTTGTTTCTGATTGTTCTTAGTCGTTTCAGCTTATTACTCGTAGCCTATTCTCTACTTCTGTCTCTCACATATGACATGTTTGACAAAATGCTTCAAAGAACTAGGTTCTGAATTATTATTTTCATTTTCAAGAAGAATCTTTTATCTCAAATCTGTTTAAATTATCGTATTGTACTACGACTCCAGTTTTGTATGTTTCTCTTTTCTCCTCTAACAGAGCTCTCTCTCTCTCTCCTAAATCCACTCTCTTCTCCTTCTAAATTTTGAATCTAAATTTCCAATACTTTCTTTCCATGGAAGTCCAAACCAGTTCATTGAAGACCCCCAAGTCTTCTCTAGAATATTTTGCTCCTGGGAAACTCCGTGAATCAACCAAAAAGATTAGAGTTGTTATAAAGATACGCCCTTTTCTACCCCAGGAAATCTCTGCAAATGATGGCTGCCCCATCTCTTATGTTTATGTTCTTGAACGAGATTGTGAGTCCAGGGATGAAGTTACCGTTCTTCTTAAAGAACCTGACACCAGGTTAGCCCTTTTCTTTCAGTTCCAATCTCGATCCTTATCGTTGGTCGTCTTCCCCTTGATCATGATTTCTTGTTGTCTGTTTAGCCGAAACGAGTGTTATCAGTTCGACTCGTTCTTCGGACAAGATGCCAACAACATTAATATGATTTTTCAAAGGGAAGTTAGCCCTTTATTCCTGGGATATTTTGAGGTTGGAATGTTGCGGTGTTTTCTTATGACGCAACTGGAAATGGATAGACATACCATGTAGGTATAGGACCAAATTTCACAATAGTATCTCATACTAAGTTGTGGATTGATTATTTTGAGTGGATTGCTGAGAAATCTAAGCAGAAGAAACGAAAATTTTCAAGTGGATTTTAGGCAAATTCGAGCTTCTCACTTTAAACCAGTTTATCTTTTCTACAAAATTTTGCTTTTTGCTTCCTATAACATTAATGTTTTCGAAATATGAACTAGGATGTTTTTGTTTTCTAGAACACAGACTCATTAATCTATTTCGTATACTTAATTACCTTGTCTTTCCACTCTATGAACAGAAGGGGAATAAAAGTTATTAGCGTGTTGTATTGGAGAATTGGAGTGTTTTTCTATTTGTGTAAAATGAAGACGAATAAGAAGGATGGGGCAGTAGTATTAAATAAAACGAAACAGAAAAAGAGGAGTTGATATTTAGAAGAAGAGGAAGCGTGAACAGTCACTCATTTAAGAAACTCGTTATGCGTGTGTCAATAAATTGCTTACTTTTCATGGGTGCAGTTCTCCTTTATGCGTGGTGTCAATAAATTGCTTATTCTTCTGCCTTAATTGGAGATCCATCAAGTGATATAATATTAAATACCCCAACTATTCATATAAGTTTATAAATTTATAAAATCTAGAATAGTTAGTACATTTCTTATCATTATGTAATTATTATTATAAAATGTTAGTACTAAATTTATTGCTTAATATTTTATAAACTAATTAACTGATTTTATTTTTATTTATTTTGTAGGAAACAAATCAACAGTAAACTTCATCTTGAAGAACAGGAAATTTTACTTTAGAAAGTTTTAGATTAAATTAATATGTAATAGTTTGAGATAATTGTAATAAATAATTTTCTTGTATATTAAAATTTTCAATTTTATATATTGGAAATTAGAAATTTGTACATTTTGGTGGTTTTTATATATTTTATATATACTAATAATTTTTATTTGCTTGTCTGATAATATTTTGGTACTAAAAATTCGTATCATTTGTGACAATTTTTATCTTGTGGCTACCAATGCAAAAATTTTTATCGATTAAGTAATTAAATTGTTAAATTTAATAATATTGATTAATTAATTAAATTGTTAAATTTAATAATATTATTTGTGACAAACATGAACACATTAGTGATAAATTAATTGTAATATATATTCTTTATTTGGTGACAACATTATTTTAACATATAATTTTCATACTTGTGACGAAATCTGTTAGACAATATAGCCACTAATATAAATTTCTTTTATAGCTAATGTAATTTCGTTAATGAATTGATAGTTTTATTTATGATAATAATAAACACATTAGTGACAATACTTTTTGTAAGAACTAATTTTCATTTTTGTGACGAAATGATGTTTGACACTTTTTTATTAAAATATTAGTGACCAAAAAGTAATGGACACTGATAAAAAAATTTTAGTGACAAATAATTTGTCACTATTTATAATTTTTTTAGTGGCGATAATGTCGTAGCAATAAAATGAAGTACTGTTACGACTTTAATTGTCACTACTTTATATTATTCGTGTCGACAAATTTGCTATAAATATGTAAAGTTGTTGTGACTATATAGTGTCGTCACACATTACATGAATTTTAGTGTCAACACTTTTATCACAATATAATGAAATTCTGTTACTACTTAATTTGTCACAACTTTATATTATTTGTGACGATAAACTTGTCATAAATATGTAAAGTTATTGTGACCATATAGTTTTGTCACAAATTTCACAAGTTTTAGTTACAGTATTTGTGTCACAAATGTATTGCATAATTGTGACCATTTTTTAAATTAGTCACTATTTCAGTAGTGACGGAGGTATTTGTGACGGGAGGTGACGACTTCAAATATTGGACACTATTAATAATAGTGACCAATATTATTGCTTTTAGTGACAACTTTTATTTTCACTAAAAATACAATTTCTTGTAGTGTAAACACTGCCTTATTAAGGTTAAATGACAAAAGTTTTATACATTCTAGCTAGAATAGATATAGATATTAGCCGGCTTATAATCATCAGTAGGAAAACGTAATAATAGTGTAAGCATGAATTATCTTCCTTTTTCCTTGCCCAGTTGAACAAACCATACTATGAATTATATCAACTAGTGATGGTAGAGGGTGGACGAAGAGAGGTGAAGACAATGGAAAAAAAAATCAAAACCATGAACAATAAATAAGACCAAATACTGAAAACAAAAATGAGATACAGAAAATCAATTTCCAAAAGTGAAAAAGTAAAGAGAAGAAGTAGCTAACTTCAGTGGTTGTCATTCTAGTTTCTTCAATTTCATGGGTTACTTTGATATTCATAGGTTATGGTTTATATGTTCCCTAATAAGAGACAACTTCCTTGATTTAATTGTTCTCATGAAAAAAAAAAACACAAAAGTTGCCTTTAAGTTTCTTACTTGCACTTAATCCAGCAACAAAACAATAAGTATGTAGCATAAATAAATTATGCCGATAAAATGAGATTCAAAAGAGAAAATTTCAAAAAGTTTGAGGTTAATTTAGCAAAAATAAAAATTTAAAGACCAAGATATATCTATAGTCAAAATTTAAAGACCAATTTAGACTTCTTTCTAAAATTCTATTTTGTATAATTAAAAAAGGTTGTCGTAAGACTGCAATGATACACATTATATCTTCCATTTATCAATAACATTAAGTAGTTTGTGTTTCTCTAATTTAAAACATATGTGACTTAATTTAAATTATAAAGTTATGTCTTTATATGAATCTAACACCTTTGGTTCAGTTATTAGCTTAACAAAAAAAGGCATTCGTAGATATCTGTCAACTTTTATATAATTATTAATGTTTAATTATACCCACTTACATTTGGTATCGTTATATTTATAGTTCAATTTCTAAAAAGATATCAATTAATATGGATAAGCTTGAATTCAAATTTCAATTTCAATTCTTATATAATTGAAATTGGGTTTTGTAATCCTAAATTATAATTCTAATTCTGTTATCCTGCCACAAACTTGATATGACATTACAGCAGATAATAGTTTTCTATTTCTAATTAGTTCTATTTTTGGGACCACGTGATCATGTTCAATTTTACTATTTATTATGTAATGTTTTCCCGTTTGATGTTTTCTTTTACGAAGGGAAAAAAAAAACAACATTAGGTTATGAGTTGCTGAATCCCCAATTGCCGACTTGAAAGAAGCTTGGTTGAAGGACTTTAATGTCAATCATGTCGAATAACAAGGCAGCTTATATACAGAAATACATCTTGAAATGTCAGTATTCGAATTCTGTGACTTTCTACATTTATGTGGGAAATCAAGACAAAACTTCCCTTGATGCGGAACATAACTTGTAATAGAGCAACCAAAATAATAAGCAAGATAACATACACTGAATCAAAAAGCCTTGTTGTTAACTTGTCTCATTTATTTGTTTCAATGGTTACAAAAATTTGATGAATGTGTTAGAACGGAAGTTTGTGTATATATCCATGATTCTATCATGAACAACACCATGCAGAGGCTGTAAGCAAGCACCTATCTTGCCATCCGAGAGAAATAGTCCTACCGTCATCTTTTTCAAACACCCTGAAACCACCGTTCTCTCCATCAAATTGGCGTGAACAAGAATGTGTTCTGATTTTCAACAAAAGCTTGGCTTGTATCAAGCACTTTGAACTTAGTTGAATTCCTGAAAATCCATTACTCTCCATCCTTCCCTTCCACGTCTCCATCTTCTCATATCTTGCACAATTTGATTCATCCCTCCCGCAATTGAGCATGGATTTAATCTCCTTACCCAGATGGTTCTTCTCGATGTTTAATCTCTCTGAGCTGTCCAGTGGAAGACAATCATCTAAAGAGTCGAACATGGCTGCAAAATAGTGCAGAGACTCCATGAATCTTGATAAGAAATTTCGAGGGCTTCGGCTACCTTCTTGCTCTACCAGTACAACGATGGATGGGCTCAGTGCATGTGCTGATTTTAGCGTGTCAGACACCTTCAAACAATCATTTAAAGTGTTCAAATGAAAAACTAGATTCACAGCAACTGTCTCGTTCTTCTTCTTCCTCAGGTTGATGAGCTTGGATCCTCTTAACAGCCCTTGAAATTCAAACACTAGATTTCGAAAACCTTTTGAGAAACTAACTAATCGAGTCTCAGTTTCTTGCAGTTCGTCAAGGCTTTTACCGAATCCCGTTATACGAAGTGAGATACGGTTAGCAGTGTTTGCCTTTTCAGAGAGAGACTGCATCAATGAAGGCCATTGGAAGCCGTACGAAACATCAAAATCGACGATGTGCAGTGCTCGGTTATTGTTCTCTTCTTCCTTCTCAAAAGCCTCGATAATGACCTGGTTTGCGGTGAAATGAGCAAATTGATAGTAAGGAGAAACGCGGTAGAGATTTGTGAATGCTAAGAATTCTTCTTCGGTTGTTGGTTCCTTTATGATCATTTCGTAGAATGGAGATTTTCGAGTGAGAAGTCTTGCCGATAGTCCATCAGCAAAATATGCAACAACTCTCTGAACAGAATCTCCATTTAATGAAACACTTTGGTACAACTCAGTTAGATTATCTAGAGCGGATCCGAGATTATTGTCGTCAACAGCGGTGGCTGTAATTAGAAGCAAATGGATCAAATGAATACCCTTTCCATCTTCATCGACTCCTTTTCTCTTTTGGTCTAGCTTTATCATGTGCTCCCTCATCTGGAGTAGCCTGAAAATCTTGCCTTCACAACCTTCATAGTTAGAATTGGAAGGGGTCAGAGTCGACCTTCTCTTCCTCTTCCTTCTTATCGATGCATTAGAATCGGAATCTGTAACAATTGCCAAGCTAAGATTCAGTAATTCCTCCTGCTGATCACGTATGTCATCCTCCATAATACACATTAGAGAAAGAGAGAAAGGAGGGTGTTTATAGCTAGGATATGAAAGGATAATATAATGGTTTGAGTTTTTATGGATGCACTCTGCGAAGGGATAAGTCAACAAAATTCCATTGTGTCCTTACATGAGAATAGAACCAAAGACACACTCAGCGAGACAAAGAAGGGAAGGTCTTCCCATTTATTATTTCCACGAGTGAAAGAGAGAAGATTTAGGGTATCTTTTGATTCTGGAGAATAAGCATATAATAGCTCAAGAAAATTAACGGGCGAATATAAAAAGATAAGAAGAGAAGGAGAGGATATTTGTCTCAGGTCTTTGGGTGATCCGGTACTTGCATCTGCAGTCGACAAAAAACAGCGGGGAAAATGGGGTATCCAGCCTACCGTCCACAAATGCCTGTCTTTATTTTCTACTTCTGGATACCATATAAACTCTTTTTTTTCTTGACCTTTGCTGATTTACCATAATAAATAAATGTCAATTAAGATTTTAAGTTGAATATAATGATTTTTAGATTTAGTTGAATTATAATCACCTCTGAATCGATTGAATTTCTCATAATATATAGTTGGTTGTTTTCCATGCTCAAAAGGAATTAAGCATTATATTAGTCTGGCTTCTTATAGTTTTTGCCATGTAATCTAACCACATATGTTAGTTCAAGGTTTGAAATAGCGCTATTGATTTTGTGCATTATATCAATCCGAACCATTGGTCAAACAAAAAAAGAATATAAAAACTTAAAAAGAGTAATAAGCTATTTAATTGATAGACGGTAGGTACCGACGAAGAGTTTGGCATGAGAAACAAATTAACCAGGAGAGTTTCTATCTGTGAATGCATATTTTGTTTTTAATTAACAAAATTAAACCTGAAATGACCCCGTTTATAAGAATAAGAACAATCTATGGAGAAATCATATTGGATTACAAGACAATACATTCTCAAATAACAACAGTAGCTGCATGCGCATCAATTAAGAAGAAATTGACTTTTGTTTCATCGCTTTTCTCTGCCTATGCTAACGCTTCGCACTTGGCAATGCAAACTAATTTGACAACACGAATTCATTGCAAAGACTTCGGATGCTATTTCTTGTCTTCGGCCATATTCCAATATCGGGAAATTATGGCATCAAAGTTAAAATAGTTGCCTCGTGGAATTTTTTATGAGTTCAATTCCTTGCTTTACATAGGAAAAACCGTTTGAATGTATCTCTAAACCTTAAATATCACGTAAGAACATAAGGCATACGTGGATGACAGTTACACTAATGTTTCTTAGATTAATGTCTTGCTTGTGGAAGACATGTAAAGCATATCATCTAAATATTCCTTGGCTCAATATATTAACCTGGCCTAACAGGACAGTGACAGTACTTTTATTGGTTGTATGGACCGATCCCTGATGCCTCCGTAAATATACAGGAGCTTGACATATGGCAACATCTTGCACCGTATAAAAAACTAATATTGGAAAGGAGCTTGTCTAGGAGATGCCCTAAACTTTGTCTTTAAGAATCTACGACGGACAAGATCCGTTAAATTGTGTGGCGATAATTCTAATATGGCATTAAACCATTCAGTTTAGTCCATCCAAAGCGTAGACCGTTTTCCGGACTTACTCATGAATGTGTTGTCTAGATCTCAAAACTTGTATTTAATGGTGTTGTAAAATCCAAATGGTTATTTCCTATCAGATTCTTGAATTGAGACAATCAAAATTTCTCCCATGGAAAAAGAAGTATCAACATACAGTAGATTGCCCGGCATTTCACTCTACTATTCTTGTAAGAGAGATTTTTTTAGAGGATCTTGCTTTTCCACATTTAACTATCAATACATCTATTTAGTTGGCACGAAGGAGTGAAACTAGATGAAGATGCTGATAAATAATTATGCCATATAAGTTATGGAATTAAGAAAATAACACATTGAAGTTATGTTTTTCTTCTATATATATTTTTTTGGCAAAAACAAAAAGGTTGTCCGAGTGATATCATCTAACATGCCTCAGGAATCCTCAATTTTTTGCAGTTCAAGGACATGACAACTTTCTTTTTTTTTTTTTTTTCATTATGTACGTAGGATTTAGCCTTAGTTGAGGGAACAATGAGTTAAACCATATAATATTAATTTTATGACTGGGAAAGAACTTTCACTAATTACTAATTACTATCGGACCGATGAATTCCACTTCTGCTTTCTATTATAGTTTCAATTTTCCTTTCAAATAGGATAAAATTTTGTTTTTGTTGTTAATGTCAATATAGTTATATTTTTATTACTGATAGTAATTATATATTTTTTGAAAAATGATAATAACAATAATTACATATTAGATAAAATTTAAAGATAAATTATTTTTAATTAAATAAATTTATTTCAATCTCTTATATAATATTTATTAACAAAATTATTTTATTTTAGTATAACAAATAATTTAAAATAAAATTATTATAAATTAATATTTATTTTAATTATTAAATCAAATTTTATTTAAAACTTATATATTTTAATTAATTATATTTATTAATAATTATTAAATTTAATTTATTGAATAAGTAAAATTAAATTAATTTCAAATAGGATAAGTAAAATTAAATTAATCATAATAGTTATTAATAATTAATTTTAATTAATTAAATATGTAATATTATATTAAATTACAGTACAAGTACTAAGACATTTAGTGACAACTTTTTTGTGACATTTAAATATTTCGTCACAAATATGATAGTTATTGTGACCAAAAATGTGTAAGTCAATATTACTTTTATTTTTTGTGATAAATTATTATGTAGTCATTAATGGTATAATAGTTGTGACACTACTAAGTCTTTCACAATTGTGTTAACACTAATAATAAGTTATTAGTGGCAATAATAACTTTGTCACTAATATCATTCAATATTTAGCTCCTGTAGTATTTTAGTAAGAATAAAATGTAATTGTGAAAAAATAAATTATTGTCACTATTATTATTCGTTATTGTGATAAAAAATTATTTGTCACTTAATTGATATATTTTTATGACGACAATTGTCGTCAATATAAGCAAAAATAGTTAGTGACAATAATATATCGTCACAACAGCATATGAACCACTATGGTCACTATTATTCAAAATGATAGTAACAAGAAATCTTTTCATCACATAAATTTTAAAATAGGTTTAACGAAAAATCTTTTCTTCACATAAATTTTAAACCTTTTGTGACTAAAACTTGTCGCTAATATAAACCTAACTAATTAATGTCTATTAAATATCATCACAATAATAAACTTACCTTAATGGTCAATATTATTTAAAATGAGTCATAGAAAAATAATTTTCACACTTAAATATTCTAATTTTTGTGATAAAAATGTTATAACTATTATTGAAAATATTACAATAAGTAAAAATTAGCAATATAAATTATTTATTTTTATTACATTAACCTATGTAAATATTGTAACAAAAAAATTTAGTGATCTAATAGATTTTTAGCAATCATAATTAAATTTAATATCACATTAAAAGAGATTAAAATATTATATTAAAGTTTAAAGTAGCAGTCTGAATAAATCTAAAATCCATAAATATTTTGAAATAAATATTCAATTATCATTGTCTTCTTTATTAGCCTCATCTTCACTCACTGGATTTATCTCAACATCGTTAATAAAAGTACACTCATCATAATTAGTTTCATTATCTTCTTCAGCACCTATGATATTAATAGTTATGGGATTTCCTTCAACAGTTGTTGTGGCCAAGTCAGATCTATTCAATGATACCATATTATCATCCTTTTTCAAATTAGCTTCATGAAAGGTAAAAGCACACTCTTTATTTTCTTGGCATGGCTCGTCTACATCTTCATCAGGCAAATCATACAAATCACGTGATTTTGTCTTCATAACAACTTGCCAATTATGCTCTCTAATGTCTCTTACATAATAAACTTGTGAAGCTAAAACATATGGTTCATTGGTGTTCAACTTGCGTGTAATATTGATTATAGAAAACCCAAATTTGTCAACTTTATATTCACCTTTATGATATACATCCCACCAGTCAACCTTAAATAAAGTAACACTATTTCCCTAGAATATTTTAATTGTATGATATCTGTTAATACACCAAAATAATCCAAGTTACCTGTATTCTCATCCCCTTTCACAAGAATGCCAGTACTTTGTGATGTCAAATGCAAATCTCTTTCCTTTGTGTTAAACCTCCAACCATTGATGAAGAAGCTTTTATAACGATAAACTTGTATTTCTGGCCCATACGCTAGATGCAACAAATTGATGATTAACCAAGTCACTTCCTTCAGCATGCAATTGAATAATCTGGGAGGAGTAATAATCATTAAACATGTAATTTTAAAAATAACCATATCATCATAATAAAAGTTAAGAGCGTGTGTGTCTATATAATATATATATATATATATACACATATACTTACAAAATTTTTGAACCATTGATAAAATTCTTGTTGGTGTTTTCTATCCACATTTGTAGGATCCTCTCTCTTGAGTTTTTCTTTATACATGCTTCACATTAAAAATAAATAAAATATGAATAAATATGTACATAATATTATATATCAAAAATAAATTACATAAATTAATAATTAAAAGTTAGATCATTTTCTCGGCATACTCTTGAATTTCTTGACAATTCTCTAGCACATATGATCTAGCTTGAGCCCATTCAATTAAGCTTAACTCTTTGTATGCTTTTCAAGTAAAGGTCTACAAGTTCGTGAAAAAACTTTAAGAAGCGCATGGTTCATAGAGGACAATAGGAATGAGAATGGAAACGAAAATGAATATAGTGAGGAATGAGAATGGATATAATCATTATAATTATGATGGTTGGTTAAGATAAAAGAATGATTACTATTACCATTGATAGTGGTTGGTTTGTTAAAAATGTTGAAAAATAAAAAATTATTAAAATTTTATTTTATATCAAAATTTAAATATATTTTAATTGATTATATTTAATTTATACACTTTAATGATAGAATGTTTAAAATAAAGTATATTGCGATATTTCATTTCCGATAGCTCTTGAAGAAGAAAATACTTCAATATTTTCTTACATCAACATATCATTAGTTACATAATATCCTCAAAATATAGTTTAATCATCCAAAATATTATACAATTCATCGATATAACCATAATATCCACCATTCCATTGTTATAGTAAAATCAAGTAACATAGGTTAATACAATTTAAATTCCTCTGTTAATGCAAATGATGTAAAATATCACAGTTATACACAATACCTTAACCAAAAGCCTTCAATTGATGCAAAATAACTAGGTTAACACGACAAACTTTGTTTGCATCACAACTACAAAGTTCCCAACTAATACAAAATAACCTAGTTAGGCAACATCAATTGTATCATAATTTCATAATACTTACGAAAATATTAATATGCTTCTTCCAATGATTCATAGACTAGAAGATGGATAGAGGAATTCAAGAACAAAAGAACTTTTTAAATGACTTGGCAAAGCAAACAAAACCTGAACTTTAGCAGGATTATTACAGAATAACACATCAACCTTACTAACATCCATTTGAGATATGCCAATATTAAGAAGCTCACTGATGAGCTCTTGCATCTTCTCGTGAATGATCTATAAGCTCGACAAACTTGTGGTCCAAAAGAAAGAAATGACCAACATCCAAGAGCCATATGACAAATTCCAGAGTGCTGAATTTGCCACATTTTGGGAGAGACAATATTCAAAGAACAGAAAAACAAAATAAAAAGTTTAGAAACAGAATTAGAAAATTCTGTAAAGCATCTTAACCAACAATGCTATCATATACTAAATAACTGCTTATGTTGTTGAAGATTTTCCACCATGTAAGAACTGCTAAAATTGTGCAAAGTTTCAGGACCAGTTCATCTAATCAGTTTCTGTTTATAGCATATACTTTTTATGTTCAATAAACCAAACAATATTTTGTGTGCTAATCTTTACAATTGATTACTCCAATAAAGTTACATTGGAAAAAGAAATGTAGAATGGGAACACGAACCTCATTGTCAATCTTGTACCAGAAACATTGGAGTCACTAGCCTCCACCATTATGATATGACCCATAGGAGTCCAGAAATTAGGTTCACTTACCATAGAAGAAAGACCAAGGCATTGGAGGGGTAGGCTTTGTCATATTAGGACAAGGGGTGCGCAAAGTTGTCAAAGGAATGGAGAGTTAGTTAGCTGAAAGAGGAATAAAACAGTACGAGAGGAGTGAGGGGAATGCCATGCATATTTTTCTGTCATTTACGTATAGTTGAGCCTAAGGCTAGAGGAGCTAAAACCTCGAATTCTAGCACATTATCTTTGTCTTTTTTTACTGATCTTAGTGATCAATCAATATATAAACTATATTCTGCCATTGCTGTGTGTGTTTGTGTGTGTGCTGTGGGTTGGTGAACATTTGCAGGTTCTATCATTTGGTATCAGAGCATATGTTTCTCGGCATGGTAGCAAAGAAGTAGGATACAAGGCTGGACGTATTGGAAAAAGTAGTAGAAGAAATCAAAGTAAGGCTACAGGTGGAGCGTGAATCCTTGCGGGTGGAAGTTAACCAAAAACTTGAAGGGGTAAAGGGGGAGCTGAAGGAAGAAATCAGTAAGAGGTTCGATCAGCTGATGCAAGCAATCACCACCCTCTAAGTACGCCCAGACCTGACACACCATAACCCAACGAAAATGCTTGAAGGAGAATCTTTGGTAACGGGAATGAGGAGAGGTCAAAAATAGGGGACTAAGGAGGACGTGTATAAAGGGAAGGAAATGGGTCCCAAAGGAGGAGATGCTGGGTGGGTCGGGTTTGCACCAAATAACTGTGGAAGACCTGCAAGGCTCCAGATGCAAGATGGGTATGGCCCGACTATTAAAAATTTAGTCAGGGAGCGATTAGGGATTGATGGAGATCTAGAAGGGGGACAATACCGAAGAGATAATCGGCGTGATGGTTAAGACATGAGAAGGGATGATCGATGCACCGATAAAGCTAGAGTTGAACCAGAGGTGAGGGGATGGTACCGAGAAGAGGAGGGGTTTCGTCATGATGAGTGCTGGAGAAGGGGATACACAGACAATGATCCCCAACCACCAGATTGGAGGCGCAACTACAATCCCAGGAGAATCGAGATGCCCGTTTTCAAGGGACAAGATCCAAACACATGGGTCAACCGGGCAGAATGATTTTTTTCTGCTGGGAGATATACGGAGGAAGAAAGAGTGGAGCTGGCAATAATGAGTTTTGACGAAGAAGCTTTGGCGTGGTATCGGACGGTCGAGGCCACGGGTGCGATTCCAGACTAGAGAGAACTGAAGGGTATGCTATTTTGACACTTCTGACCACTCTATGAGGGTAGTACATGCCAAAGATTCTTATCTATCAAGCAAGAGGAGTCGATTCTGGATTATCGGAAGCGATTTTGGGCATTAGCTGCATCCTACCGTGAGCTGACACTGGAGGTGATGAAGTGCGTTTTTATTA
>JANIIA010000003.1:35018651-35039794 GCA_027478495.1 Erythroxylum alaternifolium | reverse complement strand
CTAATTAAATATATATTATTAATAAAATTTTTAGACGGTTATAATCTAAATATAATGGAAATATATATTTTAAAAAATTAATAAAAATTTTACCGACAGAAATATATAAAATTTTCGTGGGTAATTGCCTACTTACTATATCGACGGAAAATACGTTCCGTCGATAATAGGTAAGAATTTTACCGACGGACAAAATGTTTCCGTCGGTAACTTTACCGACCGTATTAAAAACATTCCAATACTAAATTTACATACGAGTGAGCGACTTACCGTCGCTAACATTTTCGACAGAAAATTTATGACGGTCGGTAACTTTTCAGTTGAAATTACCGACGGTTATATTTATCCCGTAGCTAAACTTACTGATGGAAAGTTTTTTTTACCGTCGGTAAATTTACCGACTGTTGACAAATAGTCTGTCGGTAAGTTTAACTACGGCCGAATCTCCGACGTTTTTAGCCATCGATTTATTCCGTCGGTAATATTATGTACCGACGAAATATTTGTCATTTCTGTCGATATTTTTCGTCGATAATTCACTATTTTCTTATAGTGGCAGGTTCTATCACATTCTCCAACCAAGATCAAATCATTTATCTTGGCCCCATATAATAATGGCAGTGAGAAGAGCTCAGAGTGAGACTCCCGTATTGGACTGGCCATTTCAAACAGAAAAACTGCAATGTTTACTGATGCCAATATGCTTCTGAATCCAAGAAATTGAGAAAAAAAAAATAGAGCTAGCATTAGGTACAATGCTTGAATTAATTACATCACGAAAACAACAATACTAATTACTAGTTGACAAATGAAAAGAAGACGAGAAACAAGAAGAGGTTGACAAAATTATGTAGATTATGACGTACGCAATATAGAGATCAGAGGTTTCATCATATTTCTCTGACGACTGAGACCTCCCTGAACCACTGTCAACTTTCATTTGCCTCAACTCTGCAGAACTTCTTGATATCTTCTGATCACCTTTTCTAAAACCCTTATTGAATGTGAATGGCTTTGCTACCGGAGTTTCTTGAGTAACCTCACCAAAAGTAGATGATTTGTAGTTCTCTGTGTTTGTATCCGAAGGAAAAATGAAAATTTGAATAAATATGTTGCAGAGTAGCAAACAGTTGGACACACATAAGGGGACAAATTCATAAAACAATCTAAACTTGAACAAGAAAATAAATATTACTGACGAGCTCAATAAGTTCAGTTAAAAGAGTATGTCATTGTTAAAGAGTAGAAACTCAAGAGGCGCAAGCATGGGTATAACGTTTACTAAATGATAAAGAAGAAAGGAAAACTTGTGGCTTATGAGCTTGGAAAGTTTTACTACTTCCAGTATCAGGATGATGTTTGTAAGGAGATAAAGCTTTCTAATACGAACCACCATACTAGGCAATAAGCTAATAACAGAAGTAGTCGGAGAGTCTTACTCTCGTTAAGTTTTCCAAGATACGTGTTAAGAGAATCTAGCTCCTCCCTGGTACTGATCAGATCAGTTTTTTCAAGCAACTGAACCCTCTAATCATCAGCATCTGAAGAGGGCTGACGTTCAGCACCATGGAGTTTTCCGAGATATGAATCTAATAATTTCAGCTATTCTTCAATATTACCACCATTCAAAGCACATGGTACTTTGCACAATTGGTTTCCTTTTCCAGTCCAACCTTTATGCGGGGAAGGTGTATCATTAATGTTTTGCACTTTAAGTTTCCGTTAGTTACCTTTAAAGTTGTTTACACCAAGGAGAAAATATAAGTTTGCACTCCGATTAGATAAATCTCAGAAACAATATGAAAAAAACACAGAGAAAGAAATTAAAACAAACTCAGAGACCTAAAAGGATAATAATAATAAGGATGCAAAGAAAAATTTAATTGGGAGCATTTAGGTATTAGTATAGTCACCTTACAGAAAGGGAGTTAAGGTTATAGAACCATGAAATTGCCACCATCACCCAATCCCACCACCTTAGTCATCTTAATCAGCCATATATATCTCCTCATACCTTTGTTTACCAGCCACATTCAAGGACTTGCGGATAACTTAGCACATTCTCATTACCACAATCAATTTAAGCTACTAAATTTTATAGTCTAAATTTACCCAAAATCTTGCCAAAGAAACATCCAGAACGAAGATGGATTTCTGCCAACCTCAAATTACATAGAAAGATAAATAACTTATTGACAATTGAAAGACTTCATGAGGTTTTACCTTCTGTTTAATTGGAGCAGGTGTGTTAGTGGTAGGCTTAAAAAATGATTCCAATCTGCCAACAGATATTTAAAGAAACCAGACCAGGAAAAGGGAAGAACATAAGAAATGTGGAAAGTCCAAAGGAGCCCAAAAAGGTATAATTATCTACCATTGTATACAAGTAAACTTGTTCTCCCATCATCCATGATATTTTACAGAGATTCATAAAGCACATACTAAAACAACGAGAAAACAATAGCATATCATACCCGCATCTCTCTAAATTAAGATATGTTAAGAAAAAGTAGCGTTTGTTGTGAATTCACAACCAGATATTATGTTCACCTGAATTATGTTCTTACAGAGGATCATCGTAGAAAGTAAAACCAAACCTTCAAATCAAAATGCAAACAAGAAAACAGCTCTTCTCTACTAGCTCCTTCAGTTCAACCCCTAAGAGCAAAACAATTAAAAAAGAAAAATTAGTAAGAAGCTAGCATAGACCCATAACCCCTTAACAAAAGATCAAATTCCAATTCAAATCTGTCCTCATAATCTCTAACAATTAGAATCAACCAATTGCTAACTTTTACTCAATAATCCTGAACCAGCCTTTTCACAACTCAGATCAACCTAACCTTACAGTCCAATTTTCTCCCTAGGACAAAATTACCACCTCAAGAACATTGATCCATGAAACCAAGAGATCTAAATGGAAAACATAAGAATAGAACTTTTGTCAGGATCTAAATATTCAAAAAGCTTGAAGGAAGTACAACGAAGTATCGGTCTCTATTTTGAATAACTGAAGGAAATAGCACTAAATATCAGTCTATATCAAATACAACAAGAGGGAGAAAGGAGTTGACACTATCTGGAGGTAATAGGTAAAATTATTGAAACCATAGTCAGGTAATGTAATAGTCTCAACGAAGATTGTAGCATTCAGAATACAAGTTGATGATGTAAGAAAAAGATTAGACGATAAATATAGAAATCGGGTAATTTTTCCCTTTAAGGTAAACAACTAGTGAAGTGAACCGATTCGACAATATCCAGGAAAGATCACAATGATCTCCTAGACAGTATTACCATTCCACGTAAAATCCCAAGAAAGGTCGAAGGGGTCACAAACGGTCCCACTTAAAACCCAACCTCCTAGACAGAAATTACGCGCACGGTGTATTTATTACAACCTAACCCGTGTACGCACACGAATAATAAATACATCCAAATAAATTGAACACAACACTACAAATGTACCCGACAAACAATATTGAATACTATACTACAACTTGAAAAGAGACAAGACAATAAATGCCGAATAATAAAAGTGATAAGGAAAGAATACACTCGAAAATTTTATAACGAAGTTCGGCCAAATATGCCTACGTCTCCGGAACACCACTAAAGTAGCCTGCTTTTATTAAGAAGAGGACACTAAATTTAATATGTGTATAAATTTTGAGTATATATCAAATTTTGGGATATATAGATATGGGAGGGGGAGGAGTTATTTTATAACTTGAAAAACTCCTCCCATCCTCATCTCTTCCCAATATGGGATATAAATTGGGCCATCAAAGTAAAAAAAAACAACATCTTTTGTTCTCTTCCTTTTTTATTTCTTTCACCTTTTTTAGGAGGACAATAGGCAAATGTTTAAGGTTGGTAATGAACTAGATCCCAAACTTCTTTCAGCTTGAGGGGCAAAATGGTATCACCTTAAAGTTCTGGAATAATAGGAGTTAAGCTTTCTTGTGCGAAGATGGAAACCCTCCATTAAAAAACAAAACTTGCAAATTAAGCCCAAACAAACGCAATAGGAATAAAAAAAAGGTAGCAGGTAATGCAAAAGCCATAAAGGAAGTGATTCAAAAGAGAGAACGAATGTCTTCAGATAGACATAACTAAATACCAGCAAAGAGCAGAAATCTGAAAAATGAAAATTTTAATCAAAGCAACAGAGCAAAAGTAGTCCAAAACTTCATTCAATCAAAACTTCAATGAAAAATGATCAAGCACTAAAAGTCCGAACCAAGTAGTCCTCAAACCAAAAATCAATGTGAAGAAGGGGAAGAAGCCTTACATTAAAACACATGATTTGTAAGAAACCAGATCGAAGAAAAAATGTGGCTTGTAAGAAAAAACCAGAGCGAAGATGGCTACTGCAGTTGTTTCTTGCTTATAGAGAGAGAATAAGAGTAGAGACTGAAGGAGGAAACATCATCGTGGCAAACACGTGCCAAAATTACAGAGTAATGATTCCCATTGCTCTAGATTACGTGAGTAATGCTCGAAAACGAGGAATCAGAACATAAACTCTCCAGTCATAGGTACTTACCAAACTTTATTTTTCATTCCATACTCATTCCTCTTTTGTTACACCCACTAAACAAGCACCCCTTTATATCCGAATGCAACTGATCATCACTTCTTTCATAGTTTCTTGTAACACGATTCAACTTAGTCTCAATCTGATGTAAATACCTTGAGCAAAAGTCCATGCACTCTTATATAATATATAGTTCCGCAATGGATCCTTCTGGACGTGCCTTATTTCTCACAAACGATTTAAGTGTGCACGAAAATCACTCTATGGGATACATCCGTCGAAACTATATTGGCCTAGTAAGTTTAGCCTCGCTCACAAGATGAATTGTTAAATATATCATGATGTCAAAAAATGAGGGCAAAAATATCTTCTCTAACTTACAAAGTGTTAATGGAATTGTTTTCTTAAGTCTCTTAGATCATTCAAACACAACACTTTTGCAAACAACTCATAAATATGTACATAACTCAATGAGCGCTTCATAAACCTCTTTACATAATGTACAACCAAAGGAAGATATCGATGTAGAAATACATCATAATCATGACATTTCATCCCATAAATTTTGCATTCATTGAGACTCACACATCATGAAATAAAGATCTGTCATGCAAGTGGGAGGTTATAAGCAATTAACACAATTGGTCATATACTATAAGAAGTGCTAAGATTACTAAATGGGTTAAGTTGTCACTTACTAAACTGAGTCTAATATTACATGGGTCTGCTATGAAAGAAGGATGCTTTATATCAAAACTTTTCAAAATAAAATAATCCACTCGATGTCTCATAGATTCATCAGTATGTGGTTTTTCCTTGTGCCACTTTATATCTTTAGCAACATTTGCTGACATGTACAATCTTTGTAAGCATGGAGTTAATGGAAAATATCGCAAGACTCTCTATGGAATCTTTTTTCTACATCTATGCTCATTAGTCAAATTTCCCATTTTCCCATCATTCTTCCATCTAGATTCAGCACAAGTTGGACAAGCTTAAGCATCCTCATATTTGTTTCTATAAAGAATGCAATCATTCACACATGCATCTATCTTTACATATAAAAGCCCTATATCTCGTGTAGTTTTCCTACTATTAATATATGAGCAAGGAACCTTATATCTCGCGTCCAGTAAAAATTATTGTTACACTTTTTACATGGACAACGTGCTGATTTTCCCTCATCAAGATGATTGAAAGCAAATTCAAGAAATTTAATAACTCTTTTTTCATACTCTAGCAATGTTCTATTAGAAATTTCCAACCAATTTTATCAATCCCCATTATCCTACACCATAAATTAATTAAAATTAAGACAAAATTTATGAAAGAAAATTTCTAACACAGTTTAAATTTGTCAAAAACATCAAACCAACCAAAATGTGTAAAGCCACTCCAAGTTTGGTTGCAAATCAAAATCTTAATCTACAAATTAAAAAAGAATGCATTATAATGTTTTATGTTTACATGTCCATTCCATCATCTTAACAAAGGCAGAGAAATGGAGAAATTAACTTTTAGGAGGCTGAATGTATTAAGATTGATGCTACAAACAATAGAGTCTTATACCTAACTAATTTCGAGAATAACATACTGGGTAGTGGAGATTTTACTTTGGAGTATGATTACTTGGTCATAACTATAGGGGCTATTTTGTTGTTATATATATCATCAAAATTCTCTATACTAATAAAGGATCATTCAGATCGTATTAGAACAATTTTAGACAAAGGATATGTATTAGACAAAGGAAATAGTGAAACGTGGCAATACTGCTTAAGAAAATAGTGAAAGACCAACTTTTATCAGAATAAAAGGGAAGGTAGTCGGTGAATGAGCAATGAAAGAAAAGAGAGTCTACTTGTATCATGATACAAAGCTTCATCAATTTGATTTGTCGAACCTTCACTTCTATACTTCATTAGAATACCGCTTCGCCCCTCGGTGTTAGGTCTTTCTTGCTTTTCATCCCCAATAGGAGTTCATGCTTCTAAGTTGATGTGATGTATTCCACACATTGGCGTATATTTTGTCTCTACAAGTGCTTATTTTGATTTTGTTTTTTAAGGAACGTATAGAAGATTGACGGCATGGACGAAGCAATATAACTTTATAGGGTACTTCCTAACTATTTACATCATCGCACTAAAGCTCACTCATTACGCCCACCAACCATGAATGGAATTCGATCACAGAATCTATTGTTAAGGTGTGACAATCTTCTTCTAGGAGCAGCAACTAAAATCATCCAAGGACGATAACCAATGACTGCATTTTTTGTCAAGTCTGTTCTTGTTAAAATGTATTGTATTTGGGAAGATGAAAACCAACAACAACGTTTTCAACTGACGCTACATGGATAGGGAAAAAAAGAGAGATGACTGCATTTTGTTTTTGTAAGAGAGCAGTAAACTAGGGCCAAAAATAAGAGACAAAAAAATGTTGAAAACATTACACGCTGGAAGATAAAACAAAACCTTAGTTTATTGCTCTTTTACAAAAATGTTTTGCCATTTAAAAAGGGAGAAGTACTTTGCGTTCTGCCACTTAAAAAAGCAGAAGGAGTCTGCACCCATCTTTCATGTTCTGTCACTTAAAAAAGGAGAAGTAATTTACACCCATCTTTATTTATTTGATCAGTCTTGCCACACTGATAGTGGTAGATTACATAATATTTTAGTAGGTAGTTTAGAATGTGTTTAATTGTTAAATTGAATAATTAGTGCATGTTTAGGTTAGGATTGTATTGTTTAGTTAGACATTTGTGTTTTGAGTGTTTTATGGATTGCAGTATGCCTTGAGCTTAAATTTGTCCATTTAAGGTGCCTTGATATGTCTGTTAGTGTTTCAGATCAATTATAGAAGAATGGAGGAGAATCGTAGGAAGCTCGAAGAAAAATCTAAGGCCACGATTATGACATAAGCAAGATGAAGGAGTGATCATGACAGAAGGTAAATGTCAAGGCCACGATCATGGCCTACGCGACAGACAACGCGCATCAACTTACCAAACTTCATTTTTTGGGGACATTCTGTACTTTTGGAGCACGGAAAAGCCCAGAGTTTGCCTTAATTAGAAAATACTATACAAGGAAAAGAATAGAACCCTAAAAGGGAGCTTACATTATGCCACTTTAGGAGAAAGCTTCAAGAGGAGAGAAAACAAAGAGAGAGAAGAGGAGAGGGCTTCCGATGTTGCTACCTTCTTAAGTCATCCCGATTCCATCTAAATAACTTTATGTTCATCTTTGTCATTTCCTTGATTGAATGTGTAAGATGAATATGATTATGTTTATGGGTTGTGGATTGATGATGTTGCTATAACTTTTCCTTAGGGATTTAAACTTGATTCAATGTTAATATTGTCATTTTTATGTTATTTCAATTGAGTGTTGTGATTGATTGTTGTAACTTCACGCTTCGGTAATAAATCGAGAGAGTGAATTGAATGCAAAATGATTAGGATGTTTAATGAGAGTTAAATAATTTAATAGATCACACAATTAATCAAATCGGCAATCGTACAGAGAGTGATCCTGTGTCAAACCCAATAGTTTATTAGAAAGCTTATGAACTGATTAGGTTGTGAGTTAATAGTTAATCGAGAGATTAAAATTTCGGTAACTCAATTTAATTAGGGTTTAGTGATTATAACTTGAGAGAGAGTAATCTACCCTACGATAGTATAGAACTAACACCATAATAACACAAAAGTGATTAGGTTAGCATTAATGATAAGATAAATCCCTCTTTCATAATTTGGTAATTTTCTTGTGTGATTTTCCATTGTGAATTTGGTATTGCTCAATATTCAATTTCTTGCGTTAATTTCACGAATTAATTTTCTGTCACTCACCTTCACGTGTTTACTTTGCTGTTAAGTTTTTTATTTTCACTTTATTAATTTTTTTAGCCTTAGATAACTTAGGATTAGATTAGTTTAAAACTCTTCGTAGGATCGACACCTCACATACTGCAATTCATGACCTATGTGCTCGCGATATATTAAGGGTTTTAAATAGATTAAAACTTGCCTCAACACACATCGCGCCTACAGGTATACCTTCTGGTCCAAAACCTTTCAATACATTTTCGTTCATTCTTTTATATTGGTGCTTTTGATTCACTGCGTTGGTTTCTTCATGTATGTTATTAAATACATTTCATACATTATATTAAATCAAAATATGTTTTATTTGCTTGGTTGATTATAGAGACTATTGCGAGTATTTTATTTTTTTCACCAAAAGAAACAAACGATTAATTGAGTTAACAAATGAAGAATTCTTTTAATCCTTATTATACAAAATTAAATTACCTTAAGGAGAAATTTGTGTGTATTGAAAGCTGTTTCTTTCCTTGCATTATATGTTTGACATAGTATATTGTTTCATTGCATTAATTTTTAATTCTACTTTTATTATTATACTATTTTTTTATTTAATGATTTTAACTATATTTTTACATTTAGTTACCTTTTTATAGGTGAAAAAATGGTTAATATAAGACATAGGATTTCAACCACTTCTATTGATGAACAACAAAATATTTATCATAAGAGAGATGAGTCTCAAGCTGCAAAGCTATGTAGTATGCAAACTATTGCAATAACTAATACTTCAAATGATACATCTAGTCAAGAACAAGTTACTCTTACCATAAGCTATATATCCTCTATTTTTTTGTAATTATTTTTTAAGTTAATAACATGTAATTTATCTACTTTTTAATTGCTTTTTAAATAGGGAGTGGAATTCCAAAAAAAAAAGAGGAAGGGGACCAACCATCAATGCAAAGCTTGCAAAGAAGAAAGCTAAAGGAAAGAATATTGATGTTCAATTTCCTCCTCCATGCTATAAAGTATGTAATAAGCAAGCTAGTCTCTTTAAATCAGAGGTCACAATGTGCATTCGACAACGTGCACCTCTTCCCATCAATGGGTTGAAGGATATGCCTGATGAAAATATCAAGAAAATGTGGATATTGTTAAAGGCATAACTGCATATAAATACATATGTATTTTAAGGATTTTATAATATAAAATGATTAATTTATTTATTATTTATAGGTATAACTAATTGCAGGACAAATTTAATTTTACAAATGAGGTGAAATCTTTTGTGCTCAAACAAGTGCAGTCTCAATATAAGAATCGACTTTATCATTTACATCAAATTTATCTCAAGAATAAAGAATGTCCACTTCATGTGGATGAAGCTGATTGGCAATGGTTGATTGCCAACAAATGGAAGAAAAAATTTAAGGTAATTTTATTATTTTAATAAATTTTTTGGCTAATTTATTTTCTATTACTAATAAATTATTTATCTTTTGTATGAGATCGCAGTGAAAGGAACCCAAATGATAGAGCCAAGCAATAAATGGAATCAATCATTGGCACAAAATCAAGTCTACAAAAGGCATATGAAATGGTGAATAAAATGTTAGATTAACTTTGAAAGTTAATATTAAATTTTTATATACTATATCTTTTGTTATTGCTTTTTTGGAAAGATAAAGACACTGGAGAATGGTCGGATGCCATGCAACTTTGCTGGGCAACTAGAATGAAGGCAAATGAAACTTGGTCTACCTCAAATGGAGAAGAAATAATGGTATACATATTTAAGTAAAATTATATTTTATTTTTGATAATATAAATAA
Organism: Erythroxylum alaternifolium; assembly: GCA_027478495.1. Taxonomy (NCBI): domain Eukaryota; kingdom Viridiplantae; phylum Streptophyta; class Magnoliopsida; order Malpighiales; family Erythroxylaceae; genus Erythroxylum; species Erythroxylum alaternifolium. The sequence continues at coordinate 35,029,590 of JANIIA010000003.1, read as the reverse complement.
ATATAAATATTTAAATTTTTTAACTAAAATTTTTATTTTATATTTGAATATGCAGAAAAATTCAAGAAGAGGGTAAAGTAAATCATGAGGCAATTCAGTTGGCACCTTTACCATTGATTGAGCATTTCAATCATGTTTTAGGAAGAAGATCAAACTACTCATGTGGTGTAGGTGTTAAGGAGATGACATTAAACTATCAAGAAAAAGTAAGATTTTTGCAGAAAATGGGGCAATAAAGAAAAGTGAAAGTGAATCGGTTAATGAACTTGCGAGGCTTAATGAAACATCAAAAAACCAAGAAGAGGAGATTCAAGCTCAACGTGCAACATTAAACAAGCAAGCTATGGACATGAAACATCTTCAAGGAATTTTTGCACTTTTAGGAAATGCCAGCGATTCCTAGCATGTTACTTATGTAAGTATAATTGATAATTTATTATTGTATTATAATATTTTATCATTTAATTAATATAATTAATATTTATTATTCTAATTAATTTTTTTGTTTGTGTTTACACCAAAAAATAGGTTCAGCCCAATTTTACTGTTTTAGGCTGAAAATTCGAAGCCCAAAGGAAAGCCCATGGTTTCGAAGTCCAAAAGAAATCCATTGACCCTGGCCCATCAGATTCCAGTGTCCAGCGAAGAGGAAAGTAGTAGAATTAGAGTTGGATTAGGAGTCTAGAAGTTCAAGATAAAAAGGAGATAAGATGATAAACTTGATAAAGTTTTATCAAAGCTTTATCTTTACCTAATAGGATAAAGTTTTATCCAAATCCTATCTCTATCTGGCAGGATGAAGTTTAATCGAATTATAAGTCTGATCAAGGTTGGACACCCATCAGTTTTGGCTATAAATAAAAGTTTTGAAACAGAAAGAAGGCTCTCCAATCTCTGACATATCAAAAGCCTGGCATCCCAGCAAAGTTTTGAAGTGCAATCTTTTTCTTATTTCCTAGTTTAGAATTACTTTAAATTCCTGGCACACTCGCAAACCGAAACAAAGGGCTACATGTTAACCTTTAATCAAAATAAAGGCAAACAGTTTGTTTTACAAGATACTAATCCATAGTTACCTTGATTTATGTCATCAATATAGTGGTCTTTGAAGGACAATCTCTAATGCTTTGAGTGCTATTATTTGCTTTGAGTTTTAAGTTTAGAGGATAAAGAAATTTTAATTTTAGTGTTTAATTTTGTTTCTTATATGGGATTACTATGAGTTTCAAAATAAATGTTATATTCAAAATTTTATTTTTGACAATAGTGAACATAGTAGTGACAAAATTATCGTACGATATAAATTTTAATTTTGCGATGAAAATTTGTCGACACCATTAATAAAAGTATTGGTGACTATATTTTTCTCACTAATAATAATATCAACTCTGACAATATAAATTTTCACTATTAAACGATAATATTAATGATTAAATATTTTTCACAAATAAGACTCATTTAAGTGACAATATTTCTTGTCATAATTTTATATAATTTTAGTGTGAAAAATGTTGTCATAACATAATAGTGTTTGTTGTTTGTGACGTTTTCAATGTATCACTAATAATATTTGTGCAAATTTTGAAGTATCATTATTAATATTTTTTTTGTCGACACTATCGTCACAAATGAGTAATGTTATTATCACCATATAGTTTTGTCACTTATGCAAATGATTTTAGTGGCAAAAACGATAGTCACAAAAACCATAAGTAATTGTGACAACTTTTCAAATATAGTGATTATTTCATTAGTGACGGAGGTATTTAGGACGGCAAGTGACGACTTGAAAAATCGTCACAAAAATGAATAGTGACTAAAATTCATGCTTTTACTGACAAATTTAACTTCCACTAAATGTCCATTTTTGTAGTGTTGATATTAAATTAGATTAAATATTAATATATATTAAATAATTAAATAATATATATTGAGTTGATATTAAATCGACTTATAAAAGAAAAACAAAACCAAAACCAAAAAATAAAAACTAATTTTTATGATTTTCATAATTTTTGAAAACTAGAAGAAGCAAAAACAAAAACCAAAAACCAAAAGCACAAACAAACAACTTTTTTTACTAAATTTGAAAACAAAAACAAAAAAATAAAAATAGAAATAAACAAGCCCTAAGCTACTTTCATCTCCTCTTAAATCTACATTATAATTAGAAGTATGTGAATGCACCATGTCCTTATTTATGATCAAATAACGGTAAAGCTAGTTATATGTTCATTCTTGTCAAGAATAGGGTGCAAACAACTACACATAATTGGATCAAATTGGTTATAACTTTGGATGTGACTACACATAATAACGTAGCCTTTTATTACAATCTGAACTTTCGTGAAAAAGAGAAAGTTGCCAAATTTTATTCTACCCTTTATCTGTTGATTAGGTCATGATATCAATATGAGTGTAAAGAAATAAAATGATATCAATTATATAAAAAAAATTTATTCAAAGTCCCATGTTCTAACCATGCATTTTTTAAATTTTATTCTTTTTTAAGAAGTTAAAGAAAATTAGATTTCTGAAAAAGAAATAGGCAAGGTCTTATATGTGTTCAAATACATATAAGTCATAAAAGAACTCTCGGAGCTAACTTACAACATATTCTGAGCTTTAGGTTCAACACTAATTAAAACCTAAATTAAAAAGAATTAAAATCTTAGGATCATCTTTAAATCAAGAAAAAAAAATTGACCCTATCCAAATCCCACTAATCAGAACTAAAGTTGTAAGAATTTTGATCGTCATTTGATAAGAACATATTAAGTTCTTGCCAAAAAACTAAGAGAAAATTATCATACAAATTAAAGAAAAATAATTTGATTTCTATGTTGATAATCTATGAATTACATCAATATGACAACCTTTTATAGGTATAGAATCCCTATGAACTAGAATCCTAAAAGAAAAAGAAAACTACAGTCTTTGTACAAAAGTACAAATAGTTACTTCTTTGGTAGTGTTGTACTCTTAATCTCACAATTACTAGCTAAAGCACTAACTTTCTTTCTTTTCTCTTTATTTTGCATTCTATACTCTAATTTTGTTCCCATTGTACACCACTATTCTCTTTTCAATTTTTTGCACACACTCACTCTTTTTATCACTCTTTTCTTTTTCTTAAGTGGTCACTTGTTTTTCAGTTTTTTCTTGAACTATCTCCTTATTCAAACTACTAATGATTTTAGCCATAATCCTCTAATAATCCTCTTGTAATATTCTTGTCTCCCTATAATAATGGTTAGGTATTAACCTCTTATGCATTAATGTCTATCTATTCTCATGAACGAATAATATCTCACCATTCTTATGCCTATTGATCACAAAATGGTCCCGTTAAATTCTAACATAATCTATAAACTTAATTGCTGCTAGTTAACCTTTTATTCCTTAGAGTAATTATGACATTCAAATATATATATGTTCTACTTTCCTCTCTTACTCTAAGTATAGTTCAAGATCATTCTTCCTTTGAAAGGTAAGGATTTTTATCTTGATACTTCCAAAATTGTTATCTTGTTTTGAAACAAAAATTTTTCCTTTTTAGAACTAGTCTCATCATAATCAGAATCCTCTTCTTCCTCCTCCTCAAACATGTGTTTTTCTATAAAATTTAGATGGGGACTCTACACTACCTAACCTCCTTTTTAGAACCTTGAATTGGTCTTAGATAGCCTCTATAAACAACTTGAGATTGGCTTCTACATTATCTCCATTAATACTTATGTTTAAATTTGTAAAGAAAATGTTAGTAATAAAGATTGACTTTCCTCACAACTTTTTTACATGTTTCCACTCGAGATCAAGTCACTTAATCACTCATGTTTCACTTAATTTTGGCTTTTCTTGATGTTGTTCTCATCACACTTACCTTTTACCACTCAATTTCACTTTACAATCCTTTAAAAAAGAACTATATCAATGGTCCTACCAATATAGCAAGCAACTATGGGAGTTATAACTTTGGTTAACAAAAATTAGGATTAATAATAAAGAGCAAAGGAAGCAAAATCAAAAAAAATAACAAGGATGAATCGACATTAAGCTTAGGTTAACAAATTCAACAAGAATGTAACAAAGATGAAACAAAACTAAGAATCTTCTTAAATTAAAAGAAGGATTAGGATTTAAATTTTAACGTGCATCTTTTATTTTTCCTTTTCTTTTTCTTTTTCTTATCGAATTTTTTATTTTATGTATGTACGATGCATACTAATTAAAAAATATAAGAGAAAAGAGAGTGGAACAACTTTGATCAAACACATAAAGTTAATGATGAATTAAAAAGAAATTAGGGATAGAAAGAGCTAGACAGATAAACGATAAACCACACAATCACAAATAAGAAGAAAGGAAACAAACACTTAAAGGATAAATATCGCTTGATTTCAAGAGCCAAAGCTCAGATAGTAAATAATGTAAGCCTTAGGCTAAAAATTATATAAAACTCGAATCACAAGGTATTAGAACCCTAGGAATGTCTTCAAGTCATGTAAGGAAACTTGACCTTAACAAAACTCACTAATTAGAACTAATAAATGATTATTTAACTATATTTACCTATATGACTATGTAAGTGACTGTGTATATCCCGAAAATCCAAGTTTTTACTATAAAAGGACATCATAAGAGGTAAAACAAAAGGAGGTGAGTTTTAGAGCATTTTTGAGTTGTAACAAACACAGAGAGGAGGAAGTTCTAACTAGAGGATGAGGAATACAAGAAGATCACATCACAAGATCCGATAGATAGCAACATTCAATCCAAATTGCAAGAAGATCCATTAGAGAAAAAAAGGGAGATCTAGAATGTGATTTCTGATATTTCTATTTATTCTTCTCAATATTTGTTATTAGTTTTGTTTTCTATAAGTAGGAACTAATTTTTTTAGTTCCTAGAAGTGATGAACCCTAACTAAGTTATGATGATAATATGATTTAATCCTTTATTAAATGCAATTTTATTGATTAATTCATTGTGATTCTATAATGCATTATATTCTTAATCTAATATATCTGGAATATTAGTCCATTATTTGAGTTCACATGATTGAGATTGAGAAATCATTTTGTGTAAATATATCTACCATAATTGGAAGGAGTTGCTTACGAACCTAAAGATAGTTCTACATAAATCCTCTAGATTAAGGTTAGACTTAATAGTGAAATTCACGAATCAATAATACAATCCTATAGATTTTAACTTGAAAGAGATTTTAGTCAATCAACTGAGAGGTTAGTTGTTAATAGTCTTGAAAAAGATATTAACATAAGATAAAAATTTTTATGGTCTAATAATCAATAATTTAATTTCATAATAAAAGGGTTAATATTTAAGAATTCTTAAGGGATTTATCACGTAGGCACTATTTACTTGATATCAACTTTTTGTAGTACTTTCCTTTATCGGAGTTCAATATTGTTTCAATCTTAGTTTAATTTTTAATGAAATACACAATCTAATTCGATGATTAGATGATAGGAAAAAGGTGACTACTAAGAAGCCAAAGGATATACCTTAAAGCATTATATTCCTTGCATCAAAAAGATCACTAAGAAGCAAGAGTACCTATCAAAAGTAAGTTTGGAGCACATATTAGAATGATGCTGATGAAAAAAGAAAAATTTGGAGAAATACTTTAGAAAAACAACACTAGAGAGTTGTCTTGAAATTCCCTTGAAAAGTGAAGGATACAAATTAACACAGCATGTTAGATTAACAGGAATTACAATCAATAAAAGACCTCAAACTATATCACCAACATTAGTTTTGGAAATAACGATCGAAATCAAAGTGTCACCCATTGCCACCTTTTAATTGTTATTCTGGACATCCATCCTAGTGCAAGGTCTCAATGACATCTTTGACTCACCATAATCGAATTGAATCGAATCAAACAAGTAGAAATTCAATACAAAACCTTCGAAAAGTTGAGAACAAAGATTGAAAGAGGGAGAGAGTTAGAGAGAGAGAGGCAAGTAGCAGCGAAGCAGAGAGTAAAAGGGTTGGATTTGGGATTTTTAACGAAATGATAGGGGTGTAGCATTATTACTATAAAGGGTTTCAAGCTTTAACTACTTGGTGCTTGGGTATATTGAAGAAGAAGAAGAAGAAAGTAGAGATCTATTTTTTGGGTTATAAGTCTTAGAAATCAACATCGTTTAAGTTGAAAAAATGAAGTGTTTTTTTGCTAGGAAAATATATTTGTAACCAAAAGTTTTTACCTATGAATGTCAAAAAACATAACTCATAGTTGGAACAGTTGAGTTTTAGCTACACTCGTTATTTCGTTGCTAAAAATTTTTTGCTTTGAAAATTTATTTATAGTGAAAAGTGTAGCTAAAAATTATTAGATATGAAAATAAAATTGAAGTTAAACAAATGTACCTAATAGTCTTAAAAAATTCGTGAAGATAGAATTTTTTAAAGTATTGTTTCAATAGGCTACGATATCTAAATTTCGTAGCCAAAAAGTTACTTTTAGCTACAATTCTTAAATTTCATAGTCAAAGAGTCGCTCTTAGCTAAAATGGATTTGAGTTTTAGCTACGAAAATTATTTCATTGCTAAAAAAAATTTTCTACGAAAATTTGTTCATGAAAAGTGTAGTTAAAAATTATTAACTACAAAAATAAAATTGTAGTTAAACAAAAGTAACTAATAGTTTTAAAAAACTCATAAAGACAAAAATTTTTAAGATACTATTTCAATAGGCTACAATTTTCAAAATTCATAGCCAAAAAGTTATTCTATCTACGATTTTTTAATTTTGTAGTCAAAAAGTCACTTTTAACTACAAATTTTAAATCATAACAAAAAACGTAGCTAAAAGAATTTGTAGCTAAAACTGATACTCGTTATAGTGATGTCAAGATGCCTAAAAAGACAACGCAAAAACAGAAAGAAACTAATTACATAACTATTATTCAGTGATTTTTAATGACTATCATTGATAAATAAAAAATTATTTTATAAAAATAATATCTTTTACTATTTATGATATTAATAATTATCAATGCCCATTCTTCACTGGCTATCAAATAATAAAACCTATAAGCACACTCTTACTTTTTGTTAAATTGGTTCAGAGTCTTTCGCAAACTAACTCGATATTGTAATTGGACAAAGAGTGGAAAATTTGCCAAGGGAGATCAAGTAATGATGATACACAATATTAAGCAGAACCATGCAAAGGAAGAATTGAAGTCAATTGACATTGGAATTTGAGTCCGTGACGATAGATACTTCTTTTACAACAGCACGGTCAACCTTAGCCGTGGACACTTCTCAAGTTTTTAATTGAAAAGCTGGCAGGAAAGTTGCAACTGTTATTTAGACAATGACAAGAGGCCTCATTTCTCGGCGGTGGCATTGGCAAGCCCTGAAGTTTCGGAAGCTGGCACATCAGAGACTGGAGATGGGAGCAATGTTAACGCCAATATTCCACTTACTGCAGCTGCAATTGCTCCGGTAATGAATGCCGGCAGATTACCACCTCCAAAGAGAGCGTCCCATGGTCCACTTGCCATAGATACCACCATCTATACACAAAAACATTAGACCCAATTATATATATTTTTTCTCTCTAGAAGATCACATCAATGCTTATTAAGTAACGATTCAATATTTTGATTTATTGTAACGGTCAACCTCACGATCAGTTTATCTTATATATCGCAACTCATAAATTAGGACCATTGTATGGAAGGTTAACCTTTTTAGCACATGCCAGAGTGTAAAGATTATAGCACGACGTTGTAAGGTTTGATATTAAATATATAAATAATAGTGCCTAACAGTCGAGGTATATGAATGTATGTTCAAAAGAATATACTCCAAGCAAATCTCTGCAGGTCCCACTCAATTATTGGACTAATAAATTATATTAAGAAACCCTTCTTATATTGAAAAGGAAATGGAAACTGCAATATATTAAGATAAATACTACTTTTCAAGGAACTAGTTAGTTAACATGTAATTAGGAACAGTAATCCATCATCCACATGAAACCGTACCTGTGGTATAACAATTGAGAGATTCAGAACTCCCAAAGAAAGTCCTGAGAAAATAAATGACAATGTTAAGGGATATATTAAAAATTTTCTTTTCTTCAAATAAAATTGAGCAAGGTTATGATTTTAGTACTTTTGTGTCAAATTATACTAACTTTCACCTTTTTAATGAATCTACTGCACATTTTAATTTTTAACTAAAATCGTTGTCAATTATTTGATTATTCATTAAGTATTTGAATAAAAACTCTAGCATCATTCAGTTAATTAAAGGGTTTGGAGTACTCTTATTCACTTACTTAAAGGGTTTGGAATACTCCTATTGAGTTTTGCATATCGGAAGTTTTAGAACTATAAAGATGGTAAACTTCAACCAAAAGTAATTAGAAGATGTACTGTCAATAGATATATGACCTCCCAATTCACAAAAAGATAATGAAATAAACTTCTTTGTTCACATAATTGCAATGTCTATATACTCGTTACGTATCAAGTTAAGACTTAAAAGAGTAACTGATGCCTCTTGGGTTGATAAATCTCAAGTCTAATAACTGAACTCACTCAGTTATCGTAAAACGATACTAATTACATTTTACAGAGAAACTTAAAGCAAGTCCTCGTATCATTTTGCTACCCTTTTGTTTCTGAAAAAAGAATGAGAGACTATAACTGCTTACCTTGACCTGAGCCAGAAGAACTACAGAAAATTGATGCCAAAGCAAAAGGAACGCTGAAAGTTACCTACACAAAATAAGGAAACATATAACGTCAGTATCCCTGTACGGAAATTGCATGTGTAGCATGGTTATGCTTCTTCCTTTCTTTCCGTTTGACGAGAAAATAATACTTAAAAGTGTACATGACGTCTGCCATTAAAACTAAGAGCAATCCCCTTAATAGTTTCAGTAGTTTGCAGTTAATATGTGGACAAAAAGAAAACTTTTTTTAGAACTCACCGCCTGTGGTATGCCCATTATGGAAAAGAGAGCCAAGGCTCCAGCCTTAATACCCGCTGGTGGCGAAGACAGAGTCCCATGTCCAGCGATGGCCATTGACTTCCGTGATGATTCAGCCATCTTGGTGATCAAGACGGTCATGGACAGACAAACTGCTAAGATCATATTAACAATACCCCAAAGCCTCTTAACACCACCCAGCAAGCGGGAGAAAAACTCAATTGCAAGTGACATGAACCCCAGAACCACTGAATTCAACATCAACCCAAGTGCTCCCGCTCGCACACCACGATCATATAACTTCTCTTGAACATCAGTTCCATTTGAATCACCTCCGTACACTTCTCTTCCCATCCAGTCAGTATCGAACAACAAGAATGGGAACCATGCAATCCAATTGAGGCACGTTACCAAGAGCAAAATCCACATAGGTTTACGCATACTTTTCAGAGAATCCACCAATTGTCCGCAGAACGGAACATTTCTCTCTGACCCTTCCATGTCCTTCTTATCATTACCACCTTTAGTGCCATTTCTGTTTCCGCACTCCTCTGGTGACCATTGCTTTTCGGAGACGTAAATGAGAGCTACCACAGTTAAGATCATAAGCAAAATCACGGAGATAAGGAAACAAGACTTGAGATTTGCACAATATACATCACAGGCTTCGGTTTTTGCGAAAGCAAAGATGTGATATAGGTGAGTGTAGGACCCCGCGGCGAAGCCAAGGACGTTACCGACCGCCATGAAGAATGAGTAAAATGAATTGGCGGTACGCGTCTTAATCTGGTCGCCGGCTGAGAGATCAGCAAGAAGGGCACGACAAGGCCCTTGTAGCATGTTGTTGGCAACGTCAAGAATCCAGAAACCTACCACAAACACCGTGATGGCTCGTCGCTTAATAATATTCCTCTCTAGGGTGTCCCCGAAATGGTGACCAATGTCAGCGGCGAATCCGATGAGAACCACAGCGATGGCGACGAAGACAGCCCCGGAAGCTATGAAAGGGCGACGGCGTCCAAACCTGGACGTACAGATGTCACTGTAGTAGCCGACGGTGGGTTGGACTAGCATACCGGAGACGGGACCACAGAGCCAAATGAATGCAGCCCATTTGTGAGGAATGCCAAGGAGCTGCACGTATGGCGTTAGTAGAGAGAGTTGCAGAGCCCAACCAAATTGGATTCCAGCAGCTATTGCCGCTACCACTATGATCTTTCTCATGGGGCTGGGAGATGGCGGGGGCTGCTCTTGATCATACAGATAAGAGCTATGCTTATTTTTTTGCTTCGAAGTTTCGGTATCCATGGCTGTGTATAGAGTGGAAGGGTGTGTGAAGGATTGTGATGTGCGATGTGCGATGTGTGATGTGTAAGGTGTGATGGGTGCGTAATGTGTGTGGGGGTATATATACTAGGTTTTGGTCTGTGTGGGGGAGTTGCGTGTATATGGTTGGGGCAGCAATATCGGCAACTGTGAAAAAAGAGTGGTGCGACCTTATCCACTTGTCATCTGTCTCTGGATCCTAAACGGTACTTTTAGATTCTTACAGTCATTATCAACGTGGTTGACAAGACAAGTTTTAGAATTTTGAAGATCGAAAGAACTTGGATAAGAGAGGGGAGCGAAAGAGAATAAAGGAGAAACCAAGAAAGTTAATTTTTTTAATCTTTTCATTTAATCTAATTTGTCTATTTATTATGGACAAAAGAAAATGAGAACTAATTAAAAATTAACTAAATTAGTTAAATAAAAAACTGTTTATTGTTATTATTTCCTCTAAAAAGGGGATAAAGTTAAGCCAAAAAGATGGAAATTGATGCTTCCAAAATTTCTAATACAACTAGACAATGATATTAATTAAGTGCTTGTTTGGTTGAGTTTATATCAGTAGAGCTTTTGTCAATAGAGCTTTTGTCAGTAGAGCTTTTTTGAAAAGAGCTTTTTTAAAAAGTCAGT
>JANIIA010000003.1:34904405-34942574 GCA_027478495.1 Erythroxylum alaternifolium | reverse complement strand
ATGTTGAAGCTTGATTACAGCCTTCAACACTCTATGGAAGACCCTACTTATTGTTTCTCCTGACCTCATAAATCGAATTTGTAATACTCTATTGGATTCATTTTGTGCTAATATTCTTAGGAAGATTAAGACTTTTTCTTCAATGGGCACATGCTCAGTATTCGTCAACCCACCATGGAGTTGAAGCATTTCACATAACAATGTAAATGCATTACTGTCCATCCTTAAATCCCACTAGGTATTCCTATCTCCCTCATACAAAACCCTATATATATTGGCTTCCTTATTTGGTACTGTCAATGCCCTACTAACTTTAGCATTTTCACTTCTACGCTATTTTTTGGTGTATACATATAAGCATAACAACATCAACATTCTCATCAAATCCAATTGCCGATTCAAAAGCTCAAACAAACCCAAACACTTAAACATATCATCATGATCCATTGACTCCAATTTTGTAACAAAAATTGTCTACATATAGAAAACAATATAATGATCATAAACTGCATTTGTATATATGTGTAGAATAGTAACATTTGTAAACATGTAAAGAATAGTAAGAATTGCATCCTTAAAGTGTATGACCTTTTTAGGCATTGAGTCAATTAACTCCACCCTTTTACTTAGTATGGAGCTATGATGTAATAGGGTTGAGTTAAACTCTCCCAAATCTTTGGCCTCCAATAGCTTCATAAGAGGATCCAACTAACAATCCTTTTATATATTTCTAAGATAATCTTTAACAATTTGGAGCTCTATTTCAACATCCTGTGTATAGTAGTTAGATCTAAGAAACCTTCTTCATCTATAAGAAAGTTAAAAAACTTGAAAGGCGATTTGTAATTTCAAGATTTAAACCAAGGAATGATTTGAACAAAGAAGAGGTCCAAGCACAGATCATTACATGGGAAAACATACGGATCTATCCTACAGCCTAATAGGCTTTCACCTTCGAATTCAGTTTTCGGTACTTTACACTATTTCTAACATTTTACATTTATATTGACACATTTAAGAATGGGATAAATGAATAAGCAAGGCTCATTCATTTACACATTATATTGACACATTTAAGAACAAACTGAAACCTTTCCAAGCACAATGTGCTTGATAAAGGCCACAGTAGGCCTGCACACTGCAAAACTTGCACTAAAGGGTCAAAAATTTAACGTATGCAATTATTGGATTTTTGGGATTGAAATTACTTACTCCTTTGCTAATGAATCTTATGCAAGTATCTTTAAAGTGAACAACTTAGCATAAACTCATATGATAATTAAACAACACACATCTTTTTAATTTTCTGACTAGCTATTTGAAGAAGGCATACTATAATTTCACAAATATATATGAATGTTTCAACTTCAAACCACTTCAAACAATTTCATCATCTAACTACATACTTAAAACCCGACTTTTCATCATTCCTAGTTCGTCAAATTACACATTTGAACCTAATAAACTACCAATGTCAATGATACACATTTGTGTTCTTTAATCCACAACAGAAAACACATGGCAGAGAAGCGGAACAAGGACAGAACATCCTACAATCGAATTTTCATCCCAATCGAAATACCCATTAACATAACCTAATCCCAATCGATACCCATTAGTATTAAATAAAAAAGCATCAGAACTCCTCTTCGACCAATTCACTTTCTTCCTTAGTTATTTACTCACGATAATGATTCATTATATTCTTTAATCTTTATGCATACATTAGTGCATTATATATTCACTATGGAAAGAAAGAAACCATAAAATATTCAGAAATGAACAAATGGAAATACAACTATTCTGTCAAAGCACAATCTTCGGATCCCATCACCCATAGCTATCTTAGAAAAAAAACAATGGTGGGATGAATATTGCGTCTTACCCAAAAGAGAGGAAAGATGGTAGCAGGCTGGGTTGGCGAAGACTGAGGTTCGTTGGAGACGGGACAAAAATAAATCTGGCAGCAGAGACGCAAACAATGATGAGCAACTTATGGAGAATAGAGAGAGAAGGAGAAAAGGAAACACCCATATGCGTACGTTGAAGGGGGAAGAGAAGAGAAGATTCTGCAAGAAAAGAAATAACTTACCGCGCCTATCAATGGAGACGAAGTCGAACAAAGGAGGAGAGCTGCGGTTGTTTAATGGAGTTTCGTTATTTTGTGTTAGGTTTCAGACGTTACACGAGGCAATTTTCGTCTTTTCTTAATCTTGTCCGTCAGACAAAAATTTTCTGTACCTTAGTTTTGGAAGGAACAAAAATTTCTGTTCTTGTCCTCTGAAGACGAAACAAAAATAGGTAAGGACAACAAGCAAACAGGACGAAGGACAGAACTTTTACATCCTTGCCCACTGTCTTCACCCCTGAGGACACTAATCAAACACAGGGTTAGGGTTATATGTCCACTTGTAGGAGTCTTCCTTGAAGTTGGCCGAATTATAGAATGGTAGAACCAAATTTAGTTCCCCAGTAACATTACTCTGTAGATTTCCATTAATATATTATGTAAACGCACTTGAAGGCCTAGAGACCATGCATATTGTCACTAACATACAACTGGTGCTTTAAGATGTGATCTTTTTAATTTTAATAAAAATCCAAGTTATTTCAAAAGATTGTTTCAACGTATAAATAATTGATTAGAACTAAAAATATATTAATATACATAAATACTATTTATTTAAAATAAAAAGAATTGCGAATTTGCGAGAATATTTGTTCAATTGGGCCGTTTGCTGTAATATAAAAGCAGCTGCGAGAAACCTACTCCAAAATTCATCTCACACAACAAATCCCTGCAAGAAGGAAAGGAGAGAGAATAATTTTAATGGCTTCCAACGCAGCAGCGCCCTTCTGGAGAGCAGCTGGGATGACATACATAACATACTCCAACATCTGCGCTAATCTTGTTAGGCAATGCCTCAAAGAGCCTTACAAGACCGAAGCTATCTCTCGCGAGAAGGTCCATTTCTCTGTCTCCAAGTGGGCTGATAGCAAGCCTCAGAAACCCAGTGCGTTTTCTTCAGCCCTTTCGTTGTTTTACGTTTTCTGATATATGGGTATTCTAGTTTCTGGATTATGTGTTTTTTTTTCCGCTCGATTCATCGGTTTATTATAACTGCTTGACTTTTGTATAGATTGTCCTTCACCCTTTTTTGACGACACTTCTTTTGATTCGAGTATCGCCGTTTGTTGACTAATTTTTTCGGTTTTAGTTGTCATCGTCTTTTGTTCTGGATGAGGCAAATTAATCTCTTTCTATGTGCAAATTTGTTTTGGTCTTACTATTTTTCTGGTCCCTTTAGTGGTAATGGTAGGATTTGGGGAGTTAAGTGTAAAGAAATCCATGAAGCTCCTCTACAGAAAAATTGACATATGATAGTAGTTACTGGAGAGAAGATAGCAAAATAAGCCTTAGCGTTTCATTCTTGTTTAGTAATTTTGAGAGTTTGTGCATTGGTTGATATATATTTTAGTTTAGGATGAGTGGAATATATATCAAAATAGTGAGTAGTACGAAGCGGAAGAGAAAACAAAAGGGTATTAGGAAACATAAGGATATGAGGGATCTGACCTTTGAGAGTGGTAGATGACATTCTGATAATAAGATAGCAAGCAGTAATGGTCACATTTCCTTTGGCCTCCGTTGCCCCTTCTTCCACGACCACCACAACCCATGGCTGCTTCGGCCTCCATTATCTCTTCCACTATTGTGAATAGCTAGAGTAGACTTTTCACCGCTTTCTTGTGTTGGTCCCTTCAAAGATGGACCTACTTGTGAATATATCTCAGCAAGTGATAGGAGTTCAGTGCCATCGAGTATTTGGGCCCACATTGGTTCATATTCTGGTCTTAAACTAGCCAAGTATCTCATGACAAACAACTTTTCTCTTTCCTTTAGAAGTTGGTCCTTATTTGTTGTTATCAGTTGGGTTGCTAAATGTTCTACACATAGATTCTTAACTTATAAAAAATACTTGGCGTGGTTCTTCTCTCTCTCTCCTCACACTTGAACAATTGCATATATATAACGTTATTGGAATATAAAATTCTTACATACTCCCATAGCTCCTTTGTGGAGTTCACATTTTGACACATGTCAGCAATATTTGGCTCCATGACATTCCAAAGGCTTGTCGTAATTTGGTTGTCATGTTGTTCCCACTTCTTATATCCAGGTAACTTGATATCAGAAACTGGAACCATAAGATGCTCATACTTGCTTAGGCCCTTGACATATACAATGACTGCCTTCTCCCAAGCAATATAATTCGTTCCATTCAATTTCTAGTTTGTGATTTGTTGAACCATAATGGGTGGTTGTCCTTCAACACTCTCAGTTTTGAAGTTACTCATCATGAAACCGTTATAGTAAGAAACATGTTAATGAGAATCAGGTGAAGAATAATAGTGCAAAAAATCAAACTTCAAATATTAAAAACTATGCAACAATGAAAGAGGGACTAAGACAAGTTCAAACCATCATGACATACAACTACGATGGAGCCAACAACTATGGTTAAACACACAAGCCCAATTTTTAGCAATTAAAGGTAGAAACCATGTCACCAACTATGGTTAAACACACAAACTCGGTTTTCAAAAATTAAAGGCAGAAACTCAGCTCACCAACATGTTCCTTGAGTTGGTGCGACTCAGTTCATGGCAACAGGGTCAACAAAATGTCAATGGAAGGTGGTGCATGAGCCAGTTGACTAGCGGCTGTCGACATTGTGTGGGAGGGCTAGAGGCACTCGTCGACGGGGCCTCCTCTTCTTTTGACTTGGTTGCCGATGGCTTCTTGAGGTGTTTATGGAGTTAGATTATTAATGTTAGTCTTTTTCTTATTTTGAGAAAGGTTTAGGTGTGGGTTATCAGTTGTGAGAGAATGAAGGAAAAATTGGAGGCAGGATTACAGAGCTTGCTTTGATACCATGATGTCAATGAGGAATTGAGAAGACGGATTGTGAGAACTTGTAGAAATCAACAACACCCACTCCTTTTACATACTAGATTATCTTATTCATATAAGGTAAATTTCAATTATAATTTTTAAAAATTCTCTCAATTAAATCACAATCATAATCCCCAAAAATTCGCCTGATCAATTCATAAGCTCTCTAACAATTATTATCCTTCCTATCTAATAAGGAAATCTACAATAACAATAACAACCACACCCAGTGAGAGTCTTACTGATATATATATATATATATAGTATTATTATCTTGCATTACATGTGGGTCTATCAGAAACAACCTCTCTACTAGGTAATAATAAGGTTTTATACTACTAGATATAGAACATGGTAAAGATTAAAAAATAGATAAAATAAGTAAATACATATACAAACCAGAAAAAAGACAAAGCTTAGAGGGATTACAAGGCTTAGAATGAGTGAGTTGCTAATGCTGACGGACTAGCAAATCTAACTAGGATATATAAAGAATAGGGCTAGAGCTCGTGCAAGGAGTGCTTAGCATTTCAAAGAGAAAGAAAATAGCATTTTGGTGAAAGGGATCTATCTTCCTCCGATGCTTTCTTTTCCACGAAGCTAGACAGAGGTTGAAAGAATGAAGTGAAAAAGCCTCCTTTGTAGGACCATTTCTTTATCCTGACAGACTGACGAATGCAAATTGATCTTCCCATACAGATTTTCAGTTTCAGGTTTGTGGAATTGATAAAATTATCTTAACTAGCCAATGTGCATTTTAACATGCTTGTTTTAGGGAAAATTTTTCTTTTTTTTTCCATGATTGTTGTTGCAACATTAAATCTATATTTCCTTTTCCATGCTACTAGTTGCAATAATCAATATTCCTTTTCAAGAACCAATTATTGTACTTGTAAAGGTGTTTTGATCTATAATTTGATTTTTAGTCTTATAGGCTAGGAAAGTATGGTGTTTTTTTTTTGGGAAAAGTTAAATAGTATTGATTAAAATCACTAGGAATGTCTACAGAGAAGCAATTTTTTGTGCCGACCATTTAGCAAACCTAGCCAGGGAGCATGAGGGTCATGATTTTTGACTGCAGGATCCTCCGAGGTCTTTAGTTTCTTTCTTACTTCAAGATTCGATTGGTGTTATTGCACCTCGAACCTGCCTCAAGCGGGTCATGTAATGGTTGGTTTTGACCCCCTTTTCACAAAAAAAAATAAAAATCACTAGGAGTTGATTACAAGGTAATGCACAAGGCAAACTATGAGCTATCTAGTAGAATTACACAAAAGGAAAGATAGCAATTTGGAATTGACTATATATAAAATAGGCTTAGAGTTAGGATGAGACTAAATGAAGGGCCTAAGCTTAGTACATATATGAGAGGATCTGAATCTTCTGCTAGTTGAGAAATACAACCAACTGAAGTGCAACACTTCCAAACCACACATAGAGCAACTTTTTAGCTTTTCCGTCTATTATTCATGCTATTGTAAATGCCAAACTTGAGTTTAAGGCTAGTAGGGACTATAGTAAAAATAGGTAGGTCTTGTTGCTCACTCTTGAAGAGCCTACCTGTCCTTTCCTTCCAAATTGCATAGATAGTGCAATTGAATACTGACTTGAATGTTGTAAGATCAGTAGGACATTTGGAATGGAGTTTAGTTGCGGCTATCTTTGAACTCAATAAATTTGACATAGCTCTCGAAGTAAGTTCCAAACTAGAGAAATGGACTTGTAATCAAAGAATAGTTTGTGAATGGATTCATGGTAGTTACTTCAAAGAACGCATTGAGAGCTATTGAATTTGTAGAAGTATAGTCTTTCTTTCTTGCTGAGTCTACCTTTAATGGCTAGCCAACACCCAAAAGTAGTGTCAAGGATGATTTTAGGGAACCATACAAGCTTGTACCAAGGAACTCTGGATCTACTTTCTTCAAAAATGTCTGCGTAAGATCCATCAATGGAGATGACAGGGTTGTGCCTCGGCCAGAGGATTTTATCTTCGTTTTCTTTTTGGATTTGATGGTTTGTTGGAAGATTAAAAATGATGTTAGTGCAACTTCAATTGCTGTAGATTGGCCTTTTATTCCCATGAATGATGAGATGTACCTTGGAGTTTCCAGGGATGTTATTCATCAGATGTTTGTGGAGGAGCCCTAAAGTGTATCATACCAAAGCCGAGTTCCTTTCTTATTTTCAACTAGACTCTTGATATGGAAGCTAATACGGGCCACAAGTTTCAACATTTGCTGGAGTCATTAGAAGGTGTTGGATTTGGGAATGAACTCTAAAAGCCTAATCATTTTAGGAATTCTATGTGGATCCACATCACCTATAGGGACTCATGGTCCACAAGTAGCTTCCAAATTATTTTTTATCAAAGGATCTTGTTTATAGTTCAGATAGATTTAATTCTCAGACCACCAATGCATTTTGGTCGACAAACATATATCAATTTTCCCTTTGCGCTTGAGGAAACGATCTTCTTGCTTGACCATAGAAAGCTTTTTAGGATCCTTTCTTTTGCTTTAGTGATATTGATAGGTAGGAAGAGATGGGAACACTAATAAACTTGTAAGCTATTGATGACTAAAAGAACAAGCGAAGTCTTCTTGCAAAGCTTAGAAACATGTTGTGCCAAGATCCCATTCTCTTGTATATTACATCAAAGAGTGGTTGGCATTCTTTAAAGCTTAGCCTTGAGGTGGTTATGTGCTTGGTAATTTGGAAGGGATCTGAATTTGTTTGAACCTAGAGGATCTAAGAATCTTGTTGGCAAAGTGATAAAGCTAAACATATACAAATAAGTTACATTTGCTTATGTGGACATTAAGGCTTGATAGTTTTCTCAATGTTTGGAGGGAGCTTGACAAATTCCTTATTGGCCTGTGAAATAGAAGCAGATTTTCTTCAAAAGTGAGATTGAAAAATTTGAGCTTCTTGCATTTGAAATAGTACTAGAATTGCTTTTCTTTCTAAATATTGATAGCAATTAGTCTAAGGAACACTTCTATACAGAGTAAGAATAGATGAGAGAATAATGGGTCGCTTTGTCTAAGGCCTTCGGCACCATTGAATATCTGAGTTGTTGTGTACCATATGTTGAATCGCTCAAGAAATCCAAAAACTAACAACATATCAAATAGGAATTCCCGCTCGACATCTATTTTGAAGGAGCAACTTTAATGGCGGCATTTTTGTTGTGGCTTTTAAAGAGCTCACGAGCAATTTAGAATGTTGTCACCAATATATTTACTTTTGAAGAATGCCCCCGATGTGGGCTAATGAAGGAATTGAGCACTTCGAGTTTAGATGCCATCAATGTTGAGATGATTTTTTTAGGCCATTCCAACAAGAGATAGGTCTATAATCCTTTAATGAAGGGTGGATCTTAGGTACCAAATAGATAAAGGTTTTGTTGATTTTCTTAAGGAGTTTATTTGAGTGAATTCTAGGATAGCTTTGACATTGAATTGCCAATTACGTTTTTAAGATGGTAGAAGAAGGCATTAAGACCATCTGGTCTAGGGGCCTTGTTATCTTCTACGCTGAACATAGATTGCTCAAGATCAACTTGAGTAAAGAGTTTGGTTAGAAGGTCAACTTCGTCAGTATAGATGGAGTGACTAATAAAGGCAAAGAAGGTTTTGGGAGGAGAAGCTTTACTTGAGGAGCAGCCTAAGAAGGCTTTGAAGAAATTGAATGCCGTAGACTTCAGATTGTCTTGGACTTTAATGATTCCACCATTTTTGTCTGAAAGTGAGCTGATGCTATTGAGATTACTTATGCTTATAATGTAGAAGTGGAAGAAGCTAGTGCTTTAGTCACTCTCTGATAACCATTGAACTCTAGATCTCTGTTTTAATAGGGAATTGTGATCGTTGAGAGCATTAAATGTATCTTTACAATGCTAGCTTCTCTTATTGGAAAAGGGATTTATCACCTGGGAACAGAGTGATATCAGATTGAATCTCCTGCAGCTTTCTTTTAGAGTCCTTGATTTCTTTTAGTGTCCTTATCTACTTTGGAGTTCAAACGCTAGCGTTCACTATTGCTTTAAGCCTTGACACGCAAACATAATATTTGGATCCTTACATATTTGAATTCATATCCTTGGTGATGGATGTGATAACCTTTGGGTGAGACGCTAGATGGTTGTTGAACTTCAAAGGGAATTTCTTAGCACCTGCCTTAGAGTTAAGAACCTCTATTGGGTAGTGGTTATAGCAAAGAGGGTTATGGAAGTGAGTCTTCTTGAATTGAATATGCTTAACTTGTGGGAATTTACCAAAACCCTGTCAAGCTTTTTCCTTAGAAGCAAGCTGTCTTTCTGTTTATTACTTTGTAATGCATGCCATCGATTAAGGTCAACATGACCAGTTTACACTAAAAAATCTCTGAAATCGTCAGCAATGTGCTTAGTTAAGCAGTGGCCACCAACTTCATGAGCACATAGGGTATTGTTGAAGTCCCCTAGTACTGACCATGGTTCAATAATGGAAGTTGCAAGGTCAATAAGCTTATCCCAAAGAGATTTTCTTTGTAATGCCAGGTTATAGGCATAGAAAAAGGTGACTGAGGCTTTGGTGTTGGACTTGATAAGTGCTATATTTGGGTGAATTAGCTGATCACATATCACCCTAGATTCTAGTTTGACTTTTCTGGGGTCACAGACTACAATGACTCTGCCATTGAAGTGGGATTAGTGACTGACCACCATTGAAATGCTTGGCTTTTATTTTGGTCTCGAGGAGGCCAATCTTAAGAGGTTTCCTGCTGATGATAAAGTCATACAAAATTTGTTGTTTGTTGTGACAATTAAGTCCTAGATTCCAGGCAATGATAGACATTATTGGGGGGAGTGGGTATGGTTACCAATAGCCTTTTTCTTGGCTTTCCTAGCTGGTTGCTTCTTGATTTTTGGGTTGAGGAAGGCTTCTGGGATTTGCCAGGTGCTAAACTTGAGCCGGAGGGAGCATTAAGTTGATCTAATGACAGGGCTTTTGTATTCAGACCAGAAGTTGCTGGAGATTTGATCATTGAAGATGGTCGCTGAATTCAGATTAGAAGTTACTAGGGACTTGGCTGCCGTATGCGAACCGTCTGGTTTTAAGGATGAGGAAGGGGGATCCCTTGATAAAAAAGGGTCTCCTTTCCTGGGGAAGCAAAGGGAGCCTCAACTATTTTTTGTTTAGGTAAATCAGGTGCTGTTGGAGATAGATTTAAAGCTATTGAGGGGGATTCAGGAACAGGGCGCTTGTCGGGTCCTACGTTCTCAAGAACCAGAACATCTGACATTAACAACTGGCCAAGGCCACTGGAAGTTTGTATGAATACGGGTTCAGTGTGTGAGGTTTTTGTAGAATGGATCTCAGATAGTTCCAATTGAGTAGTAGATGTAAATATCTCCATTTTGGCTTCCAGGTCTTGTTATGGAGGGACGGGGGTAGTTTCCAGGGATAAAATAGGGATATTTCATACACCATCAACACCTCCTCCTCCATCTAATCTCTCAATTTGCAGGGTATCTGGTAGGGTTTCGTTTAGATCAATCTCCACATAAACCTTGGGATAATCACTTCTTCTCAACCCAACAGTATGTTCATGAAGACACAGGTTTTCCAATAGAGCTAGCCAGATAACTAAGGCCTGTTGTTGACCAATAATTTAGAGGGATATTATGGAAATTGACCTAAATATTTTTTGTTTAAGGACATGCTTGGCTTCCATCTTAGTGGAAGTATGGGTTTGCCGTAAAGTGCCAGGGGCTTTGTTCTAGGACTTTCATTATGTTGGAGGCATTTATGAATCTGAATAGGAAGTAATCTTCCTCAGTGATTAAAATCTGTTCTAATCACATTTTGCCCCATTTTACCTCAGCCTAGAGTTTCATTTGAGGGCTGATGGTTTCTTGTCCATGAAATAGTTTACAGGAGTAGACTTCAAATGAGCTGCAATTGCTTCAAGCACTTCAATGGGTGGAGAAACTACTGAGGATCTGGGCCCCAAATCTTGTGGGATATACTTGAGTTTTTCCTTAGGTGCATGATCACCAACTAATTGGTACCAGGTTTTGACAAGTAAGTCTCGTGTAGGTGAGGAAGGAAGTGGAGTTTGAATGAAGGGATTGTCAGAAGTTGAAGCGATAAAGGTTGGGGAGTTGGGGGAACCAAAGGCAAATGTTTAAGAGGAGGAATCACTCCTGGATTTAGAGTTACGCATGAATCTTTGACTCATCTTTGTCTCCTAGAGAAAAGATTGCTTGGATCATGATATAGTCTCCCTTAGAAAGTATAATGTTTTGTTGATTTGTGTTTGAAACAAATTCAAGAATATCGGACAGTAGTAATCTATTAGTGATTCTTTTTCTGATCAATTCTTATTTTTGTAGCGGCTGTTTTCTGGTTGTTAAAGCATATAATTCAGGATTGATACTGCAGCCATACAGTGTGTATTGAAAACCTTGAAATTTTGATTCAAAAATGTTTTTGGACTTCAATTCCAAATAGGCCATTGTTTATTAACAATACAGCTTTAAAAGTTTGATGATGACCTTGCAAATTTTCAATCTTCTGTTCAGTACGTTTCTTAATTCATTTTTCAACTTTTTCTATTTCATTCTAATGAAGTTATAAAAGATAATGTTCCAAGTCAGCAACAACAAACAACCGAGCTGGACAACGGGGAGTTTATTTGGATACTCCCTTTTGACTCACTCATGGGAAAAAAGAGGAAGATAGAAAAGTAGATAAGTTTATTTTTGAATTTGAATTGAATTAGTCGCTGCTATTTCTATTTTTTAAGTTAAATTTTATAGCCTTTTATCATAAGTTGTTAGGAAGTGTTAGGGCTATCAAGTGGAATTTATTTAAGCTTCTCAAAGCTGGAAATAAAGTAAGCCGAATTTTATTTATATAATTCCTTTCTTTAAGAGATAGCAAGGTTGTTCCTAATGAGCCCTTGCTTCCTAACCTACCAAAGTAGGTCAAAAAGGAAGAAAAACCCTTGGAAATAGCCCATCTGATATTATTTTTCAGCATCCTATAACCAGAAATCTAGGGCCTATAATAGATAACTGATTCGAGTCCTTTTCTGTCAACTTCAAACAATATGTTCACAGTTACAAGTCCATCTTGTTAGCTGAATTTCTAATGAAAGTTGCTTGGCATTGCTTTAATGAAAATTTTTTTCCTAGCACAATAGAAAAAGTTAAAAGTAGAATGAGTCATGCCATTACAATTGATAGAAAGACCAGAGATTTTGTTACCCTTGTTTTAATAACTTTTTTTTTAGTCATCGTTTCTTGTTCATGGCAGATATTCTTATTCAATTACTGTCTATTTCTTAACAGCAATCCGTTCAGATACACCAGATGCATGAGTTGGGTAGAGTCGTTTCCAGGTGATGACATGAATGGTAGACTTGCTGGATGTTTTTTTGTTTGAACCTGTTATTTCTGGAGACGGAATTTGATTTACTTGTGGTCAACTTGCAATAATGTAATTGGTATCAACCTACCGTTGGACTACACTAAAACTTGTGTAGAATATTGTGTGAATATTCTGAGCATTTCAAGGCCTTCATTACCAAACTGTTTCAAGCCTTGTTGCGAGTATGAGGATTCCATTGGAATAAGTGAACTTTGAAGTCTTTTCCATACGAGTGGGGAAGGTGAAACTATTATGTAGTCCTTGTATTTTTCCCTTCTCTATTTACCAGTTTGAGGACTATGTACTTAAAAAACTTCATTATCTTTACTCGCACAAATTTGGTCGAAAATGACATTATGATATCCCCTTGCGACAATCTTCGGCAGTCACTAGTCTTAATTGTTGACACAAATTTAACATATGTTTTTGCTAAGTTTTCGTTGTTTCAATATGAGTTGGAAAGTGTTTCAGCATGGTTTTCTTCTTTTTGGAAATTAAATGAATTTATTTAAAAAAATTATTACGTCCTAAGCTGATGAACAAAAGCTCAGCCCTTCTGTTTTACAATAGCATCCGGATGTGTAGGGGCTGTTCTGTTTTACAATAGCATTCGGACGTGTAGCGTAGGTGTCCTCCTCATCTGGTCAATGTTTGATCAGTTTTCTTCCCGATGGCTCGTCTCCAGTCTCCGGTCTCACACGATTGCCGTTTGTGGATGTTCCTCAGTCCAGGTTTGGTTGGTTGGTGTTGGATCGATCCATTCGCCTTCCGATATTCTATGTCCACCTTGTCAATGATTGGCCTTAGTTCTTGGAATGGCCCCCTGCCTTCCGTAGTGTTCCCAATTGGCTTCTGGATGGTTAATACTCAAGACTCCGTCGTATTCGGTCAACGTTATGATGTTTTGTTTGTTGTTGGATTGTACTAAATTGAGCAATTTCCCCCTCTCGGTATTGGATAGCCTGTATGGTTGTTTGGGTGTTGTGTCTGACCCTTCTGGCTCAGCTGTCGGTGCGTGACTGGAATTCAAGCTCAAGAGGTTTTTCTTTGTATATTTTTGTTGTTATTCCTTCTGCTACTTTCTATGTAATTTTGGATTCCAATTTTGGTGTTCTCTATAAAATGAATCCTTGCAAACCTGTGGAGTGTGTCTGTAAGTAGAGACCCTGTTGTTGAGCTGCTTCTTGATGAATATTCCCTGGAGTAATTAATTCTCTCAATTTGATGCGAATGCTTCTGTTTAGAGCCTGTGTATCCTGTCTGGTGTTGAGGAATTGTCTTCGGTTCCTTTCCTTCCATAGTTCATATATCACCCCACTCTGGCAGATTTTAAAGATCTATCCCCTATTTTTTGGAATTTTAACCTTAAGGCTCAGTCAATCTTGTCTTCCATTGATTGAGGCATGTGAATTACACCTAGGCATAGTGCTCCTCATACTGGATGAGTAGGGACATGTGGATAACATGTGATCCCCAGTCTCGTGTTTTACGTAGGCTGCAAAGTGAAGCAGCAGTCCATGTCGTCTTGTTTAGAGCTAAAAAGTCCGTTCTTTATTTCCATCCACGTAATAAAGGAGAATTTTGTTATTTGGCTTCTAAACCATATCAATTTATACCATTTCATTTGGTAAATTATAGGGCCAAATAGGGAGGAATTAAGATATTCGGTTTCTAAACCATTTCATTTCCCGAGTTATAGGGGCAAATAGGGAGGCTTTTGAGGATATTGTGAATTGATTTGTTACACCCCTAGGCCTGATCACATTTTTTCTATTTTGAAGGAGATGGGGGAGTGGTTGGGGAAGAGTGGAGTGAGTGGCATCGTACCCCTAAGCAAGGTGCTCCATTGATTGCCATTTATCACTAGCATTTAGTGGGAGTGTGTTGTGGAGACTGGAATGAAGGATGTATATATAGCCCAATTGTCATACAAAAAGCTCATCATTTTATCATTTCCTACTATATGTTTTATCT
Source organism: Erythroxylum alaternifolium (assembly GCA_027478495.1). Lineage (NCBI taxonomy): Eukaryota > Viridiplantae > Streptophyta > Magnoliopsida > Malpighiales > Erythroxylaceae > Erythroxylum > Erythroxylum alaternifolium. The sequence continues at coordinate 34,928,225 of JANIIA010000003.1, read as the reverse complement.
CCTTACCTATTATCTCCCTAAAATTCAAAAGGAATTTTGTAGCATTAGAGGTGCTGCCATTGACTTCTAGCGACCAAAAGCTGGACTCTCTAATATAGTATTGCATCCATTTCATAGTAAGTGTAAAAGGATAGAACTTAGTAGTTTATGTTTTGCATATGAAATGTTTCTTTTTTCTAATTGCCATGTTGATAAATCATTTAAAATAAAAGAAAATAAACGAAGGACAAGTCAACAAAATAAAATAAACCAAGATGGATAAAACAATAATACATGGAATTTGAATTACTTTAGGACTTCCCATGTAATCATAATTTTACTAATCAATTTAATCTAAAGTTCATTAGATCGTGAAAATTCCTCAATTTTGCTAATACTTTTCTTAAGACTATTAAAACATAATTGTAGGTTAATTAATTGAAATCTCTTTCCAAATAAAACTCTTAGAATTGTATTAGTCAATTTATAAACTCCATTATTAGGTTTGACCTTAATATGAAATATTTATATTGATCTATCTTTAGGTTTCCATGCAATTTCATTTAATTATGCTAGATTTATTAATATAATGAATTTCTCAATCTCCATTGCATGAAATCATAAATGGATCAACATATCAGTAATATTAATTCAAGAATAATGAAGAACCATAATTAAATCTCAATAAAATAAATAATAACTCAAATTAAATTGAAATAACTATAAAAGTACATTCTAAGGTTTGCCTCATCCAGATACCAAAAGGAATTTCTCTTCCTCGTAGAAAATGAAACATTAAAACTAAAGAAAAAGCTAAAAATCAAAGGTGACAAGATTTAAATCCCTCAAATCTTTAAAAAGTTTACTCTAGATTGATGAAAATGCACTCCAAAGGGATTTTTTGGTTTGTATTTTTCCTCATGGTGTGTGCCAGTTTAAGGTTTTTCTTTATGCTTCTAGAGTCTCCTCCTTCTGTTGCTCAATATTAACTTTTAAAATTTGAAATTTTAATTATAAAAAGATGAATGGATGTTTTGATGGCAATATTTCTTAAATATATGTGCAACCCTTTTTAGCGCTAACATATGCACAAACACAAGCTTGTATCTTCAACAGGGCCTTCTTGCTATTTAACAAGGCATGTTCCTAGTGGCCATGTACATTGTCATGCTTCCATAACAACTCAAATTGCTCCAAACTTGTCTAAATTCATTCCCAAGTATTTAAATTAGACTTGAAACAAAATATGAACAACTTAAGTTCCAAAATCAATAAAAAATACATAGATAAATAAAAAATGCATTAAATATGTGGCTAAAAATATGACTAAATCACTACTTGTCAACTTTCCCACACTTAAAGCATTTACCTTTCCTTGAGCAAATAATAATTTAAACATATCGACTATTCTCAATATTAACCCCCTCCTCTATCTCATCTTGTCTATTCATTCTTTAAATGTCACGCCTTAAGAGTTTTAAACAAAATACAATTATAATCAAATAATCACATAATAGATTTTCACAAGCAAATACCATAAATGATATTTATAACTTTTTGAAATCAAGTGCCATAGGATTGATTACCTTCACATAAAAGATTCACTCTATTCACTCTTAAGTGTTTAGGGTGAACATAAATGAAAATTTTAATTCAATACATAAAAGGAGTCTTAACCATAAACTTGTTAATATATTACATCTCCACTTTGATAAAATAAACTAGAGGCAAAAATCAAGAGGTCTTTAAGTCAAGGTGTAATGAGGTCTTAGTCAGGTATGGAAAAGATAGATTTTAGGTTAATCAATATGAAGGAAATTGCATAAGAAAGATTATAAAAAAATTTGAACTGATGTAGCTCAAGTCACTAATTAAAATGTAAATAAGGTGTAAAAATGTTGAATAACACAATTATCTTATCTTTCTCTTTCTCATAACTATAACAAATTAAAAAAAAATTTTCTCTTTTTTTTGACTAAGATCATTTCAAAAACATTTCTAAATTTATTTCTTACGAGTTTACGAGGAGAATATATGAATCATCGGTAGCAAACAAATGAGAAGATATAACATTAAATACATAAGCTCACACCATTTCTCATTCTTGATACTTCTTTGTCAAATCAAATCTTATATATTCAAGAACTGGGTTCCTTGGTAGATAAAGTCGATTGTTGTTATTGGATAGGATTTGATTGATTTGATTGTTGTGGGAGAGGAACAACCTTAATATTTTCCACCTTCTTTGATTTGTTTTAATATTTTCCACCTTCTTTGATTTGTTTCTACTAGGTGTCATTATATTAGATATCTATAACTCAAATATCAACAATCCGTAATAACATAACTTAAACATAAATAATCCACATTAATATAAAGGAAACATCAACAATATGCATAAACACAAGTCAAACATCAACAATCTGCATAAACATAAGTCAAACATCAATAATCTGCATAAACATAAGTCAAACATCAACAATATGCATAAACATAACTCAAACATCAACAACACACATAAACATAACTCAAACATCAACAACACGCATAAACATAGCTCAAACATCAACAATACACATTAACTTAACTCAAACATCAACAATATGCATAAACATAACTCAAACATAAAAAATCCACTCAAACATAACTCAAGCATCAAAAATATGTATAAGCATAACTTAAATATAAAAATCCGTATAAACATAATTCAAACATCAACAATACCCATAAAAATAACTCAAACGTCAACACTACATTTGAAACAATATAAAAAACATTTTTATTACCTTTAATTATCATGATCAAGATCTTAAAAATCATCATCTTTAATTATATTATGATGCGACTCTTTATTACTATTATATTTGGCCAAAGTATCATCATCATCATGAAATTCATTCTCAATATAGTTTTCATCTCTTCCTATGACAAGATTAACTTGTACTTTATCTACTTGTACTATATTGGGATCAACATCTCTCCTATAGAATGATGATATATCTACATCTTCTATTTGTATGGCTCTGTTATTCAACTTGGATTGGATCTCTTAATATACTTCATCACTATCTTCACTCATTTGACCATTTTCCCTTTCGTAAAAATTGAAGAGATTTTGTTGTTCAAAATTTTGAATGACCTTCTAATTGCTGTTATAGTGTTGTTGAGGTAGAAAATTTGCTTCACTTAGCTTGCGAAGACAAAAGGGTCATTATCATATCATGTCTTACTAACATTGATGCTAGTAATATTTCCGTTCACTTTTATGTCACCAAGATTAATCCATTTGCACTTAAATAGAACAACCTTTTTATACTTGATGTAATGCAACTCTATTATTTATGAGATGACATCGTAGGAGTCAATAAAATCATCGTCATGACATCCCTCAACAATAAAACCACAATTTTGGCTTCTAAGTTGACTGTTTCGATCTTGTATATAAAATTTGACTCCATTAACAATGCAACTTATATACTTTTTGCCACACATATGAGGCCTACATGCCAAAGCATATAATGATATTATCGCCTTTTACATATTACAGTTATGTGACAATATCATTTATAAAACCAAATATAATTAGAAATTAATTCGACATACAAATTGCCATAAGTTTATAATATTCCATTAATAACTTAATCAAGTCCTAAACCATGATGGGAACTTAATCTTATGTATTTCTTCAACATTAGTAACCCCTTTACTTTGAATTGAATCTTTGTGCTCTCTATTTGAAAAAGTAAATAGAGATAAGAAAATATAGATGAACCATAAAATTTAAATATGAAATTTTAAATCAAAAGAAATATACATACTCCATATATATATCGAGTTCCTCACAATTGTTCAAAATATACCAATGCCCAATTTTGAGTTCATCTTTAGTTAACTCCATATATTTTTTGACACTAAGCGGCCTTACTTTTTGGGGGAAAACTAACAACCCACCATCTTGATCAAAATCAAAGTTAAGTTCTTGTCTGTTAAATCTTGTCTCCACCTCATTTAACTTCATTGAACAATTTTCAAGCATTCATTCATTATATAAGCCTTTGTAGTAGACCGTTCAATTCAAGCTCTATTACATACATATCGCTTAAGAGAGCATAAAACCTAAACAAAATATAAAACATTAACAGTTGTTACTAAGTAATAACTTTAGAGCAAAAAGTAAAAGTTAATATAATTTACCTTTAAATGGTAAACATCCGTTAAATTTGAATTGATCCATAAAGTTTTGCCTCGTATGGTAAGTGAATTTTCAAATACACCAGAACATCAAAAAAAGATGGGGGAAATATAGATTACAACTTACATATAATCAAAGCTATGTCTTTTTCCATTTTTTCAAGCTCTTCTACAATTAATGGTTGTATGTATTCATTGATATCCTTACCAGGAGTAGTAAGTCCTGGAATAAGTAAAGACATCAACATAAAAGACTCCTTCATACACTTCCATGAAGGTAAAATGTATGGCACTAGAATTACTGATCATATGTTGTAAGAAGTACTAATATTACCGAATGGATTAAATCCATCTGAGGCTAATCCAAGTAGAAAATTACGACAATCCTCTGTAAACCATAGAATAAAAATCTTTACATATGCCATTGAGTCTGCTACATAATGCATAATGTTATCATCAATGCATTTCTCTTTTTACCACCTTATATGTATGGTTGTTTTTATTAACATAAAAAGCCTTTGTAATCGTGGTTTAATAGGGACGTATCTTAAGATTTTATGCGGTATCTTTTTCTCTTTCCCATTATCGACTCGCCACGTTGATGTATCATAAAAAGGATACCCTTCAAGATCTTTATTGTCCTTCTAAAATATAGCACAATCATATTTACAAGCATGTATTGATATATATCCCAATTTAAGGTTCCTTAACAATTTCTTTTCTTCATAATAAAATTTAGGCAATTTGTGTCTAACAGGTAATGTATCATTATGCAAGTCAATGAAAATGTCAAAAGACTTATTACTCCATTTATTATAGACCTTTAAATGTAACAACTTGACAATAAAAGATAGCAGTGAGAATTTCGAGCACCTTAGATATAATTCTTGTTGAGCAACTTTCAATAACTTCCCAAAATTATCTTCTATTATACTACCAATTATGTTATGCAAACCAATTCTATTCATATTCTCTATATAAATCCCATAATCCTCTAACAATTCATCAATCCAATCATCACCATCTTCATTAATATCATAGTCTTCTACATCGTTATTTTTACTATCATCAACACCTATATCAACACTTCTTTTATAACTTGCTTCTGAAAGTTCTCTATGATAAAGCTATGGAGTATAAAACTTATCGATGCCTTAAATTAGTAAGTGATTATATAACACATCTTGACTTTGAAAGTTGACATTTAAACAAAATCTATGCATGGAAAATAAATACAACATTCAACACCCATTTGATCTTTTACAAATTGCATGAAACTCTTAACTCCTTCTAAGTATTTAGTGGACCATTTCTGATGAGACATCTAACTTTTGTCCATATAGCTATAAAATTAAAAGTAAATAACTAAATAACTAAATGCAATCAATACCCGTTCATAAACTAAGTTTAAATTCAAACAAACACTATGATACATGACATTATCAAATCACATGAATCGAGAAAGGGCCTTCTTATTGTGACTCCTAGGCTCATGGAATATTTCACCAATATGCCTCATGGATATGGCATTACATGTTTCTAGCCTATATACCGATATCGCATTACATGTTTCTAGCCTATATACCATCCTAGGGGTTTGTTGTGCCTCAAATCGTCTATAATTATACATGAATTTCTTATGTTGCTAGTTCTCGATTAATCAATACCAGTTCATAAACTAAGTTTGAATTCAAACAAAACACTATGGTCTGTGGCACTGTTACACCACATAAATCGAGAAAGTTTCTTCTTGCTGTGACTTCTAGGTTCATGGAATATTTCATAAATAAGCCTCATGGGAGCTCTATCATGGATTTCCAACCTATATACCATCCTAGGGGTTTATTATGCTTTAGACTATCCATAATTATACATGAATTTCTTAAGTTAATACTTCTTAATTAATCAATACAAGTTCACATACAAAACCCATGCTCTCCTTCCATATACACAAATTCTTCTCTATTCAAGCAGAAGAAAAAAATTAAACAAAAATTTGGTGACTTATAAGGATGGATAGACAATCAGAGATGACAGATAACAAATGAGGAAAGTTAGTGAATATGTTGTGAAATTGGCCCTCGTTCGAACCAATTAAGCCATTAGAAGAAATGAAGAACCTTAAACCAAAAGGCTAAATAACCTTAAACCAAAAGGCATTTCACACAAATTAAATTTAAATGTTCATCTAGGTTGATCATACAATTAGCAATGCTTAAACGAGACTTGGTATGTATAGAATTGAGATAAGAAAAATTTTCTTTTAGGACCATATATGGAATCATATATAAAAGTAACATATACATAATAATTTAATTTGCAAAATTTAGTTCATCCTTGTTGAATCTCTTATGTTTAATTTTTTAAAGATAAAAGTTAAAGTAATGCTCCAACTCTCTCTATATTGAAAATCTTTTTTTGAAATGAGTTAATTAAAGGTATTAAGAGACTTGATGGATAAGAATACAAATTATTAGTAGGTAGTTAATGTCTTAAATCACTAAGTTCACTACTAAATAAAAGAAACATGTTAAAAGTGAAGGTAAGACACCTCACCCACTAGTATTGCAAAGTTTAAGAACACATTTTAAAGAAACAATTCCCATAACTTTAAAATTATGGGATTTAGTACTAACAAACCAAATAATTCAAAAATGTTCTCTGGAAAACCAAGTAATTAAAAAAATGAAATAGTAATTAACCATCTCACTAATATCTAGTAAAATAGTCTAACCACTTATATGATTATAAATCTTTGATCGTTGATCATTTTTACAATCAATATCTTTTACAACTAATGCAATTTGTATCAAAGGGTGCAAGCAAAAAGCAAGACATTGATATGAAGAGATATTCAATTATGTTACTTGCTTGGAAACAATTTGTTTATTAATATATATCTTGATGGCCAAAATAATTGGAGGATTCATTAGTTGTGAAGTTTGCTTTTCTTAACAACTATTTATAAGAAGAATATGTATTAAGAAATCAATGAGAAATGTGGTTAAAGGTTAAGAAGATAAATTGATGAATTTAAAGAAGGGATTATATAAACTTAAACAAGTGACAAGAGCTTGTAATAACTTAATCAAGTATTACTTTTAAAAGAATAGTTTTATTATATGCTTACACAAATATACTCTTTATATTAAAAAGGGTCCAGAAGATTTATTATTTTTTATTTACATGGATGATCTTATCTTCAAAAAAAAGTTAGTCAAAGACATTTGAAGATTTCAGAGATTCTATGAACCTAGAGTTTGGGATGAGTGACATAGAATTGACGTCTATCAACTTACGAATCCAAGTAAAGCAACAAATGGTAAGTGGAATTTTCATAAATCAAGAAGGACATGGAAATTAGGTTCTTAATAATTTCAATATATTAAATAATATACTGATTAACACTCCTATCTAATATGGAATAAAGTTAACTAATTTTGTTAGGCATAAAAGAGTAGATCTAACATTATGTAATAGTTTTTTAGAAAGTGCAAGGTACTTGACATATATAAGACTAGAAGATATCTTATTGGTAGTTGGACTTGTTATTCATTTTATGGTGATAACTTTTTGAAGATCACTTAAGTATAATTTGGTTATATAAAAGGTACTACTATGATATGTTACTTAAAGACTATAATTAAATTGAATTTTTTATAGTGATTTTGTCAAAGATTTTGATGATACTACTGGTTTATTTTCTTTTTAAGAAATAATGTAACTTCTTGGTGTTTAAAAAAACAACATACAATCACATTCTTTATATGTAAATTAGATTATATTGTAGCTACTTTTTGTAATTTTCATGTTATTTGATTAAAAATTTATGGATAAAGACACTAAAACAAAAACCGAGCTAAACATAGTCGCAAAAAATGTAGAATACTCAAATCACTTCAACTAAATATTCCTACTAGACATTTCATCGAACACTTCATATGCAAACCGAATTCATCCTGAAATATTAACAAAACCATTATATTTTTCCATTATTCACCAACACAAATGCATTCAAACAATAAATGAACCAACCACAGTCTCAAAAAATGTTGAATATGCAAACCACATCATCAAAACCAACCAACATATAAGCATTTAATAACAACAATGAAAGCAGAAAAAATTAACCTAAGAGAAAAACATGGATGACTAACCTCGATGGACGATTAACTGGAGATGATGGATGGTGGAAAAATAACTAAAGAAGAAGAACAAAGAAGATTAAAGAAGAAGACGAATAGTTGATCGAAGAAGAAGAAAATAATAAAGAAGACGAAATAGGGGCTTTGGCTACAAGGTTTAAGCTCTAACCAAAATGACACCGTTTGTTGTTAAAACAAACAAAGTCATTTTTATTTGACTTAAATGTTGAAGCCGAAGCCCCCCAACAAAAAACAAATGACATTGTTCTCTACTAATTTTTAAACGTTGCATCCATCTGTTGTTCACAATTGGGGACGATTCAATAAAATGTCACCGAAGGTTTACCGATTGATGACTATTTATAGTAATAGGCCATCATTAGACAACGATTATTTTATTTTCGATTAGGTTATTAACATGAAAATGAAACTCCCTTCATTTTTGTGTTAGTCGCCGTGTTTTCGAAGAGGTGTCATCTCCTCTGTGATTATTGTCTCCTGTGTTATGGTCATCACCATCGAACGAGCATCATGCCTGCTGTTTAATTTGCAAGCTTACAATTTCTAGCCCTCAAATACTGCAAGTTAATGAATCGTGAAATATAGTATGTGAAGAGTCAATCCCACGAGGAGGTGTGAACTAATCTAATCTTAAGTTATTTAAGGCTAAGAAAATTAATAAAATGAAAATAAAAATTACAAAGAAAAGTAAACATGGTAATAAGATTGGAAGGATTTTAATTTGTAATTGTAACACAAAAGAAATTGGAATTGAGCAACATAAAATTCACAATGGAAATCAACCAACAGAAATTACCAAATTATAAGAGAGGGGATTTTCCTATCATTAATGATTACCTAGCCATTTATGTGTTAAAGGAGTGTTGGTTGTAGATTATCAAAAGGGGGATCACTCTCTCTCAAGTTATAATCACGCACCCTAATTCATTAACCCTAATTAAAGTATAGAATTTGTAATCTCTCAATTAACAAAAGATCCATAATTTTAATTAGATCTTAAGCCCTCTAATAAACAATCGCGTCTCACATGGGATCTCTCTCCATTTAATAACAAAATATATTGATTGCATGGTTAATTAGATCAGCTAACTCTCATTAACCCCTTTTAATCATTTTTATTTGGTTCACCCTCTCAATTTATTACTGGAATATGCAAATACCACAATCAATCACAGCACCCAATCACAATAACACAATAATAACTAGATTAACATTAAATTAAGGTCAAATCCTAAAGGAAAGTTAAAACATCTTAATCAAACCCAAATCTGTAGATATATTCATATTCATCTTCATCTTCATATTCAAAGAAAAGAATAACAAGATGAAAGAAACACACAATAGAATAGGGATCCGGATACCTCGAGAGAGCAGCAACTGCAAAGACTCGCTACTTTCTCCTCTTTCTCTTCCTTTCACTCTCCTCTTTCTCTCTCTTTGAGGGGTTTTCCAGAAGTGGCAGAAAATGAAGCTCTATTTAGGGTTACATCTCTTTCCTTTATATAGTCTTTTCAATTAGGGTAACCTTAGGTCATTTTCGGGCCTGAAAGGTTTGAAAAGTCCCTCAAAAACTTAAAATCGAAAGCATCTCTGTGTCTGTCTGTATGCAGGCCACAATCATGGCCAAGATTTTGGCCTTTTTCATGATCATGACAGAATCACGATCGTGGCCCTGGGTTAGCTCCTGAGTCTTCTTCGAGTCTTCTCTATTTTCTACTCTTTTTCCTAAAATACTAGCAAACACATTGAGGCACCTCAAAAATATAAAATTGAAGCTCAAAAGCATGCTCTAACCTATAAAACATTTAAAAACACAAATATCTACTAACTAACACAATTCTAACCTAAACACGTACTAAACAATCAAATTAATAAGCAAATACAAACTAAACTATCCACAAAAACACAATGCCATATACAACTATCAACATCCCCACACTTAAACGTTTGCTTGTCCTTAAGCAAACAAAAAAAACAAAAACAAAAACAAAAACATAAAACACGTATATGCAATAATGAGACAATGGTTTCAACTTCACAAAACAAATTTAACTATAAACACAATCCTTCAAGTTGTTCTAACTTATTAACTTGTGAAATCCACGTCTAAGTAACTTGAACTAAATATAAAACTAATCCATACCTTAATTTTAAGTTTATTCACCCCTATCGCCTGCACATACACATTGATAATTATTCGGTCAATAAAAAATGTAACTATCCCTAAGTATGTTTTCATGAAAATTCAAGTTATTATCACCCGCAGACAATTTTGATTGACTTGAACCTAGCCTTTATGCGAAGGCAAACATTTGTGATGAATGTCGATCCAGTTACTCAACTATGTCATGCTTTTATTAAGCGGCTTAGTTAGAATGTCACTATAGCCTTTTGATGCAAAGGCACATATTTGTGATGTGTGTTGATTCGGTTACTTAGATACATCACATTCTCAACTAGCTACTAACTCTATTCCTAGCCCGAAGGCCAGCAGAATAGTTATTTGCTTATGATTTACACGTAATTTTTTATTATTATTATCCACCTCATTTCTTTAGCTAGTAATTATCATGAAAAGATAATAAAGAAGCCATTTATTCGATTGACCTAAAATTATAAATGAATGTGATAAATTCCTAGGGTGAATAAACTAACATCATATCCTAATTACAAGTATATTTAACCAATGTAACCTAGGTCACTGATTTCACAAGCTAATAAATCTTCACAACTTAAAAGACTATGCTCAAGGTTAAATCGACTCCATCAAGTCCTAGCCATTGATACATTCACACAAATCCCATCATGCACCTAAAATAAACTAATATACGAAATGTAAACTTCATACCTAAAATAAAAACATACAAACACACAACCCTCCCCACACTTGGACAACATATTTTTCTCAATGTGAGAAGAGCAATCAAACAACATATAAGGTGCAAAAAAACATAAAATAAAATAAAACATAAAGACGGAATTTAAATGAGAAAAGGGTTAGAACACAAAACCTTCATAGAGATGGAGATGGTGATGATGACAACGTTAGAAACCAAATTCACTTACCACTGAGATTGTTTTCCTATCTTATAATCAGTTCAAAGAGAGAAAGAGAATTAGTAAACCTCAACCATTCCAAATCATGAAAACTTGTTTGTCAGCACTTAAAACAAATCTAACTACAAAGAATCTAAATTTAGCTCCTAAACCTGCTAAGTTATGGTTATTAGCTTGACCTTACATCTTTGGAAACTCAGCTGGGATCAATTACTAATGGCTTGCTTCCATCCATGTTTCCCAATTTTAGTTTTGTAGCTTGTAAATAAGCTATATGTTGGAAGATAATGAAAAGGATGTAATCAATCGAATCAAAGAATCTAAGAAATTCTTATAATTCCCTTTTTAATAACAAATTGTCAACATAATCTCGGTAATGATGAAATCCCATGAATCTTCAATGGAATCAGACAATTTGTCCTGTAAGAAAGTGAACTACTTTTTTTCTTTCTAAATCACCTTCGTCTCCTCTTTTGCTTTCATTTTATGAATAGAGAATTTCCTATCTGCTTCAAGCTCTATGTCCTTTGTCATCTGTTCTTCTTCGTCTTTCTCCTTTGAAGATTCAATCACAACAATTTTCCTAAATGAAGGTGGAGAAGGAATGTATAGAGGGTCCTCATTCTTTTCTTCATCCTCTTGCTTCTTTTGGTCTTCTACAAGGTGGGTTTCAGTTGGTCTAGCCGTTAGTTCTCCTAGCTCTTTCCCATTATTAACTGTGATAGTCTTACATGGCTCTATTGAATTTACTTTCATGTTGCGCAGACAGTTTTTCACACTTCTTTTAAAAAATTCCCTAGAAATATGGCCTATTTGATCCTCTAGGTTGTGAATAGAAGAAGCATGATCTTCCGTTGCCTGCTTAAACTTCTCTTCCAGTCTCTTTTAAGCCTCTTCCATGTTCATAAGCTTATCCATAATCTTTTCAAATTTAGAATCCCATAAACTAGACTCATCTTATTGAAATCCTAATAGGTCTTGATGTTCCAAATGAGTCTTTACAATGTCAAACCAATAAAAATCTGGGTGGTTCTGCCACCTCAAATTGTATGTGTTCCAATAAGAATGACGACTTCCCCATCCAAATTATGCCTCAATAAAGTTCGCAAGGGTCCTTTGCTCCCTATAATGTATTTTCTCCATCATTTAACCTTTTAGACTCCTCATAGTTGCCTTGTGACGTCCAAATTGATGTGTCTTGTACTCTGCACCCAAACTTCCTTCTCTCGCACTTTTTTCCCCTAATCCTTAGACTAAAAAAATTAGACTAATCCTACACCTTTCCGATAATGACAGCAAAAACTTGTTGTCTGATTTACAAGTGTACAATTTATAGCCCTCAAATACCGCAAATGCACGGGTCGTGAAATGTAGTATGTGAAGGATCGATTCCATGAGGAGGTGTAAACTAATCTAATCCTAAGTTATCTAAAACCAAAAAAATTAATAAAATGAAAATAAAATAGCAAAGGAAAGTAAACATGGGGATAAGATTGGTAGGAATTTAATTTACAAATGTAACACAAAAGAAATTAGAATTGAGAAACACAAAAGTCACAATGGAAATCAATCAAGAGAAATTACTAAATTATGAGAGAGGAGATTCTTCCTATCATTAATGCTAACCTAGCCATTTATGTGTTAATGGGGTGTCGGTTCTAGACTATCAAAAGGGAGATTACTCTCTCTTGAGTTATAATCATGCACCCTAATTCATTAACCCTAATTAAATTATGGAATTTGTAATATGTCAATTAACAAAAGACCCACAATTCTAATTAGATCTTAAGACCTCTAATAAATAATTAGGTCTCACATTGGATCTTCTCCATATAATAACCAACTAGATTGATTGCATGGTCAATTAGATCACCTAACTCTCATTAAACCGATCTAATCATTTTTATCTAGTTCACCCTCTCAATTTATTACCAAAATATGCAAGTACCATAATCAATCACAACACCTAACCACAATAACACAATAATAACTAGATTAACATTAAATCAAGGTGAAATCTCGAAGGAAAGTTAAAACATCTTAATCAAACCCAAATCCATACATATATTCATTTTCATTTTCATATTCAAAGAAAAGAACAACAAGATGGAAGAAATACACAATAGAATGGGGATCTGGATGCCTCGGGAGAGCAGTAATCGTGAAGACCCGCTCCTTTCTCCTCTTTCTCTTCTTTTCTCTCTCCTCTTTCTCTCTCCTTGAGGTTTTCCAAAAGTGACAAAAAATGAAGCTCTCTTTAGAGTACATCTCTTTCCTTTATATAGTCTTTTCAATTAGGGTAACCCTAGGGTCTATTCTGAGTGCAAAAGGTTCAAAAAGTCCTTCAAAAACTTAAAACCAAAAGCATCCCCATTTCTATCGATGTGTAGACCACAATCGTGGCTAAGATTTTGTCCTTCTGTCATGATCGTGGCAGATTATGCCATGATTGTGGCACCTCCATCATCCTTCTGTTACAATCGTGGCCCTAGGTTTGCTCTTAGGTCTTCTCTGAATCTTCTCCATTTTTCACTCTTTGCCCTAAAACACTAGCAAACACATCAAGGTACCTTAAAAATATAAAATTGAAGCTCTAAAGCATGCTCTAATCCATAAGACACTTAGAACACAAATATCTATAAATTAACACAATTCTAACCTAAACATGCACTAAAAAATCAAATTAACAACTAAATACAAGCTAAACTACCTATAAAAAAATGATGCAATCTACAACTATTAGTGTCCTATGTTGGTACTATTCTTCTTTTCTATTTTTCAAGAACCCTCCTTTTATTGTGCTATATTGTTCTGACATTTTGGATTTTAAGTGGGTTTTGTGTTCTTCTTATGCTGTACAGGTTTTTATTTGTGTTTGTTTTTAGAAGAAGGTCAATCATGTTTTTGTGCTGGTTATATATGAGTTGACATTTTTTCCCACCTTTAATGCTTCTTTGAAGAAAGCCTGCTAACTGTTTGATGAAAGGTCTGTGAGAGTATTTAACTTCTAGAAGGGATGTTTATATACTTCATTCTGTTTTCAACATTTAGCTGATTGTCTTCTCTTATATTCCTCCTCCTCCTCCTCCTCCTCCTCCTCCTCCTTCTCTCTCTCTCTCTCTCTCTCTCACTCACTCACTCACATTTCTCCAGGTTTGCTTCTTTTTCTCTTATCTTTTCTACAAGTTTGTTACTATGTATGTAACTTAAGATCTTGTATTACATGTTCAATATAAAAAAGCTTTTCCTGAGTATTCATTGATGGGATCAAGCATATCTTCAATAAGAAAATTGGTTCAAATCTAATGTTGGACTTGCCATGTTGTTTTTGATAATAATAAATAACAAGTTACTAAAGAGAAGGTTGTAGAATGACCTTTTCTTTTTGTTTCTTAAATTTTATGGCAAATTTCCATTCAATTTTGGATCAATTCATTCCACCTCTGAGAATTTATGGGATTTGATTACTAAAAGAATTTTATGCTAAATTGACTTTTCATAATAAAACTCTTAACATTAATTCATCGCGAAATGTCGATGTGGTGACTAGTTGTCGGTGACAGAAATGAGCTTCGCTGGGATAAATATGGCAAAATTCTCTCTTATGAAGAAGAAAAGATGAACAGATAATCTCCTCATCAAAGTGTAATCACCATTTACCTCTAATGGTTGATCTTCTTCTTCAAGGTTTTTAGTATCATCCAAATTACCTCATTTCCTTAATTGTATGTATCTTATTTTCTATTAGGAAGCTATCAGTTGAACATGTGATTGTATATACTATGTATTGTGTAAAGCTTCCTTAAATCTTTAAGAGAACATAGGTGAAAATAAAGGCGATGGTAATGCCTCGATGATCGGTACATGATTAAGGAAATTGATTGTTTTGGAACATTCTTCAATTCCAACTACTATATCTGTTCAATCAGGTATGTACGTGCTTGAATTTGGGTTCGTTATACTGTTTGACTTAATTAGCTATTTAAATTCAATACTAATTGTTTCTTAGGGAAACACATCATACAGGTGGTTCATCTAATTCAGTGATCCATAATACATCCGGGGATTCGTTTACTGTATCTTTTGCTAGAAGTTATTGGAAGAGGGTGTCAATAAACCAACATCTAAGGGAACATCTTTGATTCTTTCAATTGATGCCTTCGAACATGTAAGGACCCTTTTTGGGAATCCAAACATAGGGAACTTCTTAACCTCTTCTACCGGGTCTCATGTCACTTAGAATCCAAAAAATTATTATTTATTCTTTTCGATGGAATAAACGTGAAACTTTATTTATTTAACATGTATTTGTAAGAATTGTTAAACTTCTAATTAAAATCTTATACTACTTACCATATATCATTATATGATATTGCTTACCACATTTCAATAGTTATATATATATTATTATTTTATTGTTAATAAATATTAATGGTTAAGAATAGTAGTCAATTTAAATTTATCATATTATGATCTTATTAATGTTAAAATTTTAGTTATGTTTATCTTTTTATATCCAAATAATATTAACTTTTCAAAAAGTAAAATATCTATCATGTGTTTTTCAATAATATGTTTAAAACTTTGAAAATATTTTACAATGTTTAAACGCTACATTATATTTTCATGAAATATTTGTATGAACAGAGGTACAGTAATATGTACAATAAGTATCATTAAAGAATCATTTGTGTATAATTCTATAGATTTAAACAAATTAAAATGATTTGAATGCATTAGCTATTTAAACAAATTTATAAAGAAGAAAAATAAAAAAATGAAAAATCATATAAATGTCAATTATAATTAACCTTAGGATTATTAAGGACACTTACTATTAAAAAATATGTTTTTAACATTATTATTTTTAAAAATACTATTACATAAGAAATTCATCGAAATTCTCCTAAGTACATAAGATAAAAAATCTTTAATATCAACTTTTGGCGACAATTTTAAAAATTCGTCGTCAAAAGTCCAAGCTTTAGCGATGAAATTTTTGAACCTTTTGTGACGCGATATTAAACAAGTTTTGGCTACATATTTCAAGAATTTGTCACCGAAAGTCCAACTTTTTGCGATAATAAATTTTTATACTGTCACAAAAGGTCTCACATTTTGTGACGATTCATATAAATCATCACTAAAGACCTGAATTTTGGGACGATGTTGTAAAACATTACAAAAATCTTCACTTTTAGCGATGAATTTTGAAATTGTCACCAAAAGTTAACTATGCTAAAAAACTAGTTTTGTTGTTGTGAGGGAATAATAGTTCAATTCTTTTTGGTAGAACGAGTAAGATACACAAGATGCCACAACCCACAAAACCTACCAAAAACCAAAGACATGCAGTAGAAATTAGTACCTCCGTATCATCAAATGTATCACAAATAATATGTTATCAGTTGAATCATCTAGTTAACTCTATCGCCGATATTTTAACAAATTACAAGATACCCCCAACATTTGTTCTTTTTGTTCCCATCAATTACTCTTACGAATTGCCTTTCACAAACAATTTAGGATTGTTGGAACAACAACAATAATACTCCTTTTGGCCGTTCCACTTCCATGAGCTTATTATACATAGTTAACGTCTGAACCATCTATCATCAACGTCCAAGATTTGGAGGGTCCATCAATCACAAGTGATCCTCCCACTCCACACCCATACCCTATAAAAACCCGACGTCCATAACCGCTTATGGCTCGGTACAAGCATTCATCTTCTTCATGCACCTCTCTCTCGCTTTCTATTTTTTTTTTTAATTTTATGGTTCGAATTCAAATTGAGAGAAACGTTACTAAACATGAAACTCAAATGCACTAGTGCCCTCTCACTGCTTCAATCATCGCAACCCTTCATCAGGAATAATAACAAGCAGCAGCAGCAGCGGAGCCAGCTTCCCCGCCGTGTCCGCCGCCATATATCTCCTATTCTTTACTCTTCAGCTCCGCCAACGAGGAGTGCAGCATTATGTGGTTTTTCTGTCGACTCCAACTTCTCCTCCTCTTACTTGTGGGATCAAGCGTCCAGCGATTCGAGCAGAGTTACAGAGGAATCAAGAGTACTGAGAAAAAGGAAATGTCATGGAATCGAAATTGAAGCAACCAGATCTTACCATAAGCAGACGGTAAAAAGTCAAGTGGAAGTGTGTGAATCTTCTTGTGATTCTGCTGCTGCTGGTCCTCAAAACGTCAGAGAAACCGCAGTCGTCTCTGTTTCTTCTCCGGTGGAATCGTGCTTGTCACTAAAAACAGTGACAGGAGAACCAGAACAAGAGCACGATGCTGTCTCTGTACATAAAAAATTCAAGGGCATGGAAATCCAGACCGATCTCGCTTGCACGGAGGATTTCTCTTACGACGACTCAGAAACCGCTTACTCGGAACTTCATTCGGACTTGTTTTCGTCGGACATATACTTATCCGATTACTCTCCGTCTGTCTTACTCGATTCTGGAAGTCAATTCTCTGATAAATCAGTTGCAGATTCACCTCCGACTTGTACTTACTCTTTACTGAAAGAGTTCAGGAAACAGTTCTTAAGATCAAGCGTTAGTCTAGACTCGAGAAGATACCGGGATGTTGAAGCA
The DNA here is from genome assembly GCA_027478495.1 of Erythroxylum alaternifolium. NCBI lineage: Eukaryota > Viridiplantae > Streptophyta > Magnoliopsida > Malpighiales > Erythroxylaceae > Erythroxylum > Erythroxylum alaternifolium. The sequence goes on along the minus strand of JANIIA010000003.1, from coordinate 34,910,233 downwards.
CGTCGTTCAGAGAAATTCAACGTAAGTTTTTTCTTTGTTTGCTGAATTTAGGGGGGTGTTTTTTATTTTAAATTTTTTGTTTTTGTTGTGTTAAAAAAATTTTGGTTGAATTTTTATTTTCTAATTTTGGTTTTAATTTTTACCAACTTTAGAAAATTATGAAAATTATAAAAAATAATTTTGTTTTTTGTCGAGATTTTTTGTTTCTTTTTTCATAATATAATTTACTATCAGTTAATTTAATTATTTACTTTATTTAAAATTAAATAAAAATTATGAACAATTTAATTCAACATTATATTTTTAATAAATTAAAATTAATTATCAATAAATTTATAAATAATTTTATTTTATTTTATTTTATTTTATAATTAAATTATATGTAATTTAATTTTAATAATTATTAATAAATATAATTACATTTAGAATGCATAAATATTCAAATCAAAATTGATTTAATAATTAAAATATATTTCAACTAAATATTAATTTTAAATAAAATTTTAAATTATTTATGTTATTAAATTAACATAATTTTAGTAATAATTTATTAATAAATATTATATAAAAGATTAAACAAATTTATTTAATTAAAATTTTAATTTTTAAATTTTATATAATAAGTCATTATTACTAGCGATAAAAATTCGTTAATATTAACAACCAGGATAGCTACTTCCGTCCGTACTAATATTTCATAACGTAGTCGCGTTTTGTTACATGTTTTTTTGAATCATTTACTTTTGGGTTCATGATGGATAACCATTTTATTTAATTTCTCGAAACTTCTAGTGGGCACATGACATTCATATAGTTAATTGTTTGGCTACGATCCTGGATCTTGTTTCATCAACGGAGCCAAACAGGCTCCATTTAGTGTAGATCCTCTTTTGTTTTTTTTCTTCTTCAACGTTAATTTATTATACTTGTTTCGTGGTTCTTGTAGTTTGTGAGGTTCGAAGATGAAGAGGAAGAGTTGAACTACGAGAGAATGAGGGAACGAGAGAAAAGGCAACTATTATTTCATGACTACGTGGAGTTGCATTGTTCCACTAAAGAAGAGTGTAGAGACTTCATCTTCCATCAGCGACTCTTGATGGTTCACTGGATTGTTCAGGTTGGTACCTAACTTGTCTTTATTCACTATTAACCGGCTGAGATAGTAAACGTGTCCTGGGATCGGCCTGGAGCGTGATATATATATATATGTGTGTGTGTGTGTGTGTAGCAACTTCTCAGTTCAAGAACCAACCCAAAATATTCTCTGAACTACAAAAACACACGTCGACGCTTCACACACACACACAGTGTGGAGAACATCTTTCTGTTAGCTTCCCAAATTCAAGTATGCATACCCTCAACCTCAAGGCAGTCACCGATTATTACGTTCTAGAATTCGGATAGTCATAAGCTTCAACTACAGCTTCGTCATTTTCAGCAGCTGACTAAAACTAAGACTTGAAGCTTTATGCTAGCACACGTTCCACTTTAACGCGATGCCAGTTAACGGTTGGTTTCAGATGAGATAATATTATATTTATTTAGCTCGACTTAACAAATTCATTTCAATGTTTTGTGGCCGTGAACTTTTTATTAGAGATTACTCCCTCAGCAGTGTTGTTAAAAGCATCAAATGGCTCTCTCTCTCTCTTTACCAAAAGTTATGATAATAAGTTTTCCTAAAGCAACGAATCTTTTGGGCCAGTGGTGTTCTTAACTAATCTTTTTATATGAAGCTTAGATATTATGATTGCGTATAAATTGTAAATGATTGTTAATTCATGTTTGTTTTTATAAATGTGCAGCAATCAACTATAAAAGAGTTCCATAATGAGACAATGTTCCTGGGAGTTGGCCTTCTGGACCGGTTCTTGAGCAGGGGTTTTTTTAAGAACGAAAGAAACCTACAAATTCTCTGTATAGCTTGTCTTACATTGGCCACTAGGTTAGAAGAAAAGCAGCCCTACAATAGGTCAACTTCTCTTTTCCTTTACTTAATCGATGACGTCAAATGTTTAACCTTATTCGAATCTTGTTTAATCCCAACTTAATTTACTCTTTAAAAGCCAGGATGTTATCAAGGGTATCTCTTTCCAAGTCCTTGTGGAAAGAGAATTTTGAAGATAGTTGAGATATATTTACTTTTGGATCGGAGCCCACGGACTAAATTCTGTTAATGGTTTTGCAGTGTGAAAGAAACAAATTTCCGCATCGGGAGTAATCTGTACACTAGATGTGAAGTTGTGGCCATGGAGTGGCTCGTGCAGGAGGTCCTCAACTTTCAGTGTTTCTTTCCCACTATTTACAATTTCATATGGTAATTTTCGTTTTTCGTTTTGTTCGCCACTCGTTAAAATCCTAAGAGTGCTGATTGCATGTGTACTGGGGCACAAAACGCCAGGAGTTTCTCTAAAATTAATATCATTAATGGTAGATTCGTTTTCAGTTTTGTCTGTATTTTCTTTTGGTAACCATTATTGTGGGGCAATGATATCTAGGTTCTATTTGAAAGCTTCTAGAGCTGACACAGAGGTGGAGAAAACGGCTGTATACCTGGCAGTGCTAGCACTATCGGATCGGGAGCAGTTGAGATACTGGCCCTCAACAGTTGCAGCAGGGGTTGTCATTCTGGCGTTTCTGGAAAATGATCAAATTTCATCCTATGAACGAGTCATTGAGGTATAGGGACTTGAAATGAAACAGTTTCAATTTTGTGCATTGATGTGACGAGCCAGTTAATTCACATCGAGTGCGCTGTAGCAGTTGATAATGAAAGGATTATGTAGTTTGATGTTAATAGGCTGACGAATCTGCCACTCATGTTTATAGTTTGAAATTGACCGTCTCTAGCAGTAATCTCAACTAAATAATTGAAGTATGTTTCAGTCTTGTATTTGACTGTCTTTGTACTTTCATATACTGTTTAGTCTAATTTATTACCTCAACTTTGCAGGTTCATGTTAGAACAGAAGAAGATGATCTGCATCAATGCATGAAGGTACGGGAAACAACAATTAAACTTTTTCTTTGCACATGATTCTTGTGTCGGAAGATTTTAATCGCATTCCTCATAATCATTGATTCTTATGGGTACTTCCGTGAGCACCCCCAGTAGATATCAAGTGCATTAAAATTATTAATTAGGCTTATTGAGACATTGGTTTTATTCATAGCAGAGCTTAGAGCGGTTGCTACAATATGTAAACTAGCACTGAATTACTTGTAAGGAAGAATTTCATCACGACCACTAACATTGTCTTCACACATCAAGAGAACGTTGACATACTGCAGATGGAGAAAAATGTACGCCTATGAATAAAATGTAACCCTTTTTCTGATTCATAAACTTGGCAGTAGATGCATTGTGTATTCTCTGCATAAGGTCAGAAGAGGGACTTGATTTGCTGGACATTCCTTTTCTGAACATAGACTGATGGTGTCCACAATTTTATCAGCCAATGTATGCAACAGTAGCACTTTATGAAAACATTTCATGTATATGCAAAAAGTGACAAGATTATCCAAAAAGACTATCATGTCCCTTAAACTTTCTTGATATTTTTCCCCAGTGCTATTTTGATAATGTAGAGAAATGTTAATCTCTTTAGACGGCCTTTCAGTGTCATACAGCAGTTGCTATGCTTCAAAGATGGTTATGTCATTGTGGAGTCCAAAGTGTCAACAATTGAAACTTGATTTATTCTAGATACATTATTCGATTTGTAAACTTGTTGACATCACATGGAAATTTAAGGATTCATCCATACTGTTGGGCATAGATGTCTTCTGAATGTTTAACTGGAGCTAGTCTTTTGAAGTCTGGTACGTAAAAAATCTTCTCGCCCAAGAAAATACTGCCCAGATTCTAAAGAGATAAAGAGTCACCCAGAAAGACTTATGAAAGCTATTAATTTGGAATTCGCAAATGTTGAAATCTATAGTTCCATGTTTAATTCAGTATAATACCCGCGTATATTATGCTAATTTGAAAAGGAAAGACGTCGAATCGCCAAGCATCTGGTGTGATTTGTCCACCGACTTACCAGTTAACATCTAAATTATCTGCATTATTTGGATGCAAAAACTGCTCTTTTAAATTTCAAAAAGACATAATAAATCCTAAGAATACAATTCCATTCTTACTAATTAACATTGCTTGCAATTTCAGTTGTCCTTCAGCACAATTGGTCGACATCTATGTCACTTGCAACAAAAGGTGCCCGTAATGTGTATCACTTGAGCTGCTAGAGTAGGCCGGGGCAAAGGCAGGATGCAATTTTTTTTCCTTCCTAAAGTTGACAGCTGAAAACATCTCATTAGTAGAAGAATTAAAATATTATTCACAATGATATTATTTATGTCAAAAGAATCTAATTAATTTTTATAAATATTTAAATAAATAAATAATCTATAATACAAAAGGGATATACATTACGGGTACCTTCTGTTGCAAGTGACATAAATGTCGACCATTTAATTATAAAAAATTGAAATGTGTATTTATAATTAGTTTGGTTCACTTGTAAATACTAATCCATCTTTTTGTTTCATGTATTACGAAATAAATTCAAGTATCTAAAACTAGAGTTTGTGAAGATCACAAGTTTATTAGTTCCAAGCTACAAAATTAATAGTTGCAAATTAAATAATTGTTTACACTTGATTCTTCTTTTTTACTTGTAATCAATGTTTTTAAAACTAGATCCGAAGTTAAACCGGTAAGACAAAATGTTTAAGGTTTAAAAAATTCAACCTGTATTAAACCGTCATAAAATTAGCTAAAGATTAAATAAAATTAAAAAATTTAAAATATAATTGAAAGAAATTGTCCTCATCTATAGAAAAATTTTAAGTTTAATTGAAAAAGAGATTGTTAAGTGACATTAATTGATTTATTTTAGTTTATAAGAATTTATTAATTTACAACAATTGACTGATTAATTAATAAATTGATTGATTTTTAACAACAAAAATTATTAAAGTAAATCAAACTGAAAAGTTAAAAACTAAACCGGAAAGATAGACGATTCAAGGTTTTTATGGTTTAACTAATCGAACCAGTTGAGTTTTTTAATCATTTCTTGTAATCATATTTATATGTTATATTTCTTCCAATATTGATTGAATCGTGATATTAACTTATTTACATAATCATTAAAGTCATATCAGGGTGTTTATATCTACTTACGTATATTTTGTAGTTACACTATAAGCGGATTATCCATATAAAAAATTTGATATGATTCACTCTTTTAAAAAACATTTATGCATGTGATAAAATTAGATACTACTTACATATACTATAATTGTTTATGTGAAATTAAATAATTTTTCCACGTGAAAGTCAAAGATGAAAGTTGTTGTCATAAAAGATAGTTGCCTTGCATCCATTAGTGGAAAATTGACAGACAAATGACACCAAATGGAATGAAATGGATGTTAATGATATTGCAAATTTTCATTTAGTTTTAGTTGATAAATTTTTGTCAAGTGTGAAGAAAAAAAACAAAAAAAGAGATGTGATCATACCATAAAATTGTAAGACTTAAGTCATTTTATAATTTCTTTTTTAAAAAAAACTATATTCATTTTAGACCACATATGCACTTCCTCCTTGATACATTTATTTAAACATTTTTCCTTTTCCTTTTCTTTCTTTTTTTCTTTTCTTTTCTTTTGCTTTTCTCTTTGCTTTCTTTATTTTCCTTTCTTTTCTTTTCTCTTATAAAAATTAAAATAAACTACATCAAAATGGGAATTTCAATGATAAGGCATAAAATAACATCCCAACATTATAACCAAATTAAAATAAACTACATCAACATGGG
>JANIIA010000003.1:34837862-34882648 GCA_027478495.1 Erythroxylum alaternifolium | reverse complement strand
AACATTAAGATAAATATTTTAAAAATTAGACCGGTGACTAAATCGAAGAAGTAACTGATTCAAGGTTTAATGGTTTAACTGAAATTTAACCGTGATCGAACCGGTGACTAATAAATATATAAAATTTTATTTTATATATTATATATAATATAATTTTTAAACATACTTTTTAATTGTTTATCTAACTTAAACATTAAAACTTCAAAACATACAAGTTTTTTTTTTAAGTTCACCAACACAATACAAAATAAGATAACAAAGCTCACTAGTCATATTTCATCAAAAAGATTAAAAAAATCAATAATCATAATATTCATTTACCATAGTTATAAAAGTTTTGATTTTTAAAGGAAAACTCTTCATTTTAAATGAACAGGCCGGTTTTTTCTTTCACCGATTTAGCTGTTTTTACCGGTCCGACCGTAAAATGAACGGGTCAATTACTCACAAAAAATAAAGGCTAAATCGGATCGTTTCATGCTCCGGTTCACTGGTTCATCGGTCCAACCGACCGGTTCGATCCGATTTTCAAAACACTGATTAAGATACTGTGAGTCAATTCGATAATTTACAAATCTTATCGGATCAACAAGAGCTAACTAAGCCTCTAAGACTTTTTAATTTTTAAAAATTTTAATTTATCTTTATAATGTTATTTAAATATTATATAAGCTTTTTCTTCATATTTTGTTGGTTTTTTATTTATTGATAATTTTAAAACAATATTGTATTAAAATTTAAAATTTTTATTATTACGTCACTTTGAATAAAATAGATAAAATATGATGAAAATTTTTTATAATTATTAAACAATATTACAAGAATAAGTGATAATCTTTAAAAGATAAGGACTGAAATAAAAAAAGATCAAATCAAAAATTATTTAACAAAAGTATGACCTACTCCATAATATTTTACTAAATGTCTAAAATAGCTCTACTATTAATTAAAGTACTAAGGCTCAATTTGGGAAACGGTAGCTGTTGATAACTTGCTGAAATCAATTTACTGAAATGATAAGTACTTATTATCAATAAGTACTTATATATTTGAGATTAATGTTTTGATAACTGCTGAAACGTGAAAATAGATGTTTGGCAAGTGCGATTGTAGTTGCAAAAAAGAGATAAAATGACTAAAAAGCCCATTGATTTAATAAACTATTAATTGTTGTATAAATAATTAAAAATATATTATTAGTCATATAAATTTAAAATTATAAATAATAAAATATTAAATTAAAATAAGAAAGTATAAATAAAAAATTTAGTAAATAAATATTTCAAAAAAATACATTATTAGTCATATAAATTCAAATTATAAATATTAAATTAAAATAAAAAATATAAATAAAATAAATTTAGTAAATAAAATATTTCACCTTACTTAAATACCATTGGCAAAAGCTTCCTTCTATTAATTAAGTAAGAGTATAATGGAAAATATTAAAATCTCATGAGGTTATTATTGGAAAGTAAAATTTCTACCGCATAAGCAGTTTTCTATCGTAGCCCCCTTTCTGCTTATCTATTTCTGCAGTGGCACCGCAGTTTTTCCTAACCTGCAGTTGTCATCTGCAAATCCAAACATGTGACTGCATTTGAAAACTGCGATGGATAAGTACTTATCTCCACTGCATCGCAGATCTAAACGTAGCTTTAATCTTAGAACCCAACTGTTAATTTTAGTAAGACGACTATCCAATCATTTCCCCTTAGTCATACATAAGAGATTAAATTAGTGAAATTAATTCTCAATAGTTTCCTAATTTGTTTAATCTATTCGTTTTTGCTTTAAGTTAAATGAGTTTACTTCTTAGTTTAATTTTGTGATTTTATTTAAAGACTTCACTTAACAAACAGGGATAGAATGTTTAGGATTGTATGTGTTTTTATTTTTATTCAAGTTTAATTTGAGTGGACCAATTTCACCTTCGTGGAAGACGACCCTAGGTAATCAACTACAACTACCTCGTATGCTTACGAGTAGGATAGCCTAGCTATTTTTAGAACTTATTTTAGGCACAATAAACTTTTAGCATCGTTGTCGGGAAGATATTTAGTATTTACACTTAATTTAATTTTGATTGTTCTATCGATTTTTTTAATCTATTCATGCAGACATTTTTATCGTGTTATTTTATTGAGTTGTTTTAGTAATTTTCTTATTAATTCACTATTGTTTTTATTTGGTTTATGCGAGGAAAGAGGTCTCGGGAAAGTTAACTTGCTCCCTTTATTAAAAACGTAGATCGAATAAGAGGACCTTAAAGGAACTTTGAAGACAATCTCGAGGAACCCAAGCCTAGAGATCAAGAGATGGGTGGAAGGTAGCTAGTAATGAAGGAGTATGCTAGACCAGTAATTGTTTCTGTCACTTAATGCATCTGTTTATGAGAGGTAGCTAGAAACTATGAATTGAAGAGCATCCATTACAATATGTTGCCATCTTTCTTTGGGGTTCCTAAAGAAGACCCTTTAAACTTCATTTGGGAATTTTATACCACTCTCTAGACATTCTCGTTGGATGAACTAAATAAAGATCAACTCAAGATGAGGTGCTTCCCATACATATTAAAGGATTGGGCCAAGGCATAGCTGATGACCTTTCTACCCGGTTCATTGACTACACGAGAAGAAGTGTACAACAAATTCATGGGAAAATTCTATTTCCCATCAGAAGACTTCTGAGTTGAAGAAAAAGATAGCTACCTTCAATCAGATGGAGGGAGAGCAATTTTATGAGGTGTGGGGATGCTTCAAACTTCTTCTAATATAGTGTTTACACCACCATTTTCCACTTCACATACAAAATCAGTTCTTCTATGATGGATTAACACAACAATGTCAGTACACAGTGGACAATGCAACAGGAGGAGCTGTGGGAGAGAAGACGATCGAAGAAACATATGAAATCTTTGAAATGTCGGAGGTCAATTTTTAAAAAAAAGAGCATGAGGGGAAGAAGAGCTGGAGTTTATAAAGTGAGCTTGAATAAAAAACTGGCTATGCAGTTAGCTCATTTAATAAGGCATGTAAAGACGCTAACTACAAGACTACCCGAAAATGTTCCAAATTAAGAGGTATGTAGTCATAAAGTTAATGGTTGTTAGTATTCTTGTGAGCCTTCTACATATGGGGAAGCATAACTAAACTCACTCAACGATTTTCAATTAAGGGAGCAAAATTATCCGTACTCAAACACCTAAAAACTTAGTTAAGAAACCACCCTAATTTTTCATAGAAGACCAACAATTCACCAGTATAGCCACAATTACAAAACTAAAATTTATAGAGCCCAAATTATTACCAAGGGCAATCCTCCCTTCAAAACACACAAAGTCCTTCAAAACACACAAAGTAAGCCTTCTTTGGAGGAAAGCCTGAATGCATTTATTTAAATCAAAACTAAAGATTAGGAAATGAATAATATGAGATTTCATTCTTTGGAGGCATCTTTGAAGAGGATTGAGATCTAAATAGGGCAACTCGCTGCTCAAATGCATAACAATCAAAAAGGGAAATTGCCCAATCAACCCGAGCAAGCCCAAGTAGTTATTATTATGAGAATTGGTAAGGTGATTGAAAATCATGTTGACATCCCTTCTAATCTATCTGGTACAGGTAATCAAGAGAAGGAGAGCCTCAGCAACAAAAAAGTTGAGCAAAATGAAGAAAGTAATAGACACGATAACTTTTTAAGTCACATTTAGAAAGGTAAAAAATAGGGGTATGCAATCGACCGTAATGAAGGACCAAGACTACATAAGGAGACTAATCCTTATAGACCACTGATCCCATATTTGAGCTACCTTAAGGACTTGAAACAAGACAAGTAATTTTCTGATCTATATAACATGCTTTCCAAAGTTACTTTTAATTTGCCTTTGTTAAGTCTGATCAGAAACATTCCAACTTATGTAAAGTTCTTCAAGGAACTAAGCACCAAAAAATGAAAGTCTGAGCCAAATGAGAAGGTGATAGTTTTAGATGTTGCAAGTGCAGTGCTTCAATAGTAATAACCTCCCTAAATTAAAGGACTTAGGGAGTATGCTTTACCTTTAAGCGAGTATAAACCTATTGTCTCACTCTATTTATGACAAAATGGATCCAGGATAGTTAATACTTACCAATATGTGCTTACAATTAGTTGATAAGTCAATCCGTTATCTGAAATAATGGACGATGTGTTAGTAAAGGTTAGAGGATTGATTTTCCCTGTAGACTTTGTGGTCTTAGACATAGAGGAGATTAAACACTAAGGGAAGGAGCACACGATACTCCTAGGGAGGCCTTTTATGGCCACTACCAATACCTTGATTGATATGAAGAACGGGAAATTGAGCATGACTATTTTGGGAGAAATAGTAGAATTTTTAGTTTTTAATGTTAAACACATTCTCACTACTACTATTGGTTTGGTTTGGTTTGGTTTGGTTTACTACTACTATTGGTGAAGAATTCTCTCGTGATCAATTTAATTCTATATACCTTGATTTTGCATTACAGGAAGGAGAAAAGAAGCTGGGCTTGGTGAAAGAAATTGATAAGTGTTGTCAATTACTAAATGATGCAACTAACGAAGAGGTTGGCAAATTCTTGGAGAAAATTTCCAATGAAGAGAAGAAAACAGTGGATTTAGTCACTTTGTATTATCCACCTTGAGCATGACGGTTAAGGTGTCCAACTAAAAGACATTAAAGAAGTGCTAAATGGGACGCAACCCATATAATTTCTATTTTGTTTTCCAATTATTTGTTTGTTATTCCTTTTTAGCAAAACTCGACTTAATCTGTTTGCTCTGTGTGCATATGCCTACTTTTCAATCTCTTCTATTTATCTTCCTTGCAGCTATTCTCGACTCCTTAATGTAGTATGCTATGCTTATTGCCATGCTTCACACCACATCAACGTAGCTACCATCCACACTTTCGTATTGTATTTCTATCTCTCTTCTTTTTATTATTTTTAATGCTTGTTAGTTTAATGTCTTTTAATTTTAATGCTTATCTTTGTTCCTGTTAATTTGTGTTTTAGATCTGCTAATGGTAAAACTATAAGTGAACAGGTTATGACTTGTAGTACAAAGAGCGGATATCGATCTCACAGGGATTAATGCCTAGATACCGATTAATTTAGACACAAATTTGTTTAATAAACTAAATTATGAAATGCAGATAATCTAGAAAATTAAATTAAAATAAAAAAACTAATGTAAGCAACGAACAAGACCGAAATTGCAGAAAATTTGAAATTAAGAATCTAAATACTAGTGATTACTTTTTTCCCTATTTTATCTCCCTCCTATTTTATCGATTGAATTATGTCTCACCCTAAATTTTTGAATGTACTAATTACCCTCTCTCAAGGTGTAACTATTTATCCCCAATCGAATTAACAAGAATCAATTGGACGATCTCTCAACCTACCCAATGACTTTACCGATTCAATTAATTATCAAACTATCCCATAAGTAATCAATTGACTAGTCGAGATCTCTCCTCTAACTATTCAATTAACGTGATGATTGCTAGTCTATAGGTTGCCAACTCTCATTGTATAATCTTACACAAATTTCATCTAACTCATTCTCTCGATTTATTGCAAGATGACAATTTAAAACAACAATAAACAAAGGCAATTGCATTTAATTCAATAAAGTATAAGTTTAATATAATAGTTCCAAAAGCAATCCTTAAAATAAAATCAGCCTAACATGGTCTCTAGAACATCATCAACATTAAAATAATCCATTTTTACAAAGAATATAAGAGATTAAAATGACAGAAAATTGAATAGAAAGACTCCTCTTCTTTGCCAAAATCTGGACTTTTGGTGTTAATGTGCTATTTACCCAATCTTGATGATGATCCTTATCTTCAATCCTTCCTCAATGCTCAAAACATGTGTTCTTCACTCAAGGATGGTGTTTCTATAGGTGGGTGTCGTCTCTCTTGAATATGGAGGCTTAATTCTGTTTTTATATTCCAAAAATCCTAAGTTTAATGAAGCCTCGCAAATTGCCTAAGATTGTAATTCCCACGTTTGTGGGAATTTGCATGATTCCCACGAGCATGGGAATTTGTCACAGATGCATCTCTCATTTTCTTCTGTAATTCCCACCTGATACACGAATGTGAGAATTTGTCACATATGCACTCCTCATTTCTTCTCCTCTTTAATCTTTAGTTCACCTTCCAAGTTGATCCTTCCTTCTTCCTATATAAAAATAATCAATTTTTTCCCTCAATTAACATTAAACACGCAAGAGCAACAATAAAAATCAAACTTAATGAAAACATACAAAACGAATCCTAAACTAGAACAATAATCAACAATTATGCTAGAAAACACATGTCAATTACCTATAAAAACATATCCTAATGCACACCTATCAATTTCATTTCGCTTAAATCAAATTATTTTCTTTATATCAAACCTTACTTCAACACTTATTAGCATCTTGGTAACTTAGAATTTCATTTTCTAAGTTTTCTAAAGCTTACCTATATTTCTAATAAAAATTTAAGTATATATTCTAGGAGAATTTCTCCATGACATACTCAAATTATATGTTAATCATATAAGTTCCCAAAAATTTAGCACACTTAGTAGTACTCAATGCCATGTATAAGGAATGGAAAATAAATCATTATACCTTTATCCCTAGAGGAAGAAGTTCCTAATGTAGTAGGATATAAAGGTTTTGTATCTCAAATAATTGAGAGTCATGAGAAGTAGCATCACCTTCAACTAACTCACTAGCTATGGAGAATACAAAATTGTAGCAAAGAAATGATGTTGTCCGCACAAATAAAATTCTAGAATTAAAGTCTAACTCAACCTCTATAGCTGATGTAATTAAGATATTGATAGAGAAAATTGACAAACTTACTATCATTCTAGTTTATATTTTTGGGTAGAATGCTCCTACCTAAGCAAAAGAGATCTCCAAAGGCTTAAAGGACATCCTTCTCTAAATGTGATGGAAGTTGGAGAGTGCAATTAACTTCTAACTACTCCTTCTATAGATGAAAGATATATTCATCCTCCTAAAAAAGAGGATGTTTAACTTGAACCTATTAATCGTAAAATGGCCAACAGGTGGTCAGGGCCTAGACTTTTAGTAGGAAAGGATGTGGAGTGGAAGTTGAAGTTAATAGACAATAATACGAGTTAAGAGGTAACATCGCGGCTACAAATTGTAATCCTATCATTGCCCCTCCACAAATAGGATTACAAGTTTGATATTGAAGTTATAAAAAAAAGTAGTTCAAGAAATGTATAGGCCTAGTTTGAGACAGTTTGGCCACCCAAAATTCCAAAAACCTTATCTAAGGTATATTGACTATAAGAATCCTTATCTTTGAGGTTATAAAATTCCTAAATTTAATTTGTTTTCAAGTGAAGATGGCTAACCAACCACTGAACATATTGCTAGATTTATCATTCAGTATAGAAAATTGGCCAATTATGAAAATTTCAATAATTTCAAGCTTAATTTGTTCACATATTCATTAACAGGTACAACCTTCTTTTGGTTTGTTTTCTCACCCAAGAATTTTATTCTTTCTTGGGCTAAACTGGAGAGATTATTTCATACTCAATTTTCTGAACTAAACCTAAAGTGATTACAATGGAGTTATCCAGAGTTACTTAGAGAAGTGGTGAGAATGCAAACATATTCATCACCCAATTCAAGAGGATGAGAAATTGATGTCAAATTGCACTCTTAAAGATCGAATATATGAAGTTAGCTCAAAACGATCTATCTATTAAAATAAAAAACATACCAAGGTACGAAATTTTGTAATTTTCATGAATTAACCACAATTTTTTTTAATACGAAGAACTTCTTAGGGAAGAAAGACACCAAAAGTGTGAATCAGTGGGTGATAAATTAATTGACTATTTTTTTAAACCCATATTTAATATGTTATGCTTGTTATTTGAGAGTTTTGTATTATTTTTGGTACTTATTTTGCTTCAAGTGTGTTTTTAGGTAATAATTACCTTCATAGACCAAAAACAGAATAATTTAGGAAAAATTAAGTCATAAAATGGAAGAAATAAAGTAACTTAAGGGACACACAAGCATGTTAGGGGACTGTGTAACCTACTTTACATGTGCAAAGATACATGTTTGTATATGTAGCTGGTGCATTCTTTGAAAAAATGTGAAGTCATAATTTTAAGGTGATTTTAAGATACACAGTCACTCACACAGTTGTATAAGTAATTGTATATATTATAGAAACCCCAGGTCGTGTGAGTGACTATTTGCAGCTTAAAAGGAAATTATAAAGGCTAGAAAAAGGGGGAAGCAATCAGAATCAAATTAAAGACCAAATACAGAGGAAAAGACGTAGTTCTCAACCTAGGACGAGGAAAACAAGAAGATTACTTTAAAAGATTTGATAGAGAGTAACCTTTTACCAAATTTCAAGAAGCTCTTATTAGAGATAAAAAGGGGATATATAGATCATTAGATTATTTTGTTTCTAATTGTTCTTCTGAATACTTGATGTCATTTTTGTTTTCTATGTTTAAGAGCTAATTTTCTTAGTATCTAGGTGTGATGAACCCTAAGTTAGGATTTATAGTAAGATATACTATTTTATTCAACGCAATTTAATTAATTGATTTATCGGGATTCAATTATGTATTTATATTGTTGAATTAATATGTCCAAGATATTAGTTCAACGTTTGATTTCATATGACTGAGAATGAAAAATCCTTTTTATGAATAGATTTATCATAATTAGAAGGAGTTGCATGCCTCAAATACCGCAAGCGCACGAGTCATGACTATAGTATAAGAGGTGTTAATCCTACAAGGAAGGGACTAATCTAATCCTAAAATCTAAGGCCAATAATATATAACTCAAAATAAACATTGCATGGAAAGTAATCACGAGAATTGAGTTAAACCACTTAAATTAGAAATTAAATACGAAATAATTAACAATTGAGCAATATGCAATCACAATAGAAATCAACCTAAGGAAATTACCAATTTATGACAAAGGGAATTTTACTTATCATTAGTACTAACATAGTAGATTATGTGTCAATGGAGTTTCGGTTCTAGAATGTCCTAGGGTTGATTACTCTCTCTCAAGTTATAACCATTAAATCCTAAATTATAAACCCTAATCAGATTATAGAGTTTGCGATCTTTTAATTCATAAATTATCCAAAACCTTATTAGATCTGAAGCACCCTAATATACTGATTATGCTTGTTTGGTATACAAGCAATTGGAATAGGATTATATAAGTTAATAGTTATACTAGTGTTTGGTACTAAATATTAAGAATGGTAATGAAATTTTTTTACTTATGTTTAATGCTTCCATTTGCCATTAAATGTATGACTTATTTTCCTATTTTCCTTAATAACTATGTTTTCTTTTGGTTTTATATTTATATTATCTTTGTAACCTAAATTGTTTGAATGGTTCTTAGATGTTAACTTTTGTAGGGATGGGGTCTCTCATAATGCTGTATATATCTACTAAAATTCCTTAATTTGCACGAACACATGGATAAGGTACGACATTAGAAATTGGAAGTACGCAGTGCAGAAGATAAGGAAAGAGTAGAGATTACAAGATCATAAATCTGATTTAATCAAAGATTATCTTCCTTAGATGCTGTCAACCAATAATTGAAAATAGGAAAATAGTCCTAATTTAATAAAACTACCAATATTATCCATTTGTTACTATTAATCAATGACTGTCTTGTTTTTATACTTCCAGTGCAACCTCATCATCTTATATCCATTTTGCTGTGAATTATATGTGAAAGTTTTAAGTCCACCTTCTTTGAATATCTACATAGAAGATCTTAAATATTGAAAATTCTTTTTAAGTTCGAGCAATACTTTATAGGATCCTTATGGATGTTAATGTTAATTGTGAGACCTTTGAAGTATTTAATTTGATTTTAAATCAAAAATAATATTCTTTTCCTTAAACATTAATACTTTGATTGTTTAGTTTATTTCATGGGTATTATTTTCTTATAATGGCAGTCATGGCTTATACACCTTGACATTATGATTTTCTATATTTATGGTACTTATTAAGAAGAAGAAGGATGAGATTTATTATGACATTATTAAGCTTATTATCATATATACTAAAGAGGCACATTTTGAGAATGATAAAAGAGCCTAGTAGGCGTAATCCATTAATTCGAATAGCACATCTTAATGGTTTGATTGTGGATAATAACAATGCATGCAATGAGTGACTCTGTATGGATAGGCGTACTTTTTGCATATTATGCTCGATCCTGAGAAATATCGGTGGATTAAAAGATACTAAAAAGATATATGTAGAGGAAATGGTAGCAATATTTTTACACCTCCTTGCCTTTGACGATAGAAATCAAGAAATCAAATATCATTTTTAGCGTTCAAGAGAGATGATAAGTCGACATTTTCATAATGTATTGAGAGTTGTGCTTAAGTTATGGAGAGTTATACTTAAAGTCCCCAAACCTATCCCTTATAATAGCACCGAAGAAAGATGGAGGTGGTTTAAGGTAAAAATATTTATTTATGGAGTTTTATTTGGTATGAAATTTAATTTTGGTTGATAACGACTAGATATGATTTTGCTAATTTCAGAATTTCTTAGAAGCTTTAGATGGTACATATATTAAGGTACGTGTACCAAGTATTGAAAAAGATCGATATCATACTAGAAAGAATGAGATTGCCACAAATGTCTTAGGCATATGTTCTAATGGATATGCTTTTTACATATGTACTATCTAGATGGGAAGGTTCAGTTGTTAATGGTAAGGTGCTTCGAGAGCGTTATTTAGAAGAAATGGATTAAAAATTCCTTGAGGTGAAAGTGGACTACCTCATGGAATGTTACGTACTTAACAAATGTCTTATAAGATCTATTCCAAAAAAAGACCCCCTATGGGCTGTGGAAAGGAAGAAAACCAAATGTTGCTTACTTTCAATCATTTGGCTATAAGTGTTTCATTCTAAACAATGGAAAAGACAACCTTGGAAAGTTCGATATGAGATAAGACAAAGGTATCTTTTTGGGCTACAGTACTGCTAGTAAAGGATTCGGAGTATATAATAAAAGAACAAAGAATATAGAAGATTCGATATATGTGGTATTTGATGAAACACTACCTTCAACAACGACAACTGACTCAGATGGTGAAGAGCATCCATTGGTACCTAAAAATACATCTGAGAATCAAACTACACGTATAATACCTTCAAAATTACAAAATCAAGAAAGACTCTCTGAAGCTAGAATAAAGCAGGCTCCTTCATCTCAACAAGAGCCTATGTAACAAAAAATACCGAGAGAATGGTGGAGAGGTCTTGATACACATCAATATATTATGGGAGATCCCTATGAAATTATAAGAACAAGATCATCTTTCAAGAATAACCTTGTTGCTCTCATCTCACAAATAAAACCAAAGACAATTGAAGAGGTCCTTACTGACGAAAATTGGGTTTCAATCATGAAAGATGAATTGAATCAATTTGAAAAAACAAACTCTAGAATCTAGTATCTAGTATCTAGTATCTCATCCTCAAAACAAGTAAATCATTAGGACTCGGTGAGTATTTTGAAACAAACTTAACAAAAATGGTAAGGTGGTAAGAAACAAAGCTAAACTTGTAGCTCAAGGTTACAATCAACAGGAAGGTATTCATTTTGTTGAAACTTATGCCCCTGTTGCTATATTGGAATCAATTAGAATCTTACTTGCCTTTACATGCTATAAAAACTTCAAGTTGTTCCAAATGGATGTTAAAGTGCATTCTTAAATGGTTACATTAATAATGAAGTATTTGTTAAGCAACCCCCAGGTTTTGAAGATGAAAATCATTCGGATTACATGATGAAGTTAATCAAAACTTTGTATGGTTTAAAGCAGGCTCCTCGAGCATATATAAGATGTTAAGTAAATTTCTACTTGAGAATAACTTTAAAAGAGGAAAGGTCGATAAAGCCTTATTTATTAAGAGAAAGGAGGATGATTTACTTATAGTACAAACATATGTTGATGAAATAATATTTGATGCTACTAAACCATCCTTCTGTGAAGAATTCTCAACATTAATGCAAAAGGAGGAGTTTGAAATGAGCATAATGACAGAATTATCATTCTTTCTCGGATTACAAATTAGAGAAATAGAAAAAGGAATCTTTATTAGCCAAGACAAATACACAAAGGAACTTGTCAAGAAATATCATTTTGAGAATTCCAAACTGATGTTCTCCCATGTATACTGAAACTAAACTTGATAAAGACAAAAGAGGCAAAGCTATGGATGAGACAAAATATAAAGGAATGATTGGATCACTACTATATCTTACAAGCTCAAGACCATGCATTATGCTCAGTGTGTGTCTTTATGCACGCTTTCAATCAAATCCAAAAGAAAGTCACTTTTAAGTAGTCAAAAGGATCTTTCGATATTGTTATGAAACTATGGATTTTGGACTATAGTATCCAAAAACTGATTCATTTGACATAGTGGGCTATTGTGATGCAAATTATGCAGGTAATAAAGTTGATCAAAAAAGCACAACTTGTCACTGTCAATTTCTTAGAGGATGTTTCGTATCTTGTTCCTATAAGAAGCAAAATTGTACAGCACTTTCGATGACTGAAGTAGAATACATAGCAGTTGCCAGCTGTTGTGCTCAGATATTATAGATGAAGCATCGACTAGGGATTTTTCTCTAAACTTTTCTCATATTCCTATATCATGTGATAATATGAGTGTTATAAATCTTTCTAAAAATCCTCTGCATCATTATAGGACTAATTACATAGAAATTAAAAATTATTTTCTTAGAGATCATGTTTTAGAAGGAATCATTTATCTTTTGCATGTTAATACTAAGAATCAAGTAGCGAACATTTTCACCAAGCCACTCTCTGAAGATAGATTTTGAATGTTAAGAAAAGAGCTTTTATTTAAAGACACGCATGAAATTCTATCAGGCAACTATATGGATTTGTCAAAACATACGCAAACAATCACACTTCTTGTATTAGCATACGATCATTTATCTTCACATGAGATCAATGCTCAAGAAATGCCTAATATACTAAAAATAGACTTCTCTCCTCTACTTGCCCTTACTGTTATTCGAAGTGCCGCTTTTGACTTTCTACATTCCAACTCTCTATTTTCATTTTAAATCTTCCAAACTTCATCTATCGCTATTACAATGGCACGAACCAGAATAAAAGGACAAAAGAAAACTCCAACTTTTACTGATAGTCATGGTGAAGCTCATGTTATTGAACCTAACTCCTCTAAGGCCCAATTATCAAAAGTGCATTATATTATAAACGATGATGATTCAAATGAAAAACATTCTCAGTTGATTAGACAACCACAAACTAGAGGAAGTCTTGCAAAGTATGCCCAGAAAATTTTTGAATAAAAAGAAGACCCTGATACTAAAAAGAAAGAGGAAGAAGAATCTAGAAAAAGAAAAAGGGAAGAAATAAAGAAGGGAAAAGTGTATATGAATAAAGAAACTATTGATAGAAATAAGTTATTTCACGAAGAGATGATTGCTAAAGGAAAAAGGGAAAAGAAAATAAAAATAGTTGTACAAAAAGGAAAGACATCAATTCCACCAAAAATGTTTCAATCAACAGAAGTTGAAGTTTACTATAAAATGCAGCATAAGGAAAGAAAGGTGGTTGCTGGGCGGATCTTGCCTCCTATGATATTTGATGACATAGGCATGCCTATCTTTCCTTACTTTGTTGCCATCGGTTGGGAAAATTTCTGAAATTAGATAAGACAGTATGCGATGAGCTAGTCAAGATATTCTACACATACGTAAAAAGGAAAAATTTAATGGAAAGCTAGCCATTGTCTCATGGGTGCATGAATGTGAAATTTTAATTTATGAAGAAATCTTAGGAGATATACTGGAAGTAACTCCTATAGGAAGAATTAATTTTCCCTGTCATAAGTGGGATGTTGATGATATACAGTTAGTTGAAGTTGTCAAATCTATTTGCCTTTATATTGAGAACACCAAGACAGGAGACTCTGGAGCAGGTAATTAGACTTAATACCACAATGCCTTGCATCGCTTTCAACTACTTCAATTTTTCCCAAGAGTAGGTCAATTGAAAGGTGCAGTCTGCTTGACACTTATGTCGTGTATAATTTGCTGAAAGGAAATAGAATGAATCTTCTAGCTATGATCTTGAGATTCATGGTGGATAAAAGGGAATTATAAGAATACCACCAATTACCTACTTTATGGGATGTTGCTCACCAAGATTTTCAACCATTATGGAGTTCCTTTTGCAAATCTGAATTAGTATGCACCGGCTAAGTTTCACCCTTCCATTCCCTATTAATTTGGATACAGATTGCAAAACAATGTCTAGGTAGACAAAAGATCTGAAAAAGAGGTAGAAAATTTAGATCTTGCTCTAAACCAAGAAACTCTTGTCCCTCCTCGGGATGAAAATAGTGCAAATCTTCAACAACAGCTAAAGGATATTCAATCCAATCAAGAAAAAATGCGAGAACAAATAGATAGTATGCAGAATCAAATTCTTAACATAAAAATTTTTCTCAAAAGAATTATTGAATCTCTTCAATAACTCTATTGCTATTTGCTTTTTACTTGGCTTATTTATACTAACAATTTTTTTATGCATTATTTACTCTTTCCCTCTATTTCATTCTGTTTTATTTCATCTCCTCCCTATACTATATTATTTTTGATAATGACAAAGGGGGAGAGTTTATGTGGATATATTTTTTTCATATTTTTTGCATATATGATGATATATTTCTCAATGCTACCTCAATTATATATATGATTGATTCTGCTGTTGAACTTGTGAAAATCTATGATATATAAACGATAGGATCTTTTCTTAAGAGGCAGGTTCCTTTTAATTATATCTGAACATATAAATGTCACAGGTATCTTTTGAAATCATCTATTATCTCTTTGAATTTTGAAATATATTTTTATTATTGCTTGTCATCATCAAAAAGGGGGAGATTGTTAGCTTAAGGCTCATGATTAACGATTTTGATGATTACTGTATAATATTTCAAAATTCAAATTGGATTAATTTCCTTTTATTATTACGGGTAGCTGTGCTCTCTAAAGAGCAACTCTTCTCAAAAGGTGCTGAGTTGGAATCACATTCTAACTAAGGATTCTTGTGGTTCCGGAGGATCCAGCTACAGGAAAACCAAGAACGGAGAGCTTTTCCCCACTTTTACCGAGCCTCTCTCCGAGACAGTGCCCAGATTGTTACGCCTTTCGTGCGGCTCAGAACTTACCTGACAAGGAATTTTGCTACCTTAGAACCGTTATAGTTAAGGCCGCCGTTCACCGGGGCTTCGATCGCCGGCTCTCCTGTCATCAGGTCACCAACTTCCTTGACCTTCCGGCACTGAGCAGGCGTCAGCCCCCATACATGATCTTACGACTTTACGGAGACTTGTGTTTTTGGTAAACAATCGCCCGGGCCTAGTCACTGCGACCCCCTTTATGAGAAGGCACCCCTTCTCTCGAAGTTACGGGGCTATTTTAATTCTTAAAAGGAAATAAAATTATAAGAAATACGCTTCCTTTCTTGTAGGAACCTTCATTGTGAACTTACCTTATTAGAAATGGTTTATCTGAATGAGTCCTACTAATTATGAAAGTCGCATATTAACTCTGTGATTACTGGAAGAATTTTAGCAAAGATAAACGTCGAAATTTTTTAGATTCAAATCGATCCAATTAACTAAGGATGCAAGTGAAGCAATGACTAGTTGAAAGAAATGACCATCTAAGGAAGAGCCATTGCAACTATGAATAAAGAGAACTGAACGATACAGAGAAGCTTGCAAAGCTATATTGTCAAAATTCATCAAAAGCATATACATTCTTGAAAGTGATATCTTTGTAAAAATCCTCTTGTGTGTTAGAAAGGGAAATTTTGTTGAAAGAGATTACTAAAGCTCATATCTAGGGATGTCAATGGGCCAGGACGGGCTAGGGCCCAGCCAACTGACAAGTCGTCCGGCTGGGCCACAGGTGGGCCAGGCCGATTCCAGCCTATCTATATTTTTTAATTAAAAAAATACAAAACAGCGTCGTTTTGGACAAAATGGCTAGGCCGAATCGTGGCCTGGGCGGGCCGACCATAATCAACCCGTGGCCGGCCCATGGCTCGCCAAATCAGGGCCAAAACAGGCTGGGTCGGACTGGAATTGCCATCCCTACTCATATCGAGCAAACCTCATTTTTTATTGGAGAGTTTATAGAGATTAGTGAAATACTACTAGTGTAGAAGGTTGAAGAACCTTGAAAAATATTAACTTGTGAGTTTGAAAAGGCTCATCAAGTTATTATTTGATTTTATAGTATAGTGAAACACTAAAGTTGGATATTTGAGGACTAAACATAGGCTTGGATTATAAGTCAAACCAGTATAAATTGACTGCGTCCTTCTCTCTCTTCTCTTGACTTTTAAATTTTCTTAATATATTATGTGTGTTTATTTCAGCAAAAGACTCCTTTTGTTTTCCAACTGCAAGAGGTTCTTTTCAACTTTTTTAACAAACACCTTTTGTTTTTAAATTATTTTTAACAAGATTCATCATTCAATAGGCTCCTTTCATTTAAGTAGGTTCTTGTTTTACAAAAGGCTCCTATCACATAACAGACTCCTGTCGTTTAAAAGGCCTTGTCGTTTGATAGACTCCTACTGTCTTTATTCGTTAACTAGGATCTGTTGAATATGCGAACTGAAAGAACTTATGAAATTTTTTTTAAGTCACACACAATTCAACTCCCTGTTACATGTGCTTGGTTTATCACTCCCTAGATCCTGCACCTTAGCGGGACTTCAACTAAGTGTTGATAATGGTGATGATGATTACAATTATGATAAACTAATGTGTTTAATTATATAATCTATAATTACTTTGTATAAGTCTAATTCTATCAAAATTATTTAATACATTCTTATATATATTTTTATTATTTATTAAATAAATTGTATAAAATTTTATCATATTTCTTTTTATATGTAGGTTATTATTATTTTATATAGAAGAAGTTTTAGATTTTTTCAACTTAATCCTAATTTTTTAAATTAAAATTTTGATCTATATTTGATTGGTATTTTAGTTAAAAGTAAGTACTGACAAAAAAAACTGATACTAGCCAATACTAAAGTCCCATCAGGTATTTTTTGTTTAATACCAATTTTTTGTCTATAATAGTATCAACCAATACGGTACAGTATTCATACTTTTGAGTTTAATAGGCAAGGCTGACATTGGTAGTATATCGATAAAAATTTCATCGAATTTCTATGGAGTTAAAGGTTTTATGAATTTAAAATTGAAAATATGATGATTACATAAATAATTTAAATATTCTTTGACATTCAATTGTGACCTAATGTAAAATTTTATGTTTAGAAAAATTGTTTTGTTAAATAAAATAAATTATATACAAAGGTAATATTTATAATATACAAAGGTAATATTTATAATATATTATCTTAAAACTCAAATTTTGAATATATAAGAAATCAAATTTATTTAAAATTTTCAAAATATATTTGAATTCATTTTAATTCTATGTGAGTTATTTTTTAAAATAAAAAATCAGAATAAGACGAAATTGAAATACATTAAAGAATACAAATATTAAGCAATTAAATTTACAGCGAGCGATGCCTAAGAATCAAATGTTTGAAAGCGTGGAGTGAGTTTAGTTGGCAGCAACAACTGGAGGCTCCCCCTTGGGAGGCTAGCCAAGATGCAGTTTTGGTGAATCATTCATAACCTCAGTTTTGTCCCTGACAAGAGTCGCCTTTTTGTTCTCCTCAGCCTTTTCGATCTTCTCTTTGGTCATCATACTGACATCTTCAGCTGCCTTTGCTACTGCGGAAATTGCACCTGAAATCCAGGAAGCACCTGTTAATATGTAACGGTTGCTCATCATAGCAGATCCTGCATTGCTTGCCACCTGCTCAGCAACCGAAAAGGCAGACTTAGCCTTTTCGGACACATGGAACCGCTCGTCCATCTCTCTGACCTTGTCGTTTACAATAGCTGTACCATGGCTAATTTTATCTCTTATGCCCATCTTACGGTCAATAGAGGAAACAGTTGCAGAAGCATTTGCCGTCAAGTGAGTACGTTCATCCAAGGATTTTGCCTTATTGATAGCATCCTTCCCTAAGACAAAGCTCTTCGCAAGCACGGTACTTACCACATCTTCAGCCCTCCTGAACGCAGAATCGGTAGCAGGTGGCTTTTGGTCCTTCAATGACAAACATAAATAGTCAGGCGAAGATTTACTTGTCATGAGCAGCTTTTCCCGCCACCTGCTCCTGATTCCAGAGCAAGCACGTGTATGCAAGAAACGTTTGATATAATATAATTATCAACATAAACTAACTCCTGCACGACCATAGAGCATCACCTGTGTGTCCCTTATGTTTGCACAAAATTTTGTAAATGAACCCCAGGGACATAATAGTATATAGGTGACAAGCTCCGTGCTCAGCGTTACTTTGTACCTTTTGAGAATGATTGTGAATGATAAGTGGATGAAATTTCCTTTTTTTTTTTTGGCATTACACCATAAAGTCCCTATTTCACTCGCAATGTACACATGTCAAGAAATCATTTAATTATAAAACTTAAAATGAAATATCATTCTAATAGGCCTCTCGCAGGAAATAAGCACAAATAATCTTCAAAAGAAGCTAGTTCAACTCAGGAGTGGAGCAACAGAATAAAGTATGCGAGAGCAGTAGAGGCGCAACGGCTTTGCCCTCTTTGTGACAAGGACACAAAGGAAACATTTAGTGGGGAAGTGAGAGTTTAAGGGTAAATTTAGTACCAAGGACTTGATTCTTTTTCTTCGACTGCCCCCACTGAGATTTTAGTAGCTCCATCTTTGACTCAAAACTTTCCACTCTATGTTCAGAAATGATTCAACCAGAAAACTCATTGGAAGGACCAAAAAAGATTCAAATAGCATTCCACCAATGGTAATAATAATCCAAAAAGAGGAGGAGCAATAGTGTGGCATGTTTTTCCTCAGTCAAACTCAAGCTAGAACATTCCAAGAGTTCCAAAAATAAATCGACAGAAAAAATTGTTCGTGCTTCCATAGTCATCAATTTTGTTAACGTACAACAGATCTTACTAAGTAATGCATAGAAGCTAAGAAAATATGCAGGGAGTCATGAAAATTGTCATTACATCCTTTCCTTCAAATACAACTAACTGCAGCATTGTGCTTGATGATTATACATAATATGTTGAACGATTAACTAGATGTTTGAACAAAGCCACAATATGCTTACCGTGATTAACGCGGCAGCTTCAGGCGGCAGCACGTAATCCTTAGCAGGTGTAATTGTAACAGAATTATCAGCTACAGTGGAACCCTGAGTAAGTGAATCAACTGTAAAAATTATATATTGGATTCCTAGTGGAAGCTTTACACCATGGCCTTCCTAAAATCCCTTAAGAGGGAAAAAGTAACAGACTATAAAGGACAAAAAAAGAGTAGAGATCATAAGTCATGTCTCATTTTTACTAGGAATTCCTTAGCTCAAGCTATTATTCTTAAGATGATGGATATTTTATTCTCTTGAAGTATGGAACCGAGTGGCTTGCCAACTTTGCAATCATGTAATTTTCCTTGAATAACTACTATTAAGTCAACAAGATAGAGCATTTCCATACGGAAAGAAGCATTGCCATATCAGCTCCCCGTGCCTCGTTGAAGGTAACAAAAGCTAGCTGAGTTGTTTGACTTTCCCTAAAATGTATTAACACCTATAGCATCAGAAAGACTTCTTTGTGTCCACAAAATTTCTAAATCAAGACCACCGACCTTTGCATTTCAACATACTGAATATCACCAGAGAATGAGAAGAATTCCTTGATATCTCTCTCAGTAGCGGCCAATGAAACATTGCTAACTTTGACTGTTCTCAGCTACAAGAGGAAAATAGCAGATTAGTTAAGTGGAGTTCAATGCATAGAAATTATTCTGTAGGAACACTACGTTAAAACATACACAGCTCACTTCATAAACAGAAAAACTGAAATCTCTTCTTCAGACTGCCACAGATGGCATATCTATTAGAAACGGCTCAGAATCTTTGGTAATAGTAAACAAAAGCAACAATGTAATGCAGCTGGGATTTAGTTCATAGATCATTTTCAAAAATGAGAACTTTCCACATGGGATGCATGATCTCTTCCTCCCACATCCTAAGGATCCACTGGATACATGCATACTAGAACTTCTCTTCAGACGCCTAATTGATGTTCTAGCACTAAAGGATGCTTTTCTTACATCAGAAACGTTGATAGTCCAGCTTGATGCCAAAGTTGTCTGGGAAACTGTTTCACTAGTCTGATCAGTATGGATAGCTTGGAACTGTTCATGAAATTAAGGTGAATTTATGAGCTTAAAAATGTGTTTCCAATCTGTGGAAAGCTGAAATCAGGGCAAGAGAGTAAGGTGACAGAATCATGCATTATGATAAAACGAAAGTCAGAGGTCATTAGAATAGCAACACATTATCAAGCAGAGAAGCTTTTACCTATTAGGAGTGTTATAGACTATAGTAGTTATTTTTGTTAATGCACAACGATTTATCCTCAACTAGTCGCCATTTCCCTGGATAAGAACACTAAAAGTTCTTTGACCTCTGCTGCAGTTTACAGAAAATCAAGTTCATTCTATCCACATAAACATAAAAAATATCTAGTGCGATTTTCATAATCATGGAATGAAGTGTGCTCTAAAATAGGAACTGGTTGATAAAAAGGAAGCAAACATAAAATGCTAAAGAGTCAGAATACTCGTATCCATCAGATTGCTCATAAACGGGTAATGATAATTGGTCTGCTACAGAATGGAACGTCATCATCTAAAGGTTGTCCACTGTATGGAGTAAGGGTTCGACACAACTTTTTCCATTGACAAAACATGTGTTCATATGAACCGTAGGAAACAAAGGGGACACTGTTTCATGTCACTCTCTTTCCTATCAGATTTGAGATTGAAGATGGAACAGTGTCAATTACCACTATAAGCCTCATGCAGCACAAGATAAACCAAGGTGGGAACTGAAAACCTCACAATCTAAGCTTTAATTGTTTGATGTATTGCGGTTTCCGAAGATGGGAAAACTCACTAAGTTCGACTATTGTTTAATGTATTGGCCTTTCCAGAAATAAGAAAAAGAAACTTGTCATTTAAGCTAGACTACTTGGTGAATGTACTGCCCTTTCCAATAGTGATAAAAATTTATCATTTAAGCTACGTTTTTGATAAATATTTTCGCTTTTCCGGGACATTACTCCCAGGCTCTTTCAACTTGACCAAACTGAGGTAAGACCTCTATAGATCAGTTGAGCAATCATTACTAGCAAGCGTATGAGTGAGGCCGTTAAATGTTCATATAAGAAAGAGATCATTTATCAAAATCTTTTTTCTGTGCTAAGAAATACAGATGAAGACGAAGATTCTCCTGTTTTCTTTTCCTTTCGGACATAATACAACAGCCATACATTGTTTATGAGCATCTTCCAGATCTCTTACATCTTCTGAAAATTTTTTCATGAACCACTGTGTCATGTAATCATGTTTCAAAACGCCCGGTTTGGAGTACCGGTGGAACGTTGATACTCTTTTAGAAAGAACACCAATCCCTCCATAACGAATCACCCATTGAGGTATTAACAGTTCAAACACACGTATAAAAATGATTGATTCTTTTAACATATACTTGGCCCGTTAAAAAAAGCTCAACATCCAATCACAGAACGAGATAAAGCGTTATCCTGCAACCAGAAATCTAGACTCAGTTTATACTCATGGTTTGCTTGGTGACATGTTTCATTGATTTTCCCAATAATAAACAACCAATCACAGAACAAAAAATTAAAACAGCACCCCAAACCTCGGTCCTTTAACAGTCCTCATTGGGCCATTTTCGTTAGAATCTATTCAAAGCAAAGACTAGGTGAAGAAAATGAAAGGGTAAAGACTCACCGACATCATCAAGATCGTGGAAACTGTTCCCAGGAAATTTTAAGAGCCAAAAGAAGCAATGCTTGAGAAAGATGAAAGATGAGTGGTTTTTAGAGGAAGGCACAAATGAAAGGGGATGGTTCTGTTTTCTTTCCTTGGCGAGAAGTTCGCGCGTTTGTTTTGGTGTACGTTGATTTTGGATACCTTGAACGTAGAGAATAATGATTTTCTTTTATTGAAAATAATAAGATTGTATTACGAAACTTATTTATGTCATAGAAACAACCACCTTAGACAAGAGATGAGTAGCTTGATTCAAGTCTCACGTGAATAACATGATTATTATCTAAGTCAATAATTTCTTTCATCAATCACTAATTGATCTAAAATAAGAATTATCTTCATCTCTTTTGACTTAACCAAACACAAAGCATCCTTAAATGTAATAGCTTCAGCAGTACTTAGACTAAGTTGACCATTTAGACGAAGAGCACGAGCTCCCAGCATCTGACCTAAGCTTTATGAATAATATAATCTAATCCCGACCTACTTGGAGCAGCATTAACTAAAGCTTCATATTGCAATTTTGGGCTTTGGTTGTCCACTTTTGTTATTGCTCTTCTGATTGATTTTCTATTAGAGGAGAATGGGCATCTCTCAACTGATTCAACGTGTGCTTAGAAGAGAATAATTTTATGGGCAAATTGACGTCTGTGCTCCTAAATTATTTGATTTCAATCGCATCACAACCCACGGATAGATACTATTATCACGGGTTGCGGGTCGGCCCGTAGCTCGCACAGATTGGGATTGTCCGGTCCGTATATATATTTTTTAATAAAAAATTATGCAAAACGGCATCGTTTTGGACAAAACGACGCCGTTTTGTTCAAAATGCGGTTGACCATGGTCGACCTGTGGCTCGACCCGGGCGGACCATGGTCGACCCGTGGCCCTGCCAACTTGGGTCAAAAATCGGGACGGGTCAAGCCAGAATTGTCATCTCTACTCACGAAACATCATTGCAAAAATATATACATTACTAATGCCAGTATTACTTAAGCAAAAGGGTCACTTTTGACCAAAAATTTTCTCCAATTAACAAGTTTAGCCCAACACATTCGGATGTTAACAATTTTAACCTTAACATTTAAAATACATTGCATTATAACCCAACTTTAACTGAAAATTCAAATAGGACCTGACACTTCAAAATTATTATTTTGTTCAAGTAAGTGGGCCGCATTCGTCACGTCATTATTAAAAGGGCAAGTAGGTCCTCCTTTTTAATTAAAATTTAAAAATTAATTTCTAATAAAAAGTAGGACCCACTTTCATATTATCGTTAACCTTAAATAGTTAACCTTAGGATCACATGTCTGATAATTGCCTTAACCCTAATCATGTAATTAATTTAATAAAACAAGTATTAAATTGACAAAGAACTAGTTATGATAACTTTGATAATTAAATAAACATATTAGATATGAAAATAACAATGTTTTTGTTACCATCTCATCGTTCTTCATCTTCTTCTTCGTTCTCCAGCATTATTGGTCACCGACAGTGAAGTTGGTAAAGGGAATTATCAATCGCACAACGTGGTGATCTGGATTCATCAAGAAAAGTCGTCATTGTTGAGCATTGAAGGTTTTTGAGTTACTGAGGTATGTTAGGTTTTATTATTAGTGTCTATTAGGTATATTTGTGTGTTGGGATGCTTCCTTCTTGTCAGTGTGTGTTAGATAATGGATGTTGTCGTTAGTTTAGTATTAGGTGTGGTCCCAAATGTTTGTTTGTCTGCTTTGTTTCTGGTCCCTGTTGTGGTCCTGTTGTTGTTATTGCTGTGATTTTTATGTTTTTTGTTAGCTTTAATTAGAGTTTTAAATATCAATCTGCTTCACATATGTATTTAGTTCCAAACTATTTAGGTTTGCAAGTTTTGGGTAACCTAGTACTCCAACAAACAAGTCTTTTAAGGGAAATATTTTCCTTATAAGCTTTTTACAAAAGGAAGAAGACAATAGGAAGTTATAAAAGTTGGTGTCCTGGATGTCCATCTACTATCCATCCATTCTTTAATTTCATTTTGTAGCTCTTTCATCGGGAATTTTCTTTAAGATTGACAATTATATAATGCATCTTGATTCTTCTTTTGCTTAGAGAATCTGACCTTTGCAATTTGTATTTGTATCAAAGAATACTCAGGGAATCATATACGAATAAGACCAATTAAGCATTTGTATGTAATTGAATATGTCAATAGAAATTTGATGAATATGTTAGTAGAAATTTGATGAATATGTCAGTGTGTACCATTGAAGTGCAGTAGATGTATACATTTTTGCTTAATTTGCATACGTTTTTGCTTAATTTGCAACTTTACAGATGATGAAATGTTAAAAATATGAATTTACTGAAATAGTTTAGGCTATATAAGCACTAAAACTCAAATAGTTTAGGCTACTTAATACATACCAGATTATACTAATCAAGCTAATTTTATTCTTCCAAACTTGAATTGTGATCGTAGTAAATGTTTAAGATAAAGCTTGGTAGGGCTTAGGCATTTGACTGAGAGTGTCACTCAAATGGAGGGACATGACTTTATTGGTGGATTCCATTAGCTTTCCACCATATTTTATAGAATTACATTGAAAGGGTAAGGAGATTGGAATTGAAACAAAAACTTATAGTTGAGAATTCTTTAAGGTAAATAATAAATGAACTTGCTCAAAATTTATATTTTGAAATTGCGTTTAAAAATGCTAAGTTTTTGTCTGTCTATACTATAACAATGTTATTTGCTAGACATGGATTGCTAATCATTATTAAATTGCTAATCATTATTGAACTATGGATTGCTAGGGAGAAAGCTTTTACAATTCGACAATAGAGACTCTTTAAGAAGGAAGAAACTTATATGGCAATTCCATTATATTTTCTCATTTCATGAACACGACAATAGGTAGTCATTAAAAATGAGGACATGCAAACAAATGTCATCATCCTCTTACAAGTATTGAAATAGTAGCTCATACAGTCTTTTAAGGAAAATATTTTCTGGTGGAAATTGAGATCACCATATGTTGTTATAGTTTTGATTGCATTGATTGATTTGTGCTATCGGAAGGGTTGCTTCTTGAGTTTGTATGAACATGTATTACAACTAATACGTGGTGAAATTTTCTAGCTTTAAAGTGATGCTGAGTTGATACATCCTCCACTTGAAAGGGTTATGCCCAGTAGATCAAAAATTGCAAGAAGAAAACAGCAAGATGAGTCAAAGAAAATGAAAAATCCAAACAAAATGAGTCAGAAAGGGTAAATGCATAAATGCCAAAAATGTAAGGTCATAACTCCAAAAAATGCAACAACAATGCATCAAGTCAAAATGATAAGGCTTCTTCACAAGTGTGTACATGTAACTTCAATCATATGAATACAATTTTATAACATGCAATTATTAATGTATATAATTATGTCAATCAGGTTTGAACAGAGGGATCTTCACAAGTATACAATCTTCAGTTTTATATTACTTATTGCTAGAACTAATTACTAACAATCATGTTTTTCATTATAACCACAATTAAGCGATGGGAATTTGGTTAATGATAATGCTGGATTGACTCAACTAAGCAATATTGTAAGCTTTTTTATCAATTTGTCTAACTTGTAATAATTACAAAGTGTGTTTGTAATATTTTTTTCTTCCATTTTGTAGGTTGGTACACCTGTAGATGCCCGTTTAGACCAATTTGGAGATGTTGACCCACACACGTTTTAATTATCATTTGAGCCAAGGGGTTTACGATTCAGAGGACATCCCAGTATTACTTCACAACATTTACAAGCTGAAGCAAGTATAAGGAGAACCTTATTGACTTCCTCATGAAAACCTTATCTTACTCAGTGTAGTACAAATGAAGGAAACATCGAATAGTTTTATACATACAATGTATACATTTTTGTGTTGTATACATATGAATGTTTGTGTTGTTTAAATACAAAGTAAATATTTTTGTTAATTAATATGATTTCCTACACAATCTCTCTCCCTTCCATTGCCTTTTTTCATATTTGACAACATATGCAAATTATTTATTATATATTAATTCATATACCAATTTTATTATTCATATACAACATATATGAATTGTGAGTTGTTACACAACTTATCCATTATATATTAGTTACGTATAGTAGATTTGTTTATTCAATTGAGTTACATAATTCATTTCCAAATTTTGTTATTCATATACAACATATTCATTGGGATTTGTTATACAACATAACCATTGTTTATTAGTTATATTCAAAATCAAAATTTTCATAACCTACATGAAATAAATAGCAGTCATTACATTGTTCAAATTCAATGCAATATCCTCATAACATATTTATAAATAAAAAGTAGTACAATCATAAGTAATCCTAGTACAATTACAATGTTTATTAACATACACTTAATTTTTTTTCTCTTTTCTTAATAAATGTATGTCCTCCTTCAAAAGATTCATTTGTTCCTCAAACTCGTTTGTTGTGCTTCTTTTAACCTCTTCCTTTGACATTGATAAATCACTCCTTAAATTTTGAATCACTTTAATAGCTCTCTCACTAAATTATTCATCGTTCCATTTGAAAAACTTGCATCTCCCAACTTAGAACATTCAATTCAATTTTCGTAAACAACATACCTTAAAACAATTTTAACATTCAACTTCATTAATCTAATAACAATAAATTCTCACAGGATAATTGGGGCATCTATAAAAACTTTCACCCAAGATTACGATCACTCCATGAAGTCCTTAATGGGGCCTTTAGCCCATAATAGCAAACGGCATTGTTGGACTTTGATTATTCGTCAATGATAATGATTCCATCTGCATACTTAAAAGATGATAATAAGATAATATATGATTTGTTTAAAATGCAATCTTTGACCTTCAATATGTATCAAAATAACTTAGGAAGATGAAGATGGGGTGGATATGTTAAAATCATATATCAGGACGTTGAATTTATGAGGAGAAAGACAAGATAAGGGAGGAGGTGAAGATGATTGCAACATATAAAGAAGCAAAAAATTTGCAATTTTTTAAACCATAACAACTAAAAGACCTACTTTATTTGCATGGTGCAGCGCGTGAATCACTAAGACTCTACTATATTATTTATTAACAATAATCCGAGTCCATCCATCAAGATCAGCCGCAAAGCATTGAAAGGGAGCATTCGTAAGGTTAATATTGAACATTATAGCCACTTGATTGAGGAAGCAAAATACAATATGCATGCTTGGACAAATAAGCATGTTATTTTATTCTTGTATATCATAAATGGATACACTAATTGTCTTTTGCTTTAAATGTGTCGAGAAAAGGATAAAAAAAGATAAGTGAAGAAGCATATAACCAATTTGATTAGTTAAGTACATTAGTGAAACTGTAAAGAACCACACATCAATCCATTGTGTAGTTAAATTGTCCCTATGCTTCTGATCATAAGTCATTATAATGGAAGTTATAAATTTGTTTACTAATAGCCAATTCCAATAAAGTTATAAATATGCAACTAACTATGCATTTTAGTAACTCCTAAGAAATTTTATATTCATCAATAAGGACTGGAATATCTTTACAAAGAAAAATCTAAAAACTTTACAAGAAGTACTTTTGAACTTAACATATATCATAACTCTGGATTGTAAGTGATAGATTGCAAATTAGTTGACGAAACTACTGCTTCAACTTTACTTATATCAATCCAAAATAATGAAATTGTTAATTAAACATGGTTATCCATAACATTGCCTCAAGTTATCATGTCAACTGTAATCCTAAAAGATTGCCACATTAACATCTCACATGACTCTCCTGTCATCTCACTAAAACCTCATATGCTTGAAACCCTAAAATGAATCTATAAAAATGCAACTCCTTTATCCATTCTAGTCCTTCTTGATGATTATAGAAGCGAGAGAGCAAAATATCAATCAAAAAATTTCTTCTACAATAGATTCCACTTACAATTGAAAGCTAGAAAATTACATGATGCTTCTCTCTATTATCATCACATAATAGCAAAACTAGCTCATTGCCAGAGACCATAAAACAAAATGAACACTATCTTACAGTAAGCATCTGAAAGCAAAATTACCATACCATTCTATACATTTTTATAATAGGCTACATAACAACACGGAGCATACTTATTACAAGAAAAATCGATAGTTAAGAGTGGCTAAATACCTATAAATAGAGCAGCTGCTAATTCAAGTATGATGATAGTTACCCACGCACAAAATCAAATCTCATCCTAATTTCTCAATAGTAACGCAACACTTATTTTCTCAAAATAAGTAATTTAATAACATTGCATAGCCACCAAGTTTTTCCATCTTTTCTATACGTTGCAGAAATAGTCATATAAAAATAAAGTAAATTAGAAAATTGCTACGTTATTTTCCTATCAATGAAAAGCTAACTTATGATCAGAAAACTGAGACACTAACCTATGAACCACGATGTTTGCTGCAACAGATTCTCTTCCAAACAGATGATGACGGATTTTTCACGGAGAATGAAATGAGGAGAGGTGGCAAAATGAGATCATGACTCACCTATGAACAACCTTCATCGTTTTGTTTACCCATCGTCCGACCCTCCTCTGATCATCCTCAATTTGTTCTCCGTGTGGAATCCGTCGCATCAAGCATCATCATTCATAGGTGAGTCAGCCACTCATCTAATCCCTCTACTTAACAAAAATGATGGGTTAAAGTCACTCTTAACATAAATTATCGTTAAGGTAACGATAATATGAAAGTGGGTCCCACTTGTTTATTAAAATTACTTTTTAAAATTTAATTAAGAATTGGGCCCCACTGGTCCCTTCAGGGATGATGTGGCAAATGAGGCCCACTTACTTGAATAAAATAATAATTTGAAGTGTAACAAACCCATTTGAATTTTCTGTTAGGGTTGGGTTATAATACAAGTTTTTTAATAAGGTTAAAATTGTTAATGTCGGAATGTTTGGGTTAAACTTGTCGATTGGTAAAAAACTTTAGGTTAAAAGTGATCATTTTGACTATTACTTAGCAAAAAAAGTAACTAAGTTTGAAAATCCATTGCCATTCTAACCACCATTTGAAAAGCAATAATATACTAGCAACTTTGCCCAAAAAGACAAGAGATAAATCTAAGATCCAATGATTCATTATTTTCTCTACAAACAACACAACTCAGACTCTCCTGTATATTCTTCTTTAACAAATTATCCTTTTTTTTGGAAAGTTAAATGTAAAAATCAATAAAAGCTATAAAAGGCATCAAAAAGGGATATTGTAGGACTTTATCAAGCAAAAATAAATACAATATCCTTTCTATTAGACTTAGGAAGAAACTATAAAATTAAAGGTTCCATTGTCTTCTGAAATGGGTGCTCAAGTGACTAGCAGCTTGATAAGCTACCAAAGTTTCCCTTATCCATCAATGTAACTTATAGATTAAAGCATGCTTTTGATTTTTAGTCTTGTTGTACAATCTCTGATTTCTTTCCCTCCAAATTGCATAAACTGCACAATTAAGGATAAGACTTAGGTACACTCGATCTTTCCCTAGAGAGTGGAACTTGCTTTCAGCCTATTCCAATATGTTGTTAAAATCAGTCTCATGGTAGTACAAATGAGAGCTTTGAAGCGTGAAATTTGGATTAGTCTCCATTGTTACATAAGGACCATAAAGGTTTATTAATAGCTGAGAGATTTGGCAGATATTTGCCAAATATCTTAGGAATCCTTCAACCTTCCTACCAAGAAATTGCCAAGAATGTGTTCTATTACACTCCTGGCTTGAATCTAAGAAAAGATTCTAGTAAAAGTGAAGAAATATCACTCTAAGGCAGAAGGGACTTAGAGAATTCCAATTAACGAACCAGAACCATGTATCCTCCCCATTCCCCACCTAAATTCTGATGAAAGGGTAAACAACTTGTCTTTTTCTTAGAATTTGAGCGAAAGGTCAAGAGCTCTTTCCTTTATGAAATTTGCTATAAGCTAAAATCCTTCAGACATAACTCATTTATCCATTTGCTCCAAAGTGATTCTTTATCCTTGAACAACCTCCAAGTCCTTTTAGCCACTTACATTACTTGGAAAGTTTGAATTGGAGTAAGACTAAGGCCCCTTCCTGCTTCCTCAACAAAGCTAATCCCATTTAATTTTAGGTCCTTTGGAATTGTCACTCTTACCTGACAAGAAGGTTTTTGATGTGTTTTTCAATATCCTTATTGATTCTTTTTGGTAAGAGTAGATGAGAACTACATCTTATTGTATTTATGATGAAAATTGAAACTCAGAACTACTAGAAGTGTTGAAGAATATGATCATGTTCAGAATTTATATGGAAATGACAAAAAGGCAAGGAGAGATGGGATCTCTTTACCTTATATCGTTAGAGCCTCTAAATTGCTCAGTAAGAACACCATTGATGAGAATAATGTATGATAGGAAATGCAGGAGAGAATCCAACTAATAAAGAAGGTGGGGAAACTAAGCCATTCCATTCATATTAGGATGAATTTCCATTAAAGCCTATTAAAAGCTTTGGAGAAGTCTATTTTAATTACACAAATTTTGATGGATATGCCAAAATTATAGTCTCTCATCAGTTCTTGCACTAAGAGTATGTTACCTGAAATTGATTTGCTAGGTATAAAGGCTCCTTAAGAGTCATAAATAATTTGGTTCAGGGTCCCTTTAAGTCTTTTAGTAAGAAGCTTTGAGATCACCTTATAGACAATGTTAAAATATGATATTGGGTAAAAATCATCGAGGCAATTTACATTGAAAAGTATGGGAATCAAGCAGATGTGAGTAACATTAATTTCCCTGAAGATTTTTCCAGAATTCAGAAATTCCAAGACAGTTTCCATAAGAAGATTACCTATGATATGCTAGGTTCTCTGGAAGAAATGAGTATCAAATTATCAGGGCCTGGAGCTTTTACTAGAATGAGACTGAAAAGAATTGTTTTGATCTCCTAAGGTGAAAATGGTTATTAGAGCTTTAATAAAGCATCCTGATTTAAGGAGATTAGAGGACCAATTAGCGTTACAAACTCTTGTAAGCTAGTTAATCCAGATGTACTTAAAGGTCTAAGCAAGCTCTCAAAGTAACTGAAAATCATATTCTTAAAAGAAGATTTGTTAATAACCATTTGGTTATTAGAATTTAGGAAACAATTGATCTTGTTAGCATTTCTCTTTGCTAATATAGAATTTTGGAAGAATTTGGTATTGAAATCACCCTCTCTCAGCTAGGCTATTCTAGCTTTTTGCATAAGTAGAGAATGGTGAACCTGAAGAGTCTTATTATAATGCTCCAATTAAATCACCCTCTCTCAGTTAGGCTATTCTAGCTTTTTGCATAAGTAGAGAATGGTGAACCTGAAGAGTCTTATTATAATGCTCCAATTTGTTAGCTTTAACAGTTCTAAAGACATGAGATGATGATAACATGCCTCCTGAGCTCTCCTCAGGTCTATCTTAGCTTCATGAAGCTTAACATAGGTTGTGGATTGATCAGCTTTATAACAATTCTTAAGCTTATTTATGAGAATTTGAAATTTTCTCATAAGTTAAAAAGCTTTGCAACCTAGGATTTTATTGCTCCAAACTTCTTACACTAGATCCATAAACCCTTCTTTGTTGGTAAGAAAGTTGAAGAATCTGAATCGGGATTTGAAGGGGGTTAAAGAGATAAAATTTAAAAATTCTATGATGGAATGATTAGAACATAAGGGAATCCAAAGTGGGCATATGAATCAAGGAATTGACTCAAACAAATTTGAATATGATTATAAAGGTTACACATGAAGGCCTTTTTCCTTTAATATTTGAGAACACTCATATCTGTATCTTCATATGCTTTTACAATATCCCCCCATTTTTCTTGACAATATCCTTCACACCTCATCGTGGATGCTCCTACCAAGTTGAGTTCTTGCACTTATGCAGTGAGGCTCTTAGTCATTCCTACATCCCCCCTACTTCACCTTATTCCTAGCTCCTTACTTTCTAGTAACTTCCTATTCTTTGCTAGTTTGGTTTTGGTTTTCTTCATAGTCTTCTTGCCTTGCTTCTATCCCCTACTCTCGCTCTTACTTTTGTTATCTTCACCTCTTTCTCTATCCTTTCTTCTCTCTTCCTTTTACCCTTCTCTTGCATAATTGTTTTCTCATATCATCACTTTTGTGTTACTTTATCCTTCAGTTTTTTCTTTCGGCAAAAAGTCCTTACTATATTATTTAATTATGAAAATTTCCTGCCTTTGATTTCGCGCTCTTCTTCTCCTCGTAAACTATATTCTTATTCCACTATTACTTCAGAAGCCTTGTCAACTCCTAAACCCTTTGTAATTAAATGAACCTGTGAACTCATCACCTCCTCTAGCAAAATGCACTAAGGTGCAAGTTACTGGAAACTATAATCCAGATTCTAAAATCACCTTTTCTCCCACTAATCCTACCTTGTACCATCAAGTTGTTTCCCCTCCACTCTCCCTTCTTCATGCAAGAGTTGACAAATTGAAATCTACACTTTTAGATTCTTCTTGGATAGAAGAATACCATTTCTAGTTATGAAAAGTTGGACTGCTGCCAACTGGAAATAATTTGGTCTCCTGGATGCTATATTGAATAGTAAAGATATATTCTTCTTTCAATTCAACTCTCCTTATTCAGTCACTAAAGTTATTAAGGCAGGACCATGGTAAGTAAATCATAACCTTGTTTGTTCAACCTTAGAGTCTAGGGATTAAATTAGAAGAACTTAAACTCATTAATATTTCCCTATAAATTTATATACACGACATACCCCTGGAATATTGGACCACTGAAGGTCTCAACTACTTAGTTAGCTCAATTAGAAGACCTTTGTGACTTGAACAAGCTACCGTTGAGATTAAGAGGATCAACTTTACAAGAATTTGCATTATTGTGGAGGCATTGGCAGAATCACCTAATGAAATTTCTATATTGAGGTTTAATGATAGCTTAGAACTTGTGAAGGATAGAGTTATGATTACATATGCTTGGAAACCTCCAACTCTAAGACCTAAAGAGGTTTGGAAGTCAACTAGTAAAACTTCCTTATCTGGTAGCTATAAAGAACTTACTATGGAAGATCAACATATAGATCATCAATTAGGTTTTAGTATAGTAAATGATGCTAATAATTCTGATGGAAATATTCCAAGTCCCAAGAAATCTGTTAAGGAATTAGCCTCAATTCTATATTTAAATGTCCCCAATCTTGGTATTAACTCAAACGTTATTGATATTTCTTTGAATTTTGGCACTAGAGAGAATATTTTTAAGCTTGATGAAATAATAA
Source organism: Erythroxylum alaternifolium (assembly GCA_027478495.1). Taxonomy (NCBI): domain Eukaryota; kingdom Viridiplantae; phylum Streptophyta; class Magnoliopsida; order Malpighiales; family Erythroxylaceae; genus Erythroxylum; species Erythroxylum alaternifolium. The sequence continues at coordinate 34,849,169 of JANIIA010000003.1, read as the reverse complement.
TGAGCCCCTGCATAATAGTATCTCCTAAATCAACATAAAAAGCTTGTTTATCTAATAAAAATAAGCCTGAAGAGGTTGTAACTGTGAATATTATAGTTAACTAGGATGGTAAATGTCATGGTAAGAAGAAGATCGCGACTAAGGAAGATCAAGGCAGAATTTTCAAATTTAGTTGTAATATTTCTTGTATCTCCTATTAGGTCATTTTAATGCTTTATAGGTTCTTCATGCATAAACATATCATGGTTTAGACTTACTGCATAGTTCTTTTCATTTATTAAGAGAAATTAAGGTTTTGATTTTAAAGAAAATTCTCTTGATCTTCAAAATATTCTTTGAAATATCTTTTTTGGATCAATTTTTGGTCAAAGAAGTAGGATTTGATCTTTGAAAGAACTTAAAAAACTTTAACAATCTGTTTCAAGCTCATTGACCAATGTGTAAGTTTGTTCGACTGATGTAGTGATTCTGGAGGTATTGGTCGACCAATATGAAGGTGTGGTCAACCAATATATCAAAAAGAAATTATGTAATATAAGATTGTATATGACATTAATTGATAAATTAATCAACCAACATGACACATTGTTAAACAAATGTGCCAGATTAGTCAACCAATATCACTATTACAAGCTGTTGTAACTGTTAGTTTTTGTGTCTAATGACAATTTTGAACCATTATGAGTATAAATACTTGGTATTTTGGTTGTTAGACATTTTTGTGACATTTAAAAATATTTCGTAACATTTTTACAAGTATTTTTAAGCATTAACAAGCATTCATTCATTGGTTTGTGAGGTAATTGAGAGCCCTTAAGCGTTAAAGTAAGTATGGTTTATTTGAGTTACAAACATCAATTGGGGTTAGTCTCTTATATTTGGGTATTTCAAAAAGCGTTAAAGTAAGTATGGTTTATTTGAGTTACAAACATCAATTGGGGTTAGTTTTCTTATATTTGGGTGTTTCAAAAAGCATTAAGGTTCTTCTTTACCCTTTAAGGAAGATTATACAAGGATTGCGTTTTGCCAATCAAAAATTACTGTAAGAAGATTCCTCTTCACCTAGTTGAAAGAAAATATTAGTGAAATCCTAAGAGAAACTTAAGGATACATAAGTTTTGTTTATTAAACCATTATAATATCAATTTGCAACCACACTCTTTATTTTTTACTTGATTAATTGATTGAGCTAATTTAAATTGCTATTGCATGAATCAATTTGAAATCTTTTGAGGGTCTTTATTAAATTACAAAATTTTTGTTAAAATCTACTAACACCCAATTCACTTATGCTTCGAAGAAAGTACACACCAGGAGTGAAGAATTCAAGGATGATGGTATCATTAAGCCTTGAATGTTGCTTGTAGTCATAAGCTAGGTTGTTTTGTTGTTTTCTAGTGGCAACATACAACGTGTATCGTGGCCAAGTGTCGCCTTTTGGCATCTGTAAATACTGGGGACATAACGTTTGGTTTAATACAATTTTGTTATTTTTAAAGAAAAATCTACTAACACCCAATTCACCCCTTTCTGGGATGTTACCAAGGACCAATAATATATATATAAATGATTTATTTAAAAATTAAAGATAAATTAAAAAAGTTTAATTTATCTAATCTTAAATATTGTTTAAGATTATAATTTACATCTATTACCAACTTATTTAAGAATTTAATGAGTCATACATATAGAATAATTAAGGATAGAAAAAGGTAATTTAATTAAAATGACTACATTGCAAAGTTTAAGAAAATTTATGATCAAATATAAGATATTTTATAAATAAGGACTAATATTAGATATTCAATCTTATTTAGTCCAATTTAAATTTAATAAAATTATTATATTTTATTCAAATTATTAGGTCCCAGTCTTATTATAAATAGGTGTAAGTTCTTCGAGAGCTAACACACCTTATTTACGCACTTATATACACCACTTTTAAAGTTTTATCAACCTATTTATATAGATATCATTAGAAGTCTGACGTTTGTACTGTTATAGTACTTAAGACAAATCATCAAATTCAAAGAGAACTGCACAAAAAACATGGGAATCGAATTCTGGGAATCGAATTCCATAATAGGATACAAATTTAAATTTATCCTTGATTATATTTATAAATTGATCAAGTTATATACTAAAGTGATATTGATATTCTAACATATATTTGTAGGCTTATGTACATTATTAAAAATTATTTAGATGGCTTTAACAATTGATATTTGGATTTATTAAATTATAAGAGTTATTAATTTTTTTACCCTAAATCTAGCGTATTAGTGAAAATTTTATTGAATATTATTGCCGTAGTTATTGATTATCTTTGATTTTGATTATAACAAAATTAGAATTCTGAATTTATTTATGAGTGTGCATACAGTAATGAAGTGTATATATAAATAACAAGGTTAAATAATCAAATTTAGGAAGACAATTTTGAAGAAGTTTGAGGTTTAAAATGGCAAAGTGAGATAGAGAGAATATTCTTAAATCCAGTATTCTTCCCCGGCCGACCTGTTGTGACTGGTCAGCTTAAGGTAACCAAAAACGTAAATACGTATATGTAAGTTTCACGTACGAGTACACGAGCGAAAACAAAATTTGTATTTATATTCGATTCATTAGCCCCCGCATACAGTACATGTATGGTGGTAATGTCGATGCATAGGCATAATCCATTTCCGTTTCAACTTCAATCATCTGATGCATTAACTGCTACAGCAAACATAAAGCTTTCACACATCCTTCATTTGACCTCCAAACCCTAGATCTTTTTAATACTAGTTGTTGTCTTGTCTACGTCACTGTTAACAACTCTACGCATCCCACTCTCGATCGCGGTCTATAGGATTTGATTCTTTGAAAACTCGTTTCCAGATCTGACTACAATCCCACTTTTATTTGCACATTTGTTTCCGAATCCATCAAACTCCACCAATCCCATTTTGGTTTTCCTTAATTTTCGACTTGTGAACATCACGGATCGGTCTAAGACCCAGGTCGTTAGTATGCACAGGTTCAATGTTTGTAGAAATTATTGCGGAACTCTTTTTTTATTTTGAAGAGTCGTAACACATTTATACCAGAATTTTGTATTTTGATATTTGGGTTTTTCATTTTAAGCGATCGCTTTTGCCCCTGTTGGATTTTCAGGTTGAAGGCATCATATTCTGGAGCTTTATGCGCTTGATTGTGTGCTGTTACATTAGTTGTCGTTTCCATGTTTTATATGCGATAAATTTGGAAACGTTTGTGGGGTTTTCTCAAAATGGCAATGCCACCTGGAAATGTTGCCATATCTGACAAAATGCAGTTCCCAAATGGAGGCCTTGGGGACAGCACTGTTGGTGGTAGTGGCGGCGGCAGGGCAGCAAATGAGATCCAACTACGCCAACAACAGCAACAGTGGTTTCCAGTTGATGAGCGTGATGGGTTTATCTCGTGGCTGAGGGGAGAGTTTGCTGCTGCCAATGCCATTATCGACTCCCTCTGCCATCACCTGCGTGCGGTGGGTGAGCCAGGGGAGTATGACCTTGTTATAGGCTGTATACAACAGAGAAGGTGTAACTGGAACCCCGTGCTTCATATGCAACAATATTTTTCAGTTTCAGAGGTCATAATGGCACTGCAACAAGTTGCAATGAGGAGGCAACAGCAACAACATCAGCATCAACAACAATATCATAGGTATTATTATGATCAGCCCAAAGTTGGGGTCAAGGAGTTCAGGAGATCATCAGGTGTGAGTTTTAGTAAGGGACACAGAAGTAGTGAGGTAGTCAAAGAAGTAGTTAATTTCAGTGTAGAGAATCATAGTTTTGATGGGAATTATTCGAGAAATTTGGAAAATGAGAAACTTGAGGAGATTAAGCTAGTTGGCGGCGGTGATAGTAAAGTCGAGGATGAGGTTTTGGCACCTTCCGATAATAAGAAAGGTAATGCATTTTGTGGTCATTTTTTTGGACAGAAATTAAGTTTGAAACTTTATTTTGCTTTGTTCTACTGATTTTTATATTGGTAATAACTGTCAAGTTGAAATTTATTTGGTTCATGAAATTTAAATAATTTGGTTAGTTTTAATTCTTAGATGTTTCAATCTGGATGATCATGCCATGGATAAATCTTTCTCATCTTGGTATGAACATTGAATAAAGATTTTTTTTAACTTTGTTAGATTCATTTAGATCTTGTGGATACATAGCTTACCTTTTTATACTATTGTATGTTAACCTCCATGTTCAAACTTAGACATTTGATCTATGACCTGTTTTAATATTAGGTAAAGGATTCATCATCTCAACTGGACATCTGACAAATGACTTTCTAAAATATTATTTGAATATAGATTTCATTGCCAACTTAGACATGACCTGCATTACAGTGTTGCTTTCCACCCTGCGTCTTGCTCTCTATTCTCTCTAACCCCATTAAATTAGTAGGACCTGAACCGGCAACTTCATATTGCGAATCTGAAGTTGGAAGAATTAATGTCCTCGTGTGGATTAGATATATGTTGAAGGTTCTACTCATTAGTTGCTCTTCGTTGCAGTCCATCCATTCACATTTGTTTTCATTATTTTTTATTTTCCTTGATTTGGGAGTACACCTTCTTGTCGCTTTTATTCCTACACTGCTTTCTTTTTTCTTTCTGGAAACACTGTTTAAGCTTCAAAGTATATGAACAAATTGTTTTGTTTGATGATGGGACATTCTGGTCCCCAGATTGGCTGAGTGTTATGGGAAAGCATGTATCTTTTCATTTGGTGACGAGGAACTTAAGTCCTAGCACTTACTATTAGTTCAAAAAGTTCTTTTATTTCTTTGAAGCACATTTCAAAGTGAGACTTAGGTGTTGATGTTTTCTGTGTATTAAGTCAAAATTTGTCAACTTGCCCTGTCTTATATAACTGCTGGTGTTCTGTGATACCCCTGTATGTGGCATATGGTATTCATGAATGCTTTTTTGATTTTCATACAAGTTATATTGCACTTATATTTGCTATATAAGTTGTATTTGATAAGTTTCTTTATAGAGGTAGTAAGTAAATAACTTGTTATAGGAGCATATGCCAAGTATTTGATGAAAACATATAATCTATGACGTTAGGCTGCTGGACTTTAAATATTTTTTGTGTTTGCTCGAACTTGCTGAACAAGACTAGGAATCGCTCTTAGAGTTTGGACAAACAAAATCATTAATACCCACCTAAAGATTCATGGAAGTCACTTCTGTGTTTAAGAAATATTCTTAGAGAGAAAGTATCAACACATCTACACTGAAAAATCATAATTATGAAAGAACATACTCCTTCTCCTCTTCATAAACTGAACCCTCTTGATCCTAATGAGATAAGGAGCCAAATTTTTGCTTTTAACGCCAACAAAAAGTTCCAAACAAACCTGTTTTAAAATGAAAAAGGAATTCTGACTATTAAAAGAAATATAAAATCTATGTTAGTGAAAATACTACAAAAAGAAGTGACTGGTCTGTATATAACCCTAAATTAATTTTCATTCTAGATTAAAACTGTTGGTTGTTGGAGCGTTGATATGTTTAACAATGATGTGCTTTGTTATTGTCTTGTAAAGATGCAATGGTAATGTGTTTCTGTTTTTATACACCTGTTTCTGCTTTATAATGAGAAATTAATGATGGAGCTCAATATTCGTTGTTTTCCTCGTTTGATCAAGTGCTTATACTAGATCATTCTACCTTATCAACGACATACTTGGATGACTTCCAATCACTTTGAACTTATTATTTCTTTTCTTTTAAACTTTAAATTTCCGAAGCAGACAATGCTGCAAAACCAATTAAAGATGGCAACTTGAAGACTTCAGAAGATTCAGCAGATACCTTGATTTGGAATTCAGGATTTGCTGTTGTGGACAATGAATCTAGGGAAAAAGGTGTCTGCTTCTATATCTGTCTCTTTTCCTGTTTGGCAACTTTTTAGTGTTTATGGATGGATTCTATTGAAGGATGTGACTGGTTTGGTTTGGTGGGAGGGTCTAAGCGGCATGCTATTGAGCTGCTCAGTTTTGGGTCATCAACTTCCTGTAGTGCTGATATTTAATTGTTTTAAAACACCACTTCACCTTACAACAACTATATTCAAACTTTCATTGCTACTTAATTGATGTAAATTCTCAATTTAATGTCTGGTTGGTAATGAACTCTTTCAACACTGATTTTATTATTCATAGTTTATTGATAGTCCTTGTGTATTTGTCCAGAAAGTGATTCAAGCTCCAATAATAATCAGAGTGAAAAGCTGAACCTTATGATCATTCCAAGAACGTTTGTTGCTGAAGAGATATTAGAAGGAAAGACAGTAAGATGCATGTTCTTTGATTTTCTTTTTTATTTTACAGATCAAATCTAATCATTTAGCAACCCTTGGTTAATAATCTCTTTGCTTCTTGTACTTTAAAAACATTTTTCTGATTTGCTCTGTAGGTTAATGTGGTTGATGGACTGAAATTGTATGAAAAATTGCTCAATGAGGTAGAAGTTGCAAAGCTTGTTACATTGGTTAATGATTTTAGAACTTTAGGTAGAAGAGGACAATTTCAAGGCAAGTTCACTAATCCTTCTCTTCCTATATCACTTTAAAAATATATATTTATTGACAAGTATGCACTATTAGTTGGGTAGTCACTGCTGGATGGCATGTGAACCTTTCTACTCTAATAATGCATTTTTCACAAACTTATTTGTTGGCTTAGTCTTGTTAAATGGCCTTCATCTTTTACATATTATTCATATGTTCGTCCAATTTTTGTTGTCATTCTTGCATGTTCTTTTTCCATCATATTCGAAACGAGAATCAAATGGAGTTTTGGGGGAGTATCCTAACTTTACATATCAAAGTCTGTCTCTTTACTTCGCCTGATAAACTTTTGGGTGAGTAATACCGTACAATTTAAAATTCAAAGAATTGAACATGGAACATGTTCATATTAGTTTGTAGAACAGTGGATTGACATCAATAATAACGGAGGTATTATTATGAGATCAAGTTGAATTATATTTCTAGCTGTGTTGGTCTTGCATTTAAGTTTTCACTTTCACATGAAAAGACCTAGTATAGTGGAAATAAGAAATCACCTGATATGGAGGTGAGATCCAATAATGCAAATTATGGAAAAGTTTTTTTGGTATAATTTAAGATGCCTGTGTTACATCTCATATTCTGGAGTCAGAAGCTCATCAAAATTTAGATTGGGAAGGTTGGCAAAAACTTACTGCACAGTGAGATGACTTGTAATTTGATGTCATCATAGCTTGTTAGGAGTTTAATTTAACACAATAGAATCCTTCTCCACGAACAATGTTATTGATAGATAAATGGGCCTAACTACTGCTGTCGTCCAGTCACTGTTATTTTTAAATATTGAAGGAATCCTAATTCATATACATCCTGATCAGCTACATCTTTCTCCAATATGATGCAAAATAATTCAATCAAGTATTTTCTTAACCTATGGTAATATCCTTCTTTCTTACCCTGTTATCGATAGAATAAATGGGCCTAACTACTGATGTCATCCAGTCACTATTTTAAGTTATTGAAGGAAGCCTAGTTCATATGCATCCTGATCAACTACTTCTTTCTCCATTATGATGCAAAATAATTCAATCAAGTATTTTCTTAACCTATAATAATATCGTTCTGCTTTTACCCTTTATTTATCACAATTCCTGGACAAGTATTTCTTTCCAGAATTGGAATATATTTTTAATATGAGAAATTGAATTGCTACTAAATCCTTGTGAAGCAGGTCAAACTTATGTGGTGTCCAAGAGGCCCATGAAGGGACATGGGAGAGAGATGATTCAATTTGGTGTTCCAATTGCTGATGGACCTGCAGAAGATGAAAACCCAGGCATGCTAGTGCTTATTAGAGTTGCTCGACAGATTTGTCTCTTTTATTGGGTGTGATATTACTGAAGTATTTGTTGGTAATTTCTTCCCATAACTTTTCTTGGATTTTCTTACTGGTAAAATCTTCAGACCAGAGAATGGAGTCCATTCCTACACTGCTGCAAGATATCATTGACCATTTGGTTGACACGCAAGTTATGAGTTTGAAGCCAGATTGTTGCATAATTGACATTTACCATGAGGTCAATGGTTTTCTTCTTAAGTTGAGTGGGCTTTAGATAAACATTGTTCTTATATGCTAACGTAATGTCTTATTGGTATTGCTGCAGGGTGACCACTCACAACCTCACACATTCCCTCCATGGTTTGCGAAACCAGTTAATGTACTTTTCTTGACAGAGTGTGACATGACTTTTGGAAGAGTAATTGGAGCTGATCATCATGGGGATTACAAAGGATCACTAAAACTAGCACTTGCGCCCGGGTAATAGTTTTTTGTTTATGTTTAGTTCTACAAGAAATATCTAAAATGTAGTATTTAGTGACTTGGAATTCGTTATGCGCAAAGCATTATCATGCTTGACTAGCTTCAGAGAATCGTCTTGGTCACCTCTACTTCAAATTGTTTGCATCTCTTGTGAAATGGTTTAATAAGTGTTAGTTTCAACTTGCCCACTTGGGAGCGAATTTTGATAATATATATGTAAGCTTGGACTGCATCTTGTCCTAGATTACCTGATTTTTTTTTTTTCATTCTGGCAACACAGATCTCTCCTTTTAATACAAGGGAAATCATCAGATTTTGCAAAGCATGCAATTCCGGCAATTCGAAAACTAAGAATCCTTGTTACCTTTGCAAGATCACTGCCGAAGAAGTTTTCAGCAAGTGATGGCCAGAAACTCCCTTCATTGGCTGTTTCTAGACCTACCCAATGGGGTCTGCCTCGTAGTAGATCATTAAATCATGTTCGCCAACCTCTGCCTAAACATTATGCAATTCCTGCAACAGGAGTATTGTCAGCACAACCCATTCGACCACAAATTCAACCTCCTAACGGAGTTCAATCACTCTTTGTTCCATCCCCAGTTGCTGCACCGGTTCCCTTTGCTTCGCCAGTTCCAATCCCTTCTGTTTCAACTGCATGGCCGGCAGCTAATCCAATGCATCCTTCAATTCGTCTCCCTGCCCATGTTCCTGGGACTGGTGTGTTCTTTCCTCCTCAAGGTTCTGGTAGTGCACCATCTCAACAATTATTGACAACTGCAGATGAGATGAACCCTGCAGAGACGACTACCTCTCCAGAAGAGAAAATTGGACCATCAAAATCTGATAATGTGACGAGTACATCTGCCGAAGATGAAGAAGATCAAAAATGTCAAAACTACAATGGAACTGTGGATAGAAGAACTTTGGCCAGGGATGAACAACAGCGTAGTGTTGATCATGCGGTAATGAACAAGGGAGGTCCAACAGTTTAGGGGAGAGAGAGAGAGCTAGTATATTTTTGAGGGAGAGTAGGGGTCAGGCTGCAAACTGCAAATGACTTGGAAGCGAGTGTAAAGAGCGGCAACATTCAACCTGGATAGTTACGTACTTTTAATGGGGTAAAAGAGGGAGTAACTTAGTTCTCTTTGCATCCCTTCAGTTCTATGTTGCTTTTTTGTTGTTTATGATTATATAAACTTACTGAAGCAAAGGATCTCTCATTTAATTTAAAACTTCTCCATTACAGCCATAGTACAGCTGCTTGTTACAAATTTTTATGGTTCTTTCTAGCTAATCGATTTATATTGACGGTAGTGACCTTTGAAAGATAGCTGGATTCGTAATTAAGGAAATACTAATTCTATGGCAAACTTTTTTGGTCCTCAGTTTAGCTGTTTATTTCATTTTAATCCCACTAAGTTTTGGCATTCATTTAAGATCCTTACCTCTATAGCTTCTGATTTGGTGACAAATGCTTTTAATTAGTTTTACTTCTCTGTTTCCTTACGTTGAAATGTTTCTTTTGTAATTTAATAATTATTTTTCTTGAATTTATGGGTAACTTATTTTTAATAGTCATAAGGTCACTCTTTAATATTTACTTTTACTGCTCTCTTTACCTAGGAATTTCACGAGCAAATAATATTAATTTACAACAATTGTACTATTAGGTGACTTGATTTATAGCTTTTCAAAGAGTTCTCATAATGAGAGCATTTAATTTCAAGAGAAAATTTTTAGGTAAAAAATTCTTTTATTTAAAATAAAAGAATTTTTTTTACCTAATATACTAACCAGAATTTCTGATTCCAACCTATCAGATAAAATCAACAACCTGGTCTTGTATGATAACATAGAGGACAGAGACTGGTGGGCTACCTTTCACTAAAGGGGACTTTACTAATCTGTTGTGTGGAAAGCTTTTCCAAGAGAATGCCAGTATCCATGGCATGACGTGGTATGGTGCAAACTTTCGCTTCCTAGAGTATCAACAACCTTATGGATAGCCATCAAAAACATATTACTCACCATTGATAGGCTAAAAATGTTTTCACTCAGCGCTAATTCGTGTGTGTTATGTGAAAGTCACTTGGAGAGTGCAGCACGTATGTTTTTTTGGCTGTCCTTTCACCGATGCTTCCTAGAGGTTGATTCTGAAAAAATGATCCTTTGCAAATCCTCCTGCTGAATGGCAACAAATAGTTGTATGGTGTTCTAATTTAACACATATCAACAAAACCAATAGAAGGTGTTTCTACATTGCTTTATCCTATCTAGTTCAGATTATCTGGGATGAAAGAAATATGAGAATTTTTAACAACATGGAAAGGAGTAGTGGCGGTAGTCCAGGGTGGCAAAGGGAGGGGGCTACCGCCACCCTTACTCTGGCCTCTTCCATGTTTGAATGCATGTTTGGTCTCTTTGTCAGCTACTCTCTTCTCTCACACTCACTGCGAAGTCCAACCACTCTCTCCTCTCGCCCGCTTTTTAAAATTAGCAGAGTTTTGCCACTCAAAAAGAGTTTAGAGATGTTTCCAAGATATTTACTCACTACCATCAAACTACACATTATTTTGTGCAGTGACAAAATTCATTTGAACTTAGATACCGTCAACATGTGGTGCCAATAGTTAGTTCATGCATAGCAAAAAGGTGCACCTCTGTATATGTTTTTCTTTTAATAAATAATCTTGACTCTGGATATGCTCATCTTTGGTTGACGAGATTGTGTAAGGCTTTGTAATTATCTTTGTTCTTGCCTTTCATGGCTTAATTGAATTTCATATTTTCAAAAATAAAAATTGATTTATTAATTTATTATATATAGTTATCATTACTTATATAAAAATATAACATATTAGATATGCAATACTAATTATTTAATTATTTAATATTTAATATTTTGTTAAATTATCAATAGTTAATAAT
>JANIIA010000003.1:34822211-34835284 GCA_027478495.1 Erythroxylum alaternifolium | reverse complement strand
GTTCTATAGTAATTGCACGTAGCGCTCCCTTATCTTAGGATATGTATCGGAATGACCTACGGGCGTCCCGGTGCGTATCCTAGGGTAATGGGGTGTTACACCTTCCTTTCACTATCAGCAACCAATGGAACTTTAGCAGGTCCTTTCTTTTTAAAATCCTTGGTCTTTGGTTTGAGTTTCTTTCCAGTTCCTTGGCCCATTAGGTTAATAGAATGAACTCTTTGTTTCTTTAATCTTGCTTCCTCCTAAATAAGTTTACTGGATAATTCATCAATATTTCACTATCTTTTAATGTGTTATAATTAATGCAAAATGATCCATATTCAGTAGGAAGTGAGCTTATGATAAACTACACTAAGAAGGAGTCATCCACAACCATACCTAGTGCCTTAAGTCTTGCTGTGATATTTGTCATATCAATGACATGTTGTTGCATACTCTTTGCCATCAAACTTCATGGTCGTGAGCTCAGCCATAAGTGCCTTATCAGCATAACAAAACTTATCTTCCACAAGCTTAAGAAAATCTTTAGCATTATGATTTTTAATGCTAGGAAGAGTAGACCTAATGTTGTTGGCAATTGTCATTCACATAAAGTTCAAACATAGCCTATTAGACCATGTTCACACCTTATAATTGAAGTAAATCACACGTTAATATAAAAATTACTTATAATAGACAAAATATACAAAAGGGTGGTTGAATTGTGTATTCTTTTCTTGATTAGAAACTTTTTATTATTTCTGATAAGAACTTCTCTAACTTGTTAAAAGAATATCACTAACGTTATATGAAAATTGTTACGTAGATAAATTGCAAATAACTTCTATATATTTGTTTTAAAAAACAAAATATAATAAGTTAAGAGATAGAAGATAGACACTAAGATTTTATACTGGTTCACCCCAAACTGTGGGCTACGTCCAGTCCTCAGAATTCTTCTGAGTTTTCACTATACTTCAGCAAATTTACAAGTATTCTTTCTTCCCTTCCAGAGCCTCTTCAGGTCTCTTACACCAAGTATTCTTTAAGTTGTCTTAGTCTCTCCAGGCTCTTAACCTTTTTTTTCTCTCATTAGAAAGATATTGTGAGCTATTGTTACAGTAGGTTTAGCTCTCTTAGTATCGCACTACTGAAATTTTCTTTTCTAAGTATACACGTGAACGATCAAAATATGTAAGAACAAAAGTTTTCTGAAAAGTTGAAAAGTTATTCAATCTTCGACTACGACTAGTATTTATAGTCTAAGTCTCCAACAGCTTCTTAATTCTTGATAACTGCTTTTTGCTTCTTGAATCTTGATAACTATTATTTAGTTAAGTTCTGTAACTAACTCCAACTAACTAACTGGTTACGTACTAGCGTATCTTCTGCTTTGTATCGTCTGTGTTTTCTTGTGTTTTGTTTCTTCTGTATCTCCACTTCTTCTGTGTTTTGTTTCTCCTGTATCTCCACTTCTTCTGTGTTTTGTTTCTTCTGTATTTCACTTCATTTGTGTTTTGTTTCTTCTGTATCTCCACTTCGTCTGTGTTTCGTTTGTTCTGTATTTCCACTTCGTCTATGTTTTGTTTTTTCTGTATTTCCACTTCGTTTGTGTTTTGTTTCTTCTATAACTCCACTTCGTCTGTGTTTGGTTGCTTCTGTATTTTCACTTCGTCTGTGTTTTGTTTCTTCTGTATGTTCACTTCGTCTGTGTTTTGTTTCCTTCTTTGTTTTGCACTTCTGCACACTTAACACACTCATCAAACTAGTTCATTTATTTCTAACATTATTATTATTTGATTATCATCAAAATTAATCATCGTAAAGTCCTCCTGACTTAACACATTCCTATTCCTTAAGCAAATGGCTAGAGTAATATGGATGCAAAATGGGGATGGGAAAACTAAATTTTTCCACAATTCCATAATGATAAGAAAGAATAGGAACAATATAATCTCCTTTCAAAACACAAGAAGCAATAGTTTCAAATCCGATGAAGAGATCAAGGAGGCAATCCTTAATCATTTTAAGGAATTCATAGTTATAAGCTAAGAGAATATTTCCAATGTGCAGGTGGTTAAGGAATATTACCCCCATCTAATCAATAAAGTACAAGGGTCCCTCCTAACAACTTAGTTTAGTGAAGAAGATGCTAAAACAACTTTGTGGAATCTTAATCTAGATAAATCCTCTAGATCTAATGGATGGAATGCTAGACTTTTTCAAAAATTTCATATAGTGGGGAATCAGGTCACTAACGCAGTGTTAAAGTTAATTAGCAAAAGTTGTATATTTAATGAAACAATAGAACAAATATTTGTTTGGATCCATAGATATCCAATCACTTTAGCATTTAAGACTACAAGCTAATATCCTACTACAATTTTTATATAAAATCTCATCCAAAATGTTATCAACAAGACTTAAGGAGGTATTCAAGTACATTATAAGCCAAAACCAAACAGCTTTTATCAAAAATAGAAGTATAAAAGACAATATCCTAGTGATCAAAGAGTTGGTAAAAGACTATATTAAAAGCAAGTCCATTAAAAGCTACTTAATCAAGCTAGACCTACATAAGGCTTTTGATTCTATATCATGGAGCTTCATTCTGGATACCTTGGATGCTCTAGGGTTCACTAACTAGTTCATAGATTGGATTAAAATGTACATTATCTTTACTTCCTATAGAATATTAGTTAATGGAGGAATCTACCAAAACCTTTCAAGGTAGTAGGGGTCTTATGCAAGGGGGGCCTCTATCCCTTACCTTTTCACTCTAAGTATGGAGGCTTTGTCTAGGATCCTCAACAAGAAAATCAAGAAGAACAATCTCTTTAGATACCAATTCAAATGTAAAAAAGAAAAAGAGAGAGAAAGTCTCCCACCTAGCCTTTACATATGACATTTTGCTCATATACAAAGCTAACAATAACTCAATTTATTAGCTAATGGATACACAGTTTTGGCATAATTTCAGACCTGGAAATCAACAAGAATAAGAGCTCTATTTATGGCTTAGGGTCTAACACTAGGAAAGCTGAGCACCTAGCTACTCTCACTATCCTAAAACTAGAGAAACATCCTCTTAAATACCTTGGGATCCCAATTACTTCAACTAGGCTCACCTTGAGGGACTGCTCACCTCTTTTGGATATATTACAAAGAAGAATGGGATGCTAGAATAACAGAAACCTATCCTTGCGAGTAGGCTCTAATTGATAACTCCCACTCTGCACAGTGTGCATTTGCACTAGTTAGCTCAATTAGATCTACTCGAGGAGTGATCAAGGGTTTGGAAAAACCAATAAAAAATTTGTATGGACTAGAAGCTTGAGCAACTATCTATATCCCAAAGTATCGTAGAAAGATGTAAGCAAACCTAAAAATGGGGGCTAGGAATTAATCCTATAAGGGCAGCTAACAACATGTTGCTAGCCAAACAAATATGGAAGCATTTATTGGACAAAGAATCTCTATGGATTAGATGGGTTCACAACAACTACCGATATGATAAGAGCCTATGAAAACTAGTTCTTCCTTCTAGTTTTTTATAGAATTTCCATTTTATGATGAAATTGTGGAGTCAAATACAACTAAATATAGTAAAGCATATAGGGGATGGAGCATAATTCTTTTTCTAGTGGCACAAACTAAGTCCTTTGTTCATTCATCATATTTTTACCAATAGCTCAAACACATGCGTCCCTCATCTAAGGTAAAGGAGATCATAAGAGGCAATAACTGGTCCAATAATATAAGGGGATTCAGCATTTTCATGGAGAATGTCCCAAAATACCTACCTTATCCTAGTAAGCAAGATTTCATAATTTGGAAAGGTCGGAGTACTGGAAAATTTGATAACAAATCATGCATGGATCTATTAAGAATTCCCAATAGCAAAGGGAATTGACATGGTTTTGTTTGGAACCAATGCAACAGTCGCAAAGCTAGTTTCCATTTTATGGATGGCTATGATTAACAAGTTGCCTACCAAAGTAAGAATTAAAGACATAGAAACAGATATTTTATGTAGCTTCTGCAAACTGGAGAAAAAAATGACTTTTCACATGTGCCATCACGAAGTTATTCTGGGAACAAGCTCTAAGCTGGAGTACCTTGGTTTGCCCCGAGAACAACCTAGACATTGTTGAATGGCTCAGCTTCTATAAGTTTTCCACTGACTCCCAGAGAAGTCTCTTTAGCAGAACATTAAGCAACTGCATCTATGCGATCTGGAGGGAGAGGAATAAAGGATCTTCCAAGAGAAAGCAGTGACCACGGATAGTATTGTTAATGAGCTGCCCATAAGGATGAGAGAACAGATCTGAGTAATTATTGGCTCTCAAAGAACTAAGCTCCGTAATTACTCAAATTACAGCCCGGAAAGTTTGAAAAGGAAACAACGAGGAGATGAAAACCAATTGGTTCAGTCGTCACTGTTGTACCCCTTGCATGTAACTAGTTCATAAACCAGATAGTTGTATCTATACACGCAGAGACGCATTTAGGTTGGATTGCTTTGTATAGCTAGATGGTTGTATATCTGTTTTTGTCTATTCTGCTAAACTACAGTACTATCCCTTCTACGGGATTTACTATTATTAATGTATATTTTTTATGTTTTCAAAAAAGTATGATATCACCCGAATTCAATATCTAGTTACAGGTGAGCTAACATTGAAATCGAACATTTATTTGCTGGATTTTTTTTCTTTGTTTACCTAGTATTAGAAGTGAAGAAATGAAACAATAAAAGGATAAAATTTTAAGAACAAAAATTTTGGATGCCTCTCATTTTAACATCATTGCAATCTAAATTGTTGATGGATGGGAATAAGACAGTAACTTGATCAACGGAAAACAACTACTATGACAAACATATTAACCAAATCCTAAAGAAATTGTAAACGAGAATACAAGATACAAACACATAATTCTTTAAGTTTTTCTTGTACCTACGACTTTCGCGAATAGACAAACTGCTGCTTGCGAAAGGTGTAATTCTGGATCATAACAATTAGGTTTGGTTCAACCAAAACACTGGACATAATTATGCCTAAGCTTAACTTTTTCAATGTGAGAAGGGCAACAATCATATAACTAAAATTTGGCAAACTGATTATTGTGGCTTTCCTGTCTCGTCTCTTGAATTAACACTGTACATGATATGTTCAGTTCGCCAATATGGCAAGCTCATCAGAAATTCATGTTGTAATCTTGATGTATAATCCTCAAAAGCAGAAATAGCAGCAGAGAATTTACTCCAGTTAAATGCCTGTACGCAGTTCTCATCACAGGTAATGGGGCCAAAGACTGCTTCTGCTAGTTGATAATCATTTATAAACAAAGATTTCAAGGCTCGTATTTCTTCCCTCTGGGATTCTAAAATTCGCTTTATCTTACCAGTTCCTAGTAACAGGCAATCTTTGAATTCTGAGGCCTTCCAACGGTAAAATTGCACCACCTAATCAAAATAGTAGAAGTAATTAGTGCTATTATTCATTCAAAAGAATTATGTACCCTAGCTGGTTTGATGCATTGACTCATTATGTTGCGAGATAGAAAAACAAAGAATTCATCATCAATTGAATGCCTCTTTTAACATAATTCTATTGTTTATCGTCTTGTTTACTTCAGTATTTACAACTACGCTCCAAAAGCAGTCGTTAACTAGAGTAGAGATTTTATTGGATCAGCTGCTCCTTGGTTGTTGATAATTAAGGGGAGGATTCCATCATGAGCTTTCCCAGATTTATAGCATTGAAGTAAAAAAAAATAATGTAACTTAGAGAAAATTTCCAGTCTATAAATGTTATAAGTCAACCACTAATCTTGTTATCAACTGTTAACTAGGGTCCACAGCAGCTAAATACCTGAAGTGCGTGCAAAATATTTACGAATTCCTGCTCAAATAACTCATTTTCTTTAGCTACTTGGAGATGTTCCGTGAGTATATCTGAGGAAGATGGGAAGAAGCTTTTTGGTCTCGAAGAATAAATGTCAAAGCCAAGGGCATGCATTCTTGCGCAGCAAATATCAAATCCTAACTGCTGTTTGGTAGCTGAATCTGGAGAAAACCAATACATAGTGCTGGATGCCGGTATTGGCAGACTCAATTTAAGCATGTTGCTTGAGCCATTGACCCATCTATCTGATAGAAGTGATATAAGTTTTGCATCCTCATCATGGGCCCTATCACGACTAAACCATATTGTAAGTGTAAGCCTCTCCCCTTTGTCTACCTGTCAAAGATCTGATGAGTGAAACTAGAAATGACAATATAATAAAAAGAAAATGGTAAATACTAATTCAAGGATTGGACAATAAGCTGACATCAGTTAGGAGTTGTGAGAGGAGTTGAGATACCTCATCAACTGAATGTATGTTACGGCTGTCAGCAGTGTACATGATGACATCCTGTCATAAGTATCATAACTCCAATGTTATTGTTAAAGTCTATAAATCGATAAATAACATGCCCCACCCCCAGAAATGGCAGATGGATTGATAAAACTCTTAGTTGAGCACCAAGATTAAAACTGAAAAGTTTCATCTGTTATTCCAAAATAAGTGACCACATTTATATATTAAAAATCCAATTTTCAGCTGCACTTACCCCAGCCATGGGAATGACAGTTGCCGGCTCACCGTCGTGGAAATGAAGAAGTCCACCTTTGAAGTCCTTCCCATACGTATTCAAGTAGCAGACAGCCTGTTTTTCAATGAAACAAAGAAGTATTAATTCAGGTAGCAAAATGCATCATGAAGATTTGAGAATCTACAGCAATGAATTTTGCCTGCACAAAGGCATTACTGCTGCATACTTTATATACAATAACGAGGGATAAATGATAGCATCAAGGTGCAGAAAGAAGAAAATATAAATTAAATATGTAGATATAGATCTTATATCCATACTGTAAATTCTCGTTGTTTAAGATATGGCCTATTATCATCACTGTGCCAACCGATGCTTGATCCTCTGGCCCAGCTGATTCCATATACATGATAAATGTCAAGATTAGAGGTATGAGTGAGGAAGATGTATGGTCAAGCAACAACGTATAGGAGGCTGAAATTACAACTCAGATCTATAAGTAGTTGGAACAAACGAGTGAACAAAAGCTACCAAGAAATGAAATGCAGAAATCAGTAATGCAGCACAGTAGCACAGTAGCACATAGAAAAATAGAAAACAAAATACAGGTAGATCGAAGGCAGAGAAAAAGAAGAGTGAGAGAGAAAAACTGTAAAGAAATGAATAACAAATTGTCAAATTCAACACTCATAAACAACGAATATGAGTAGTATTTATCAAGTTTGGATGCCCTAAATGACAAGTATAACAACTAAAGGAAAGATAAAAACGAGTTTTCATAAGGAAAGGAACAAAAACTGAATATTACACCTAAATCAGTTGCGCACTAAAGTATTTACCGGGAGTACCAAAAAGTCCAAAGAAAATGTGGGAGGAATTATTTGCAGGGAAGCAATGCATAATAATATTGAACTAGAACATTTAGTTGAATTAAATTACTCTGAGCTTTTGTTGATGTTCTAAACTAAAGTATGCAATAATATAGTATTTTCAAGGATTAATTAAATAGCAGTCAAGTTAATATTTGACTAAGGAAGATTCACTTTCACAATTTCGAAGGCAAAATGTAATATTTCCTATCCTCATACTCGGCTTCAATCTTAAGAAATGTTTCATAGCCTTTGAGAAGATAAGCATGTTCTCAACTTAAAGAGAAAGCGATTAGTGGTAGGAAGGTAGGTTTTAATTTTTAAAACAAAAGATGGAAAAAGGACCAACTCAGTAAAGATTTGGTAGTCATTGCAGTGCACAACAAATATGCTAATGACGACTATCATTTAACTGACAACTTGAGGAACAAGGAAAACAAGGGATAAAAAATTTATGAAATAGAAAGAAATTCACTAACCTAATCAATCCAGTGAATTCAACAAACAGCTCGTACTCGCACCCAAAGAACTCTTCAACTTTGTCTTTCAACCTCTCTGTATGAGAATGAAATGGGTTTCATCTTAAATTACTTATCTCAAAAAGAAGAGGGTTGTAGGCTGTTATCAAACTACGGAAGAAGAAACCTCGGATGGAAACGAAAGGGACGACGAAATGATGGCAATTGGTGGCAATTAGATGCGAAAGAGTTGTTGAGAAGACGTTTTCTCTATAACCCACAGTGCCACAGCTCTTGTGAATGAATTCTAATTCCTAACACATTTTCAATATTCTTTTTATCAAGAATATCAGAACTAGAATTAACGAAATTGACAGGAAAAAAAGGAGAAAGGCGAAGACCTCGCATTCAGGGATGGAGAGGAAATTGCGAAGGAGGAGACGTCTGTTACGGTGTTCGTCGTAGCTCTCCTCATCTCCCATTCTTATGCACTATGATTCAACCCACCTTGTTGAATCAAGTGGTCGCTCAACTATAATTCACCCTATTACTTTCTGAGTATGAAGGTTTTTGTCTGATAGGTAACTTTTTTTTAGAAATTAAATAATATATTTTGGCCAAAATTGCAAAGATTGTAAATCAGATACATATGTCATCTAGGCCTATCAGATTGATATGAAAGATGGACCCAGCACAATCCATTTATTGCTATTTCCTTCCCGACCCGGCCTGGAAGCCCTTGATCTGGTAACAATTACTAGGCTCACATTTTGGTTGCTCCGTTCCCGAGCTTAATCCCTAATTCGCAACCTCCATCTGCTCGCATGATTCTCAGAGCATCCCAAGTTCATTTTTTGTGCAATTAGCCTCTCCCGAATGCCATTTGTTATCCCTGTTAGCTCATCTATAGTTTTCTTCCCCACTGTGAAGATCCTCTGATTCCTCTCCATCCAGATCGCTCTGATCGTGTACAAAATTGCAATCTTGAACACTATCCAATCCCGGTCCTTTCTATTCACATTCCTTAGAAGCTGTTCAGAGTCTGCCCACATAGGCTCAGGATTTTCCTTGATATCGCTCTGGATTACTCGCATGCATAGAATAGGTGATCCGCAGTCTCCTCTGCTCTACTACAGAGGATAGAATCTTCAGGTATATTCATATACTTCCTCAGCCTATCCCTTGTATTGAGCCTCCCGTTAATTAGTAGCCATAGGCATGTTGTAGCTCTACAGTAAGCGTGCTGGAACCACGCTAATTTGTGCCTATTCACTGCAAGGGAGTGTCTTCTAATTAGCTCTCTGCACGAATGATTGTTAAATCTTTCTGAATAAATGGGACTCCGATCTTCTGTTCTACTAATCTCGTGCCTAGTCTGTGCCATAATTAACGCGTTGACGTTTTAATAAAAAAGAACCATTGTCTTTTGCGCCGGGCCGTGACAAACTTCTCCTCTTCTTTTTAATCGGCTTCGTAGTATAAATTTTAATGAACATTAATTTATGATTATAATGATATTATTCTTATGAATTATATTATTCTTATTATTATTATTATTAATTTCTTATTTGAGTATATATAATAATTAGTAATATTTTATTTATTTATTTATTTATTATTATTATTATTATTATTATTCAATTTTTTATAATTTATAATTTTATTAATCTTATTACTATTAATTTTCTAGATACTGTTAAAAATAATATTATGATTATTAATTTTATTTATTATTATTATTATCATTATTATTCAATTCGTTATTTTTAACAAAATTATTTTTTAATTTTATTATTATTATTAAATGTTTTTTATTTTATTTGTTATTATTATATAGTTTACTTTTTATATATATATGTGGTAAATTTTTCACGTGTGAGAAATCAAAGTGACGCCCGTAACTTTTGCACTTCTGAATTTTTGTTTGAAATTTAACTATTCTAATTCAACCGATTATAAGTATAAACATATATTTTTATCGTCATTATTATTAATATTATTATATTAATCATAAATGATTAAAACATACAAACGAAATATAAATATTCTTATTCTTATTAATTATTATTATTACTTTTTTAAATTTATTATTATTATTACTTTCTTGCTTACTGTTAACAATTATTATTATTATTATTAAATAATTAATAATTTGTAATTTTATAAAAAATTTTACAATTATTTTTATTATAGCTAATTTTATATTCCTTCTTAATATTATAAATGAAATCTTGTCATTTTTTCTTTATTTACATAATAATAATAATAATCAATTATTAATAAAATTAATAAAATTTATAATAATAAGTATATATACTCAAGTACAAAATTAATATGCTAATAATTAAGAATAATAAGAATACTAAATTTAATAATTATAATAATAATAAGGATTTTCATACTAATAATACAAATTAAAATATTTAATAAAGTTAATAACGATAAGGAATATAATAATAATAATAATAATAATAATAAATATATTTATAATTTCACGGTTATTAATAATAATAACAATTATAATAATAAATAAAATTAATGAATTTAATAATAATAAGAAGATAATTAATAATAAGAAGAAATTTTACTATAATTAAATGTAATAATAAAAACAATTATTATTAAAAATAAATATAATAATAATAATATTTTAACAATGACTAGAAAATTAGTAATAATAATTCATTTAAAGAATAATAAATTTAATAATAGTGAAGAATTTAATAATAATAATAATAATATATGTATTTAATAAAAATTATTATATTTAATATATAATAGCTATATATACTCCAACATAAATAACAACATTAATAATTATAATAAACTTGACTATAATAACAATAATAAAATTAATAATATTATTATAAGCAATATAATAATAATAATCGAAATAAAATTAATTAATAAAAATAATAACAATAAGAAAATTTATTATTAATAATACAAAAAATTTTAATAATAATAACGATTAATAATAATAATAATAATTAAAACTATTATATTTTTAATTCACGTAATAATTAAACTTCAACTTTAATTTAATTTTTAATTCAAATCACAGCAATATAATTAAAGTTAAAACAACAAATTCGGTAAGTTATATATATACTTAATAATAATAAAGTTACTCCCACCAAAAAATTTATTTTCTTTATGTTGATGTTAATTATATATACATATACTTTTTCCATATATATATATATATATAGTAAATTATATAATAAAATTAATAAAATTTAATAATAATAACAAAATGGAAAAAATAAATTTGTCAAAAATAATGAATTGAATAATAATAATAATAAATAAAATTAATAATCATAATATTATTTTTAACAGTAATTAGAAAATTAATAATAATAAGATTAATAAATTATTTTTTCTCAGTAGAGTTGCGATTTTTTTCAGCACAGCCGTGATTGTTCTGAGCGATCGCAATATTATCATTTTTTCAGCACAGTCAGAATGATCGCGACATCTTTTTTTCTTAAGCACAGTCGACTGTGCTGAAAAAAAACTATTATGATTATTAATTTTCTAATTACTGTTAAAATTAATATTATTTTTTATTTTTTTATTTTTTTTAATTATTATTCAATTCGTTATTTTTGACATTTTTATTTTTTTCATTTTGTTATTATTATTAATTTTTATTAATTTTATTTATTATTATATAGTTTACGATATATATATATGGAAAAAGTCACGTAGGTGACTTTTCACTCTATATATATATATATATATATAATTAACATGAACGTAAACAAAATAAATTTTTTGGTGGGAGTAACTTTATTATTATTAAGTATACATATAACTTAGTGAATTTGTTGTTTTAACTTTGTTATTTAGTATAATTAATAAATTAAATATTAAATAATAATAAGAAAAATTAAATTATAAAAATAATTTAAGAAAAATAATAATTATTAATAATAATATAATTTATAATATTAATAAGGAATATAAAATTAGCAATAATAATAATTGTGAAAATAATTTATTAATTATTTAATAATAATAATAATAATTGTTAACAGTAAGTAGGAAATTAATAATTACAATAATATTACTATTAAGAATATTTATATTTAGTTTGTATATTTTATCCATATATGATTAATATAATAATATTAGTATTATCGTAATTATTATTATTTTTATTTGTATTAAATTATTTCTATTTCTATTATTATTATTATTATTATTATTATTAAATAGTAATATTAAGAAGAAAAATTATATTATTAATATAAATAAATTAAACCAAACTAACTTAATCAAACTAAAACCATTAAATAATAAAAAGGAATTTTAAAAAATTACCAATTCTAATAATAAAATACAAAAGAATAATAATAATAATAATAATAATAATAATAATAATAATAATAATAAAATGTAATATCAATAAGGAATTTAATACTAATAATAATAAAAAACTAAGCAAACAATTTAATAATAAGCAAAAGAAATTTAATATAATAATACTAGTAATTATAATAATAAAAACAAAACCAGAAAAGGGAGTTATCACCCATGTCGCAGGCGCGATACCTCACGATCACGAGATTGCAGAAATTGGACATTCTTACTATCCCGAGACTTCGCGATCACGAGACTGGTTAATCTGTGCAGTCTAGCGATTGCGAGAATGGCCAATTTGGCTGTCTCACGATCGCCACCCCTCGCGTTCGCGAGGCTGCCAAGAACAGCAGTCTCGCGGGTACAACATCTCGCGTTCGCGAGAATGCCTATTTCCTCCCTCCCTTATTCTTCCTCTTCTATACAATTATTATTATTCACCATTATATTATTATTAATTATTATTATGTTTCTTTATTAATTAAATTGTTTAAAATTTTGATAATAATATATTTTGTACTTACTATTATTGTTATTATTATTTAATTATTTACTTATTGATTATATTAAATAACATTATTAAATTTATATGCTTATTTTGGCTAATTTCTTATAATAAGTTATAATTTAAAAATTATTTTAACAATTATTATTATTTTTCCTAATTTTGTATTCGTTATTATTATTGTAAATTATATTATAATAATTTTTAATAACGTTATGTTTCTTTAATTATTCTTATTAATTTAATTGTTTTAAATTATGATAATTATAATTTCCTTATAATTTGTTAAT
>JANIIA010000003.1:34778134-34816618 GCA_027478495.1 Erythroxylum alaternifolium | reverse complement strand
TGTGATTGAGTGAGCCATCGATGATGGTCACTCACTGAGTTCGCAAAACTCACCCAAAATTTGCAATTATTTTTCAGAACTCAGAAGAATACCCCGTTAGGCGACAGGAGTATATCTGTTGCATATGAGGGAGAAAAATAAGAAGTCGGGATCAGTTCGCGTCTGCTTTGTATCTGTTCACTTTATTGTATCTTCCGCAAACTGTTGTATTCTTTGTAATCAAATAATACTGTGTGTAATAATTTTGAGAACTGAAAATGTTAATATTGTATTTTGTAATTTGAAATGGGCCCAAGTGGCTAATGAAAGTTTCTGTTGATTGGTATTGTGCTGTGTCAAATTGTTATAAATAAAATGGGCCAATTTGAGTTATCAACTTTCTGTACTTTATTTCTCATCGATTAAAATGTGATGTGTATTGTTTTCAGTTGAAATAAACAAAATATTTTGAAAAGAGTATACAAATAATTTTATACCGAGTTTTTAACTGTTAAGTAATGTGACACGCCACCCTCGAAGGGCACGGATTCAGATATCACCATCGGTATCGGGTTCGGGTCCGACGGGAGTGGGGTATTACAGAAATACATGTGGAATGGGGATTGGGAGCCTTGGGAAAATAATAGCAAAGAAGACCCGCTTCTTTCTCCTCTCTTCCTCTTTCTCTCTCTTATTCTTCTCTTCTCTTGGAGTGTTTCCTAAAATGGCATATTAGAGGCTCTCTTAAGGTTTCTTCATTAACATTTTTATATAATTTTCTAATTTGGGCAACGCTAGGGCTTTTTCATAGTCCGAAAGGTCTGAAAAGTCCCTTAAAAACTTAAGTTAGGAAGGTTGTCCGCGTGTTCTGTCACACAGGCCACTATTGTGGCCTATAATGCCACGATTGTGGTCCCTGAATGATCCTTCTGTCATAATCGTGATAGAATTGCCACGATCATGGCTCCTCTCTGATGCTGCTGTCACAATCGTGGCTTTTGGGCCACAATTGTGGGCCTAGTTGCTTCTTCGAGTTTTCTCTAAATCTCCTTCATTCTTCCATATTTGCCCTGAAACACTAGCAAACACATCAAAGCACCTCAAAAATATAAAATTCAAGCTCAAAAGTGTTCTCTAACCCTCAAAACACTCAAAGCTAAAATATCTAACTAAATAACCAAAACCTTACCTAAACATGCTTTAATAATTCAATTTAACTACTAAAAACATACTAAACTATCCACCAAAACATTATATAGTCTACAACAATCGAAATCCTCACACTTAAATGTTTGCTTGTCCTTAAGAAAAAAATAAGCAAAACACACAACATTTCAAAACACATAATGGGCAATGCAGTAATGAGGCAATGGTATTCAACTTTTCGAAACTAATTTAACTTTGAACACAATCTCTCAAATTGTTCCAACTTATTAACTTGCGAATCCTGCATCTAAGTACCTTGGACTAAATATACAACTAATCCAGACCTTAATGTTAAGTTTATTCACCCCTGTCACTTACACAGACACATATTGATAATTATTCGGTCAATAAAAAATATAACTATCCTTAAGTATGTTTTCATAATAATTCAAGCTATTCACCAAGATTGGTATATTTTATTTCACAAAACACTATTTTTGTTAATCTTGGTTTACATGAACCAAGCCTTTTACGTGAAGGAAAACATTTGTAATGAATGTCGATCCGTTTACTCAACTAGGTCATGTTTTTATTAAGCGACTTGGTTGGAATGTCATTATAGCCTTTTGATACGAAAGCACACATTTATGATGCGTGTTGATTCAGTTACTCAACTACATCACATTCTCAACTGGCTACTAGCTCTATTCAAAACCCAAAGGTCAGTAAAATAGTTATTTGCTTATGATTTACGCTTTTTTCACATTTTAATAATGCCTACCTTATTGCTTTAGCTAATCATTCTCATGAAAATATACTAGTAATGCTACTTATTTGATTAGCCTAAAATTATAAATGTGATAACTTCTAGGGTGAATACAAGAACATCAAATCCTAATTAACATGTATATTTAACCAAAGAACCTATGTCACTAATTTCACAAGCTAGTAAATCTTAGCAACCCTAAAAACTATGTTTAAAGCTAAATCGATTCCATTTATTTCTAGCCATCGACACATTCACAGAATTCACACTATGTAACATAAACAAACTAACATAAAAACATATATATATATACACACACACACAAAATTCACATTCAAAGTAAAAACATATGTACACAAAACCCTCATAGTCAACATAAAAATAACAATGCACACACCTCCCGACACTTGAACAACACAATGTCCTCAACGTGAAGAGAACACATAAGAAAAATCAATACATAAGGTGAGAATAAAACAACATGATAAGAAAAACATAAAAATAAAATAAAATAAGAAGACAAAGGTTAAAGCATAAGCACCTATCATGGTGATTAAGGAGGTGATGATGTCAATATCTGAGACTAAATGCGCTTAACATTCAAGATTATGGCCCTATCTTATAATTACTTTTAAAAGAGTAAGAGAGTTAGCAATCCAAACCATTCCAAATCATTAAGAACTTATTTTTGGAATTTAAAACAAATCCAACTACGCAACAATTTAAATCTAACTAATAAACACGCTAATTTTGGGTCATTAGCTTATGATGAATCTAGGTCGATCCCACAAGAATATGTGTAAAGCTTTTGTAATGAAAATAATCGGTGTTTAGGTTATATGGGGTTTTGTTTGTTTTCAAATAAGAAAATAAAATGAAACTAAACTAATGAAAGCAAAGTAACGAAAATAATCAAAAATGAGAAAGATGATTAATACATTAAAGACCTAGTCATCGGTTCAATCTCGGTCTACACACAATTAAATATACTTCATTGAATAGTTATTCTCTTACCTCTCCTAGCAACTACTAATCGTAGGTTAACAATAAGCCTTAATAACCCCAATTTTCCCTTAGGTTCTGTTCAATTAAAACAAGCTCTTTGACTGAACCTAGCTATCGAACAACCTATGATAAGCTCTATAGATTTAATTGGATAGTCGTTTTACGAGTTAGGAAAATAGATTAATCAAGGTAACAACCACATAAGCTTGGGTTATTTAACCTAGGTTACGTTATCCCTAATGAGTTGAAATCAATTGGAAACATAACAATTACGGATTGTATCCCTAATGATTTGATATCATTAGTAGCCACAAATGAATCTTCATAACAAATACGAATTATTTTGAAAATTCTAGCAATGGGTTTGTGATAAAATAATCCAATGAATGCATTAAGATCAACTTTACACAATACTCAAATAATAAACATAGGATAAAAAAATCAATTCCTAAGAGAGAAAGAACAAAATACATATGGAAAGAATGCTTAACCGTATTCTTCGGCGTCGATATCACCTCCGAACTGGGTCAGGGAAGCCTAGCCCTCTATAGGTCTCCAAAGAATGAGAGGTTTGCCCTTTCTTCTCTTCCAAAACTGAGACTTCACTCCTTAAAACCATTCATGCTTGTTTCTATCGTCAAAATATCGTCTACAAGTCACGGGCGCGACTTGATGGCTCACGGCTGTAAATGGCCTCACTAAAGGCTCATGTGTCATAGGCATTAATCAAGTTGTCATATCCTTGACCTGGTGGTCAGATCCACGAGTCTTGTACTCTTCATTATTGTTAGATTTTCTTATCTCCTCTTACTATAATCCTTCCCCTTCTTACTATATAAAGACAATTGAGTGTGAATCTTAAGAAGATAGCTGAAAGATTGTGCTTTTGACTCACTTTAGCTTTTTCACTTCTAAATTGTACCTAAAACTAAATATGAACTAAAGTGAATGTCAAGCATTTTAAAGCATGAATTACTAAGTGTCATGGATTAAATGTATCAACAAGTAAGCAAATATCAATTACGATAGAGAGCATGAAGCAAATTTCAACAAATTTTAGCTTTTCCAGCTCCTGAGTTTTTTTGTCTTTTTTATGTTTCTGGGCTATATTTGGAACTAAATTAAATGAGAAACCCTAGAAAGAACCCTAAAAGCCTCAACAAGTGTTTAAGGAAAATAAAAACACCAAAAAGGTGGTAGTTCATCATATTCAAAGAAGATCAAAGACGAGACATCAAGAGAAACTCCTGAATTTCTAGATTTCCAAATTAAGACACAAACTATTTTTCTTTCTTTTCTCTTCATATATTTCATTGTCATCAATGTTGATTTGAATTATTAGGAAGTTAAATATGGTTATAGGTTCTAAATGCATATTAGGGATTGTTCTTGATATAATTTTTTATACTTTGTTCTTGTTGAATCCAATAGACATATCAATGCTTTATAATATTTGTCTTACTTATACTTGGTAATAAATCGAGAGATTGAATCAAGTTATTTTTGTTAAAGTATGTAATGAGAGTTGGTGGTTTTATAGACCTACAAATATCATATTAATAAACAATTGAAAAGATATCTTAATTGTGAATTAATTATGCTTAGTATTGTTTTGAATCCAGGTGAATAGTTAGGAGTAGTTTTGTGAATCGAGATGTTACAATTCTATTGTTATCGATTTCAATTGGCATTACTTGATTAGATCAAGAGAGAGGGTAATCAAAACCTTACGATGTGTATGATCAAGAATAATTAAATTAACAATATAACAGGAAGATAAAATAAGGATAGAATAATTCCTAAGTTCCAGCTTTGATTAACTATATTCTTATTGCTAGTTGTATTTATTCAAGTGTTCCATTTGATTACTTATTTCAATTTTAGTAAATTTATTTTAATTTAATCAATCTTTTAGTACTTTGACAAAGTTCATTCAAGTTTTTAGGGGTCTAATTAATCCTCGTGGGAATGATACCTTTTGTGCTACATGTTACAATCAATATACTTACACTATTGAGATTTTCATATAAAATTGTCAATAAGTTTTTGACGTCGTTGCTAGTGATCAAACTTGGATCACTTGCATGATAGGCAAGAATACTCACCATTGTAAAATTTGAATTCTTTTGACTTAAAGACTGCAATACTTTTCTTGTGTGATTATAGGTACTTTAACACAAGACTTAAAAATAGAAAAAATAGCAACTTCAAGTTGAGCAACTTGTAGACCTTTTCTTCCAACACAACAAAGGCATTACAGTATGACCGGGAGTTACTTAAACTTTTATAATCTTTGGTGGCAGAATAATCCAAATTATCTTTGGACTAATAATTTAGTAAACAACATAAGTGCAGAAGGTCCACTAAGTTTCCAGTAGGATAGATTGGGATCCTTAGAGTCCAAGTTAGACAAGTTAATAGACATACTAAACTCTAAGCTTGACAACTAAGATGAAAATCAAAAGCGGATGGAAGCCAAATTTGATCAAATAATGAAAAACCACTCCTCTACCACTTATAACTTAAAGGTTCATATTGAGCAACTTACCAATGCATTGTTAACAAGGAATGTGGGGACTCGTCTAAGCGGAAGCACAGTTGACAAACTTGTTGTGTTAGACAATTATAGAGGTAAACACTATAATCATCAATGTTAGGCACTGGATTATATGTGGAAAGATCTATATTATGTGCAAAATTGGCTACAAAATATACCATATAAGCATATTAATATCGAGCTAGATACAGTATGCTATTAGAGCCTATTAATGCCTCAGAGTGAAAAGGAGAAAGGTCGAATTCAAGAAGGAAGTTGATATTCAAGAAAAGAAAGAAACACAAAGGATAAAGGAAATAGTGGATGAAGAAGACAAAGAATTCTCTATTCAAGAATTGAAACTGGAAGAGTGTACAAAGAAAATTGAGGGCCAAAATGAGCAGTTCACCTTTCCACAAGACAAACTATTAGAGTTAACAAAAGATTCAAGGAGTTTTATAATTCCTTATTTTATTGATAGTTTGCTATGGAAAAGGGCATTAATAAAATCACTTGGATTTCTTAATTGGATTAATTATGTCCTTATTATTCTCATTCACAGGATACTAAACCGTCATGGGGAGAAATGGATGGAAGCAAGCCACTAATTATAAACCCCAGGTCGACAATAAATGTGAAGGGTACCTCAAGCTAACAACGTTAATCAAGCACGTCCTAAGATTTAAGATAGGTTTCAATTTCAATTTCATTTTATTTTATTAGTGCTTTGTTTTTTTATGTTTTATGTTTATTTTATAGAGAGTTGAATTAATGGATGTTCAAGATATCAAGTGTATCTAAGTTCCATCTTCAACCACCCAAATCACCATAATTTTTCTTAATCGTATTTTTATTTTTATTTCTTTTATTTGTATTTTTTGGTTTCCACATTAAGAATAATGTGTTGTTCAAGTGTGGAGAACTTTGTGCATTGGCATATCATCTATGTGTGTGAATGCATTTGCCTCGTGTTAGTTTATGATTAGTTGACATTGTGTGAGCATTTGGTTACATGACGTATGCATTGTGAATGTATCAATGGCATGAATTGAATGGAATTAGCTTACTTTGAACATGGTCATATAAATTATAAAGGCACAGTAACTTGTGAATTTTGTCTTTTAAATATCTTTAGGATAAATATGCACATTGATTAGGATATAAAACCTGTTCTTTCAATTTATGACATTTGTTTGTATATATTTATAATTAAACTAAATTAAATTGGTTACACCATTAGTACCATTTCATAAGAGTGATTAATTAAGAAGCAATAAGGTGGGCTAAAAAATTGTGATAAAAATGTTAAATAAAATTACAATTCCACTGACCCTTTTTAAGAAAATTAGGTTAAAAATAGAGTTGGTAACTAGTTGATAGTTAAGATATAATTGTGTAACATAGGGCATTCATGAAAAATGTTTGTCTTCACATCAAAAGGCTAAGTGGCACTCCAATTAATCTAAATAAAAAAATAACCTAGTTGACTAACCGGGGGACATTTATGACAAGGTATTTGCTTTGCAACAATAAAACTAGGTGATATTTAAAGAAAATATAAAAAATGTTGCTTACAATAAAATTAACCCTAATGCTCTTAACAATAGCAAGAATTTTCATGAAGGGTTACTTAATGATAGTTTTCCTTTTTAATTGATCAATAATAATAAATGCATGCTTACAAGTGTCATAGGTGTATGAATAGGGGGTTAATATTTTTATTGATATGTATATTCAAATCAAAGCACTTAAAAAAGAAAGGAATAAGTTAGTACATTGGAAATTTTTAAGTGTTTGATGCTAAATGTTAATTTAATTCTAAGATTTTATGTCATTATACCATCATTGCAATATGTATGATTGTGTGGTTATACGTTACATGTTTTATTTGTGTTTGTGTTTTTATTTTTGCTTGAGTACAAGCAAATATTTAAGTATAGGGATGTTGATAGGTGTATATTATAGTATGTTTTCTAGATGTTTGAGTGTGTTTTTTAAGTTTTTTCTTAGATGATAACCATATGTTTAGGACTTAGAATTGTGTTGTTGTTAGTGTTTTTATGTGTTTTAATTGTTTGATTGGTTTAGATCAAGAATTTGATCTTAATTTTATATTTCAAAGGGTGTTTGATGTGTTTGTGAGTGAATGGAAATAAGAAATTGAAGAAAAGATGAAGAACTTGAAGAATGGAAGAGGCCACGATTATGGCATTATAACACAATTATGATAGAGAGCATGGAACTTCTAACAAATTTCAGCCTTTTGGGTTTGTGAGTTTTTTTGTACTTTTAACATTTCTGGGCTATTTTTTGAATTAAATTAAGTGAAAAAAACCCTAAAAAGAACCCTTGAAGCCTCAAGAAGTATTTACAGAAAATAAAAACATCAAAAAGGGGGTGGCACGTCAAATTCAAAGAAGATCAAAGAGGAGACATCAAGAGAAACTTTAGAATTTCCAAATTTTTAGATCAAGACACAAATTATTTTTCTTTATTGTCTCTTCATATATTTCATTATCTTGGATGTTGATTTGGATTTTTAGGATGCTAAACATGATTATAAGTTTCTAAATACATATTAGGGATTGTTTTTGATCTATTTTGTTAAACTTTATTCTTATTGAATTCAACAGATATATCAATGCTTTGTGATTTTTTTTTATGCTTATACTTGGTAATAAATTGAGAGATTAAATCAAGTTATTTTTAAGGTGCACAATGAGAGTTGGTTGCTTAATAGACCTGCAAATATCATCTTAATAAACAATTGAAGAGAGATCATAATTATAAACTAATCATCCTTAGGATTGCTTCAAAGCCAATTGAATAGTTAGGATTAGTTTTGTGAATCAAGATGTTGCAATTAAATTATTATCAATTTCAATTAGTATTACTTGATTTGACCTTGAGAGAGGGTAATTAAAACCTTAGGATATCCAGTATCAAAAATTATTGAATCAACAAGATAAATGGGAGACAAAATAAGGATAGAATAATTTCTAAGTTTTCAGGTTTGATTAACTTTATTCTTTTTGCTAGTTCTATTTATTCAAGTGTTTCATTTCATTAGTTATTTCAATTTAATTTAATTTAATTTAATTCAATCAATCTTTTAGTACCTTAGACAAAGTACATTCAAGTTGTAGGTGTCTAATTAGTCCTCGTGGGAATGATACAATTTATACTATGAACTACAATCCCTATACTTGTAATATTGAGGTTTTTATATGAAATTGTCAACATTGAGTTTCCCATTTAGGATTGTATTCTATTTTGTTCCTTTGGAAACTTCTAGCTCTTGCCTAGTAATACAATTCTTTATTTTCTAAAAAACAAATTGATGATGAAAGTTTTTGATTTTGAGCTTTGAAGAAGAAAGTAATGGAGCTTTAAAGAGAGGTAAAAAAAAGGCACTAAATTTGATGGTTGTTTATATAAAAACTTTGATGAAATGGTCAAAGTTCTGCTTAGTAACAATAGTAAAGACCAATAAGACATCACAATCAAATATATTCCTTAAGATCGATACAATATTCACTTCTTTCCTTTAATTTAATTAATTATGTTTATCAATTTTCTAAGTTTCTTATCCCTTTTATGCTTTAATACTTTAAATTTGTGTAATTCAATAGTTTTTATTTGTTTTAACATGTTTTCTTTCTTCCTCTTAGATAATTAATCTAATTTTTATTTACTCTTGCATATAGAGCAAAAAAAAGAGATTTGATAGTGATTTAATTTTAGAATGATAGAAAAATTTGAGAATACAATTTATCCACATATTTATCATATTAAATTAATATATTTTTATATTGATCTTTGTTTATACATATATTATATTTTAAAAAATAAACGGTTAATTAAATTAATAAGAGCATTAAGTACAAGTTACAAGAATAGAGTAGCCAAATAACATACCTTAAGCTAGCTAAGCTAGATAACACAATAAACCATAATAGAAGCTATATTTGGAAAATAATTAAAATGTTTATGTATTGATAGCAAGTTTAGTTCTTATTATCTTAGAGTTAGAGGAAATTCGATTCACTTGGAGTATGTTGGGTACATTTGAGTTTCAATACTAAATATTAATCCTTTAAGGTCTCACAAGTCACTATAAGGAGTTAACTCCTTTTAAGCTTCTTTACTAAATACTATTTAATCATATAGAGCATCTATTTTTCGAGCTTACTTAATGATTTCGCTAGATTCTCACCAACTTTCGATAGAAAAGAATAGGCCACTATTTGTATTGCTAACTAGTTCAATAAGTCACTACCATTGTTGTGCTTATTGCCGCCATTTAAGGAGCAGAGATCCTCTAACTTGTGCCCAACGCATCGATGCATGATTTGTGAATATTATAAGTTGTTCCCTAACCATATAAATCAACGTCTAAGTGAGGCAATGACTTTAAACTTTTTTTCTTTGAAATATTTTGAGGTTCCTTTCTCTCTAAATAGTATAGATGGCATTCCAAAAAATATTCTATATATCAGGTAATCCCGTTTGATGAGGTTTCCTATGTGACTATATGAATCGACCACTTTTAACAAGACCATTTAAGGTGTAGATCAATTATGGGGTTGTTTTAACTTTTCCAAGTAACTTTTGGATATGAACATTAGAAAAAAAGATAGTTTATGGATTCATCGTCCTACTTACAAAGAATGCAATGATTGGAAGCAATAAAAGTTCCCCTTATCCTATCCAATGCAGTTAAATCTTTTATTGAACAATTGCCACACTAATTTAATTAATTTAACTTTAAAGCCTCAAGGTCTTATTATTTGCTTACAAGAGAAGTTAGTGAATTTACTTAAAGCTTGTCCCATCTAAGTAGTTCTATCCTCCCAGAGGTAATTAAGTTTGTAGTCAGCTTTTAAATCTTAGAAATTGCTCTATTACTTGTATGCTAAGTATTGTCACCTAGTACCTCCTTGACACTTACATTTATTGGGATAGTATCTCTAAACTTAAAGAGATCATAGTGTTGTTATAAGGCCATATATTGCTTCAATTTTTTAACCTATAGTTGGTAGAACTACCATCACATAACTTTGTTTTGAGATCTAATCTAACAAGTAGTTAAGATTCTCTATATCCTCTTAACCATCATCACTTTATCTATAGTTTTAATTATATTTATGCTCAAAGCTCCTTCAACCATAGGCAAGTAGATGATTAACCATTTTATTGTAGCAATGGATTTCTTTAACAGATCACTAGATCAAAGAAAGCATATAAGCATTTTCTTTAAGGTTTTGACTAAATTCTTGAGAAAAAATAATTAAGAGCATTAATAAATATATAAGGTATTGAGGAAATTTTTTGATCAATTGTACCCTATCAACAAATAGTAGGGTTCTAATACAATGATTGCTTATTCTCCTCTAGATTCTTTTAATTAATGGAGTTAATACTCTAAAATTAGGTATTTTAGTAGTGATTAGAATGCCTAGATAAGTGAAAGGGGGGTTTCTTCACCAAAAGCCTTGTTATGTTAGAAAGCCAAGTAGATAGGTGTTCAACTATAGTTAATATGTAAAGGTGGATCTTATCTTTGTTGATATCCAGACATGATAACTCTTTGAATGTTTCATTAGAACTATCACTAAGTTAGGATCAGCTCCAGAGAGAAGGGACAAGCTATTAGTAAAAGATAAGCTAAATATTTCAAGCTTCTTACACTTATTATGATATTTAGAGCTCCTTTCCTATTTGATAACATTACTAGCAACCCTGATAAATACCTCAATGCTTAAGGTGAAAAGATAAGGAGATAATAGGTATCTTTGCCTTAGGCATTTACTACCCAACTTTTTTTGGTTCTCCACTGAGCAATACACTATAAAAGACAAAAACAATATAGTATTAAGTAAAGAAATTTATAGGGAAGTCAAAGTCCATTAAGGAGTGTACAATAAAGTTCCAATTGATTTAGTCAAAAGCTTTATACAAGTCAATTTTGAATGAACAACTTTACATCAAGTTCTTTTTGTTATAATTCTTAAACTACTCTTGTACAAACAATATATTGTTTTTAATTTACCTCCTCTTGATGAATGCACCTCGTGATTTATTGACGAAAGCCTCTAAACCTATCTTGAGTCTTGATGCTAAAAGCTTAGCAATGATTTTATAGATTTTATTATAATGAAAAATGAGCCTATAATTCATAAGTGTGCTTGGATCAAAAGTTCTTGGAACCAAACAAATGAATATCTTGTCAATCTCTTTTAGCATCTTTTCATGGTTAAAGAAAATGAGGACTACTTCAGTGACAATGTGTTTGGTGAGAAACAATGTCTTTTGAAAAAAAAAAGCATTGAGTCCATCTAATCAAAGGGCTTTGTTTAGATTGAGTTTAAATAAAGCTATTTTAACATCTGCTTTAGTGAAAAGTTTGAGTAAGCTTAGAGCTACTTCCTAAAAAATTTAGGTATAAATAAATGAATTAAGGACTTGTGCAGAAGAATAATGTAATTACATAAAGGATAAGAGACATAGACGTCTCGTGTAGTTTAAGAAACCTTTTTAAAACATTTCTAATCTTTAAAATTCTAAAAAAAACTACTTAGTTTAGGTTTTTAAAAAAACTCCTCTTATACTTTGATTAAAAATAACGACAAAACATATGCAGTATGAATATCAAGCATGAACTAATCAAATCTCACTAATATGATAACTCAACTTATCTCTTAAATCTAACTTGAACTAATTAAGTTCAACTTAAATTAATAATTTAAGATAATTATTAGTATAATTATAATAAATTATTAATTTGAGTCATTTAATTAGTTTGGTTTGAGTTTACAAGTTTGATTAAATCATCATATAAATAGCATTTGGTTAGTTCATATCTAATGTTTATACCACGCATATTTCATCATTTTTTTTTCAAAGTTTAAGAGAAAGGTCTTTATAAAAAATTCAAAACTAAAAGAAGTTTTTTTTTAGAATTTTAAAGATTAGAAGTTTTTTTAGGCTTTCTTAAACTACATGGGAGTTATCATAAATTATAGTATCGTATCTAAATATAATGTAATTTTATTATTTTTATGCAAAATAATACATTTTAATAGTAAACATCATTAATATTATTAAAATAACTGTTTAATTATTTAAATAGGAGTTAATGTAATTTTTATTTTTATATTAGAATCTTATTACTTATGATTGATGTATAAATGTGTTAGTTATAACAAATATTTATATCCTTTTATTTTTAATAATTATGATTAATTAATTTAAGGATGAAATTTGAGATGTGAAGAAGTTAATTTTATTAGAATCTAGTATTAATATCCAAGAATAAAATAAAAATATGATAAAATCAAACAAGTTTTTATTACAAATATTAACTAAATAGTTTTTTAATTTTTTTGACAAGAATAGTGAAAGTAAAAAACAAAAAGTTTTAATTTTTTTAACAGAAAGAATGAAAATAAAACTGAAAACGAGAATAGAACCAACCAACCCCTATTACCAAGATCTATCAACATGAAATTAAAAGCTATCCTTGTTAAAGATAAAAGACTTACAAGTTTCATTGCACTTGTGATAATTTACTAAAAGTTTAGTCTTAACAATTGAAATTCTATCCATAAATAAATGTATGAATTCTTTAAAATAAAACACGAAATTGCAATGACTACAGAATTGTAACTTCAATTTTGTCCTTAATAGCAGCTAAATGAGAGAGAAACTCTAACTTCTCTCTAACCTCCTTCTTTACCCCTCACGTTAACCATATATCTGAAATTCTCCACCCTTCATCTCCACCCGAATCTCATACCCCTTTCCTTCCCACTTTTCTTTCTTAATGATCTACATTACCAACTCCACATCTTAGATTGGTTTCCTACTAAAATGGAGACTGATTTGCCATCCCTTTTAGCTACCTTCAAAACAACCTCACCCCCAAATCCCCTTCATATTCCCCTTACCCATCCCTAACTACCTACTGGCCAACCTATATCCCCATCCCACTCAACAAGTATCCCTCCCTCCAAATCTGCTCTTCCCCCCAAACTATCAGCTCCTATAGTAGGTGAACCTGTTCGTGGACCTAGGAAAACATGGAAACAAGTGATGGGTGATAACTCAGACTCATCACTGGTTTTCAGCCCATTAGTGGAGATAGAAGGTAAGTTAATAATAGCTCCTAGTCTAGAAATTTTGCAAGAAGAAGCTAGGATATGAGAAGCTACTCTTGTTGACATTTTTATGGACAGAAGACCAGCTTTTCCAGTTATTCAAGCTTGGGCTCAAAGAAATTGGAAAGGGAAAGGTCTAATGGAGGTAATGCTAACAGAAGAGGACAATTTGATATTTAATGCTAACAGAGAGGATAGTTTTATATTCTCCTTCTCTTCTAAATCGGAAGCTCAAAAGGTAATTGAAGAAGGCCCTTAGCACATCTCTCAATTCTCTCTATTTCTTAAAATTTGGCAACTGGGCATGGAATTAGAAAAAATCAGAATGAAGAACATTCCCCTTTGGGTAAATATTCATAACATTCCTTCGGAATATTGGACTACCAAGGGCTTGAGTATGCTAGCTAGCTACTTAGGTAAACTAATTTGTATGGATGAAAACACCGCATTGAGGAAAAGGGTTGGATTTGCTCGTTTATATGTGAGTATGGACATCTCTAAAGAAATGAAAGACAACATCTCAATCTTAAGATTGCCAAATGAACACTCTCTTAGAGAGGATAAAGTATTGGTTACATACCAATGGAAACCATCTCTCAAAGCTCAAGGCAAAGAATGGAAACCTACGGGGAAAGTTTTCACAAGAGGAGACTATTGGGAGGTCATGGGAATGGAAAAGCATACTTTAGAAGTCGGTAAAGAAAATGAGGAAGCAGAACAAGTTTTGAAAAACCAAGTTCCAGCTTGGGTTGAAATTGATTCTCCTATATATGGGGAGAAAGTGAATGAGGAGACTAGACCTGAATTTGTCCAATAAGAAGGAGTCCCTCTAAATCCAAAGAGTGATCATAACAAGTCAACATTGAATGATGGGGAGAACTTTCTGGAAACTAGAGGAACTGACTCAAGTGGAGGAGCTCTAAATGAACAAAGCTTATAGAAGGATGAAATGCAGTATGGAGCTTCACAAGAGGAGCAATTTGACCAGGTTTCCTTTAGGAAAAGTAGTAGGAGCAGTAGGAAAGGCTCCAAAGGGAACAATACTACCCTATGTCCCTAATTGTATGGAATTTCCATGGAATAAATAACCCTTCCAAGCTCAATGGGTTAAGGGATTTTGTTCTGAGGGAAAAGCCTCTGGTCTTTTGTCTTTTGGAAACTAAAATTAGAGAAGTTAAACTAAATAAGCTAGGATATTTGGGTAGCAAATGGCAATTTATTTCAAACCACCAAAGTCATGTCTATGGGAGGATTATTATTGCTTATGATGGTGATTTTATGGAGGTAAGGGCCCTGGAATACAGTCCCCAATTCATTCATACTAAGCTCTATTTCAAAACAGAAAATTCTAACGCCTTAGCTACATGTGTTGTCTATGGTTTTAATACTGTGTTTCAAAGGACTAAAATCTGGAATTCATTAAGGAGAATTAAAACTTCGATTAATGCCCCATGGTTAGTTAGTGGTGATTTTAACACCACTCTGTTCAGATCAGAAGCAGAGGGAAATTGCAACTTACATAACTATTCTTCTGATATGCTCGAATGTATGCAGGAGGTGGAACTTATTGACTTAAAATTTGAAGGCCATCAATTCACTTGGTCAAACAATCAAAGTTCTATTTGGCACATCAGAAAAAAGTAGGATAGGGTAATGGTGAATGTGGAATGGTTGAATACTTTCCCAGGAAACTCTGCAAAATTTCTGGACCCTGGAATATCAAATCGTACTCCTATGAGGATTGATAATTTTTTCATTTCTACCAGACTCTTTCATCCTTTCAAACTTAATAATTTTTTGGTAAAGATGGAAGGATATCAAGAAGTAATTATGAAGGGTTTAGAGTATCAAACTTATGGGACAAAATAGTACATTTGTCTCCAAGGCTATTAAAAATGAGCTAAAAGACCTCAACACAAGGAACGGTAGGAATATCTCTAAGGAGTTAGAATCAGCTTAAGTCAACCTTTCAAATATACAGAAAGCATTGGCTGATAATCCCATAGATGGTTTTTCTAGCTACAGCTGAAAAGGAAGCCCTTAAGAATTAATTGCAATTAGTGGATAATCATTGTTCTCTATTGAACCAGAGAACTAGGTGCATAAAATTCTTTCTTAACTCTGTACTAGCACGAAAGAATGTTAATAAAATCACTTCTATTAAAACTGAAGCAGGTGAGGTTGTGTTTGTCCAAGAAGGCATTATTAAGGAAGCCTTGAATTATTTCAAGAATCTTTTAGGTTTGAAAATTCCCCCTATAAGAATTGGAGCTAATCTTGGGCAGATTGTTTCAGCTAGAATCCTTGAACAGGAGGCTTCTTGGTTGATCAAACCAGTTACAGACCAGGAAATTAAGAGGGTTGTTTTTAATATAAATGGCCCTAAGGCTCTAGGTCCTGATGAGCTGAATGGGATTTTCTATCAAAAGACCTGGAGTATTGTGGAGGGATTAGTAAAGGAGGCAGTGCATGAATTTTTCCTAAAAGGAGCATTGCTTAAAGAGATTAACAAGACTTTCCTTTCTCTAGTCCCTAAAAGTTCCAACCCGACCTATTGGCGTGACTATAGACCTATTTCTTGCACAAACTTCCTCTACAAAATCATCGCCAAGATTTTGACAAATAGATTGAAGGAGGTTCTACATTTTCTCATCAGTGACAATCAGGGAGCTTTCATAAGTAGCAGGGATATTGGGGATAATATTTTATTAGTTCAAGAGCTATTGAAAGGGTATAATCGTAGCAAAAGCCCTCAAAATTAAACTATCAAAGTTGACCTATAGAAAGCGTTTGATAATGTGAACTGGAGTTTTCTACTACAAACCATGAATTTTCCTCCAAAATTCATAAGGTGGATTCAAGAGTGCATTTCTACTGCTTCTTATAGCATTATGATAAATGGGAGCCCTTCGGAACTTTTTAAAGGGAAAAAAGTACTGAGACTATCTATTCCTAATTTGTATGGAGGTCCTTCCACAAATGCTGAAGTATAATATTTCTAAGGATTCCAGATCTAGATACCATGCTAAATGTAAGAAACTTTCTCTAAAAAGCTTTTGTTTTGCAGATGACCTTATTCTCCCAAGCAGGGCAAATATTCACTCAGTCTCTCTTCTGATGAATACACTCAATCTCTTTAAGGAGTTGTCGGGTTTGGGTATTAATCTTCAAAAGAGTTATTTCATACTCTCCAAAAGTGCATCTCACCTTGCCAATGCCTTATCCATAGCTACGGGAATGGAAGTCAAGGATCCTCCTCTTCTTTATTTAGGGATTCCAATTCAATCCAGGAGACTAAGGTTCTATAAATGTTTACCTTTAATTAAAAAATTCAAAAAAGATGAGGGTCATGGACAAATAGAGTCCTATCCTATGAAGGGCAACTTCAACTTCTGAAGTCAGTCATTATGTCAGTGCAAACCTACTAGAGCTCCTACCTATTTCTTTCCAAAGGGCTTATTAAAATAATTGAAAAACTGATGAAGCAATTTTTACGGGGGAAAGGGAATGGTGAGAAAGGAATAGCAAAAGTCAGCTGGAAGACTATATGCTAATCGAAAGAAGGAGGGGGATTAGGTCCGGATTCAATCAGATAGAAAAAAAGGTTACTTAAGGCCAAGAGGATTTGGAGAATCCTAGGAGAAAAACAATCTATGTGGATCAAATGGATCCACATCTACATATTGAAAGGTGAGAGTTCTTAAGCTCTAAAGATCAAAGATAGCTACTCTTGGTTCTTTAATCAAATTCTAAGAATGAGGGAAGAGGTTCAGCAGCACATTACTTGTCAAATAGGGTCAAGAGAAAGAATTTCCTTATGGTATGACAATTGGACAGGACAGGAAGCTCTAATTCAAAATCAGCTAGCTATAACTCTATTGGAGAGATTCCCTAAGAAAACAAAGCTCCATGAAATATTCAGTAATGGAACTTGGTTGTTATCAATAGATGAGATAAGACTCTTGTCTATTCAACAATTTAGAAGTCTCTGGGAGAGTGATGTCTATTTATGGTATGGGATCCCAATTTCATAAATAACTATGAGGGAAGCTAAAAAGTTGAGGGATGGGACAGCAAATGAAGTGGAATGGTATCCTCACATTTGGAATAAGGTTCTTAGACTAAACGTCAGTTTTCTTCTCTGGCTAGCTATATTGGACAGATTGAATATTTTGAATAGGCTGAAGTTCCTATCTTCCTCTAAGACTTGTACCCTATGCAATCTAGAGGATGAAACTAAACACCTTTTCTTTGAGTGTGTATTCTCTAAAGAACTTTGGGCAAAAATATCTGGATTATGTTTTCCTGGGTTTAACTATTACAGACTCTCTGACATTCTAATGCAGCTATCACTTCTGCACATTCCTAGAACTGACAAGGATGTTTTAATGATCTCGGTGGCTACATGTACTCAAGCAATTTGGAAGGAGAGGAATAACAGAAGATTTAAGGAAAAATCTCTTTCTCTATCCTCTCTTATAGATCTTACCATAGCTAGCATAAGGGAGCAACTGATTATCAATCAATTGAACCTACACTGTAGTAAAGGTATAGCCCTCACCTGGAGAATATAACTCTTACTGTTTCCTACTGTATGCTACACTAATGTCTCATTCAACCTAGACTAGTCCAGTACAGTTCAATATTCCCTACCTTACAGCCTGGGTTCACATCAGCATAGTTCAGAAGGTGTACATAGGTTCACATTAAAATAGTTCAGAAAGTGTTCATACATTGTTCCTCATCAACTCTTAAAAATGCATCATCAATAAGCTCAGTTCAGAACTTCATACTACATGGTTTCATTGCAGAACAGGACAGATAGTATTCATGCTTATTTCTTCTTCAGTTAATCACGATATACTACTGTTAAAACAAAAGGAGGGGTCTTACATGATGGAAATGAATGGTGGTTCTCAGTTGCAGTTCCATAGCAGGTCATGGAGGATCACTATAGATATCAGTATATTAGATATCAAATTTAGTTGTTCTGCGTGAAGACCCAAATATCTCAAAAAGAAATGATAGATAAAGAGCACGGATAAGTTAATCCCTAAAAGTAGTTAGAATCACAAGAGGAGAAAAAGAGTTATTACCTAGTAAGAAAGCTTCTTGGGGCGGATAAAGGAGAAGGAACCACCAGGACTCAAATCGCAAGCCCACAACCAGAGGTTTACCTCTGTCTTTCCAAAAACGTGGAGGCGTAGGAAGATTCGAGAAAGACTAGAGTAGTTATACCCTAATTATCTATCTATTGTTATAATCATTTTTAAATGTCGCCGTTTGCTATCAAACTCTATTTTGTATTCAAGGGGGTCTAACCCACGTGTTTAGCTGTATACCTCTTTATCTTAATGAAAATTTTTAATTTCTCAAAAAAACAAAATTTTGTCCTTGATTTCTGATTCTGAAAGCCATAAATGCAACCTAAATAATATCTGACAAAAAGTAATAAACCAGTCCTCAATCAACTAAGACGAAAAGCACTACTTTTAGGCCTCTACTTCACAGCTTTGTGAAGAAACCAGGCGCCTTAATTTCAAAGACCTGAGGTGATGATTCTGAATGGTGAAAAAACAAGTCCAACAAGGATGGTAGAAACAACCATGCCTTAGTTTCAGAGACCTGCGGTAATGATTACGAAGGGTGAAAAAAACGGAACGAAATCCTCTGTACCCACTAACCTGTATCAATCCTATTCTACGCGATCTCATCCACATAAATATGTGGGACCTAGAAAAATGTATGAATAAGATCGCGTGGAACAAAGTTAGTACAGATTAATAGGTACAGAAGATTTGATCCCAAAAGAACAAGTCCAACAATAATGGCAAAAACAAGCATGCATTGGATTCACGACATATCATGTCTAACCAACCTTGAATTCCAATTACCTAGTCACAAAATGTCTTCTTAAGATGACAAGTCTTGAGTTTTAAAATACTAGCAGACAAGACACAGAGTGTAGACCGAACAAAGACATTTCTCTGAGCATTTTGCTTTTATTTCTAGGACTTGATTAAACTATATTATTAAACAAACGTATAAGCGTAAAGAAGAAGATGAATAAATGACAAAAAATGCCTGATGACATTCATTTAAGGCCAAAATACAAATAAAACCCATACTTATCACGGATTATATTGACTCCACCATAAGCTGCTATGTTTTTTTATTGAATCCATGATGATGTAGCAAAAATTAAAAAGTATATCAAATCATCGCTACATTTAACCTGTAAAGAGCTAGGGACAACATTAATAATAAGAATAGAACTAAACAACTGGAAATATATTGGTATAAACTATACACAGATCCATCACCAACCAAACATGCTTGGCACTCGACATAAATCTACGCTCTTCTGTATTCACAAAAAAGAAAACGAAAAACTGACCTCAAAACTAAATGATACAGAAGAGCACAATAAGATTGGCAAACATGAAGATAATAGGAGTATTGCATATCTTTCTCACATTGAACTGGCCTCAACATTGCTTGAGTGACCCTGGTGATGATGTTTTCCACGATGGCGCCGGCCTCCACCAAATGTTAGAGGATCAAATGATTTGAGCCTCTTGCCTTCTTGAGGAATTGGCACACACTCAGGTGGGGGAGTCTTGTATCGGGACCCATCATAGCAATAAGAGTAAG
This sequence comes from Erythroxylum alaternifolium, assembly GCA_027478495.1. Classification (NCBI taxonomy): domain Eukaryota; kingdom Viridiplantae; phylum Streptophyta; class Magnoliopsida; order Malpighiales; family Erythroxylaceae; genus Erythroxylum; species Erythroxylum alaternifolium. The sequence continues at coordinate 34,796,373 of JANIIA010000003.1, read as the reverse complement.
TAATATGCTTTCTCCTAAAACTCTCCATCTTAATTCTCTGTGAGGTTGTGATACCAGTAGGGATTGCTTGAGAACTATGTGTAGTGTCACATTTTGAGGACTGGTCCATCGGATTAACAGCGCAGCCATGAATCACAAGATCTGAAAATTCCGTGACATAGGGTGCATATTTGTAATTCACCCCATATTTGCCTCCATTGGTTGCCCAATCAGATCCATCCCATATTGTTGCATACAAAGACATTGGCTTAGAAGGAAATTCAAGGCCCATAGACACTGTTCTTTCAATCTCTCTAATAGGAACATTGTCCACATAAAATCTGCGGGGCAAAACAGACCAAGTAGCAGAACATTAGAATACCGTGTAAAATGCAAGATGTTCTTTTTTCATTAGTAACGTGAAACGCCATCAATGGTTGTTTACTTGTACGTACACTAGAGAAGCAGCCCTCATAAAGCATTCAGTAATCACAAGTAAAAACATGAAGGGAAAAAGCAGAACTGATTCTATTCCACATCCAACCAGAGTCGTCCTTCAAAAACAAGTTATCTCAAACAAATACAAAGGGTGGAAGGCTCCCATAGCATCAATGTCTTTTATTTATTAGATTCTTCTCCTTGAGAAGAGAATCTGCAGTTCAAACTCACATCTTTCCTGCCCTTTGCCAGTTAACAAACAAAGCATCAGACAAGTTTAGCTGTGGCATAAGAGATTAACTTTTTTTGACAAAACAGGGACAACTAAAATAAACAAAAGAACACAACTTCCTGTACTATTTCTCATATACAAGTGTCTCTGCCTCTACTACATAACAGACGTATCAATTTTAAACACCATAAAATGTAAATTTCCACATTATACTCTATGAAGTCATTAGTGAATACCATGAACAAGAACAACTTAAGACAAAGAAAATTCAAGCTACACACGTTTGCTTTTAAGAGAAAGAAAGACATTGTAGTAGGTTTGGCTTACACGATCTGGGAATCAGTCCATAGAATGCTGTATTGATGGAAGTCATTAGATGGATCAAACCAGAGGCCATATCTCTCTTCCCTACCAACGCTGGTACTACCGTTGCCATAAATATTTGTCTGTATCCTCCAGTCTTTGCCTCTGATATTGCCCAAAAATTCGAAGTCAATCTCGTCATGATTTTTCTCGAACATGTCACCATTTGACATCTGTCAAAAAAGAGAAAAAGAAACCGTAGTAGGTGGTTTTTAACGAATGCTATCTTGGTCAAAACTGTGGAGTTCATAAAGAGTTAGGTCTGCGAAACTGTTAATAAACAGAGTTCATTAAGGGACAGACTAATATCGCAAAAATAAGCCTTGGTTCATTGTACAAATAGGCTGAACTGGAAACACTATTGGAAAACACTGGGAATATGGTTGGCACAAGAAATGAACACAAAATGAGCGTAAATTTGAAAAAAAGAACCTGAAACATAACCATCTGGTTGATATGGCTTCATAGATTTTATAAAAGATAGAATACTAAAACTTTGACGTTGGAAGAAAAAAGATGCAAAGTTAAAGAACCATTGATTGAAATTTTTTTTTTCTGGAGTGAGCAATTGCTTCAGGGCTAAAAGTTTGCACGACATTAAGCTTAATAACAAATCAACTATAAGTAACAAAAAGATACGTTTAAGACTGCCCATCAATTTTCACTCCGAGTCTTATTTTAGAATACTCACATAAAAAGCAATCACAACTCCAGCAGTATAATCAGCAGGTAACTTGATAGATGCACTGAAGTATCCATGGAGATAGAGGTCATGAGATACGAATCCAGAACCTGTACAGAACCCCAAATAAAACCCTATCAAAAACCCAAAACGATCAACCAATGAAACCGACATAGGGAGAGAAAGAGAAACGGGTGATAAGGAGACAGAAGAAGGGAGGAGGAAAAATAAAGAGAACTCGAATATGAGAAACTACAGAACAAAAACACAAAATATATGACCTGTTCTTTCATCTAGAGACAAGTGGACTGTGTTTCCATCTCTACGAATAACCAGATTACCGTCCCCAAAAAGTTGGGTATACCCTTCATCAAAGGCTATGACAGGTAGATTTCTTTTAGACCCAGAAACAACAACGGCAAGTAGGGTGCATAACAACAGCAAACAAGACTTGAGCCAAGAGCAGGCCATGTATTTTTCTTTGGGTATGAAAAGGTACGACTTTCTGCTAACAGATTTGATCTTTTGTAGACATGTATGGAGATGCTAAAGATGTCCTTGTTGCTGTCTACGTCAGGAACCAGTACCACGAATATATATAAGATTGAACAGGAAGTCCAAGGGTGGTAAGAATGTATCACGGAATATCTCTGGAGGTCGAAGCTGACAGGCCAAGATTTTTTAGGCTGTCCTGTAACTCATTTTAATTTAAAAAAATAATTGATCAATGTTAATTTTAGTTAAAATGTGTAATTTGTAAATGTTAATGAGAAGATTTATCCAATATGAATAAACATGTTGAATTTAAATGATTTAATTAGACTACCTGAATTATAAACGTTAATCTAAAAAGAATTCCCCCTACAACTATAACATAATGTGAAGGGGAAATGAGAAGAAACAGAGAATATGTAGGCGAAGGAAATTTGTGGCAGTCGGAGAGAAAAGTTGAGTTGTTCTTATGTCGACAGGTTTTCTTTTTTCTTTTAAAGGTTTATAAATTTATTTTATGTTCTTCCAGGGTGTATGTAAACTCTACATAGTTAAATCTTTTTGTGTGAAATCCGATAATAGATAAAGTATAGATTCAATTCCTGACTTCTAGAACAAGCAAAGAAATTGACTCGCTACTTTTGGGCGTTTACCCTGTAATTGTTGTGATGGGTGCCAGACAAGTTAAAACCAGGCCTTAGGACACATTTCCCTGCATTGGGATCAAGGCGTGACAACTCGCATCGACTTTCGTGGTCTTGTCGTTTTTCAGTTTGCTCCAAGAAATTATAATCGACTCATTTGCTAGCGGACGGTAACCTGACCTCACCAAGGACCACCCTTTGATGTTCTATATTAATGAATTTCTGCGATTGTTAATAAAAAACAATATTTTCGAAAAAAAGAAATATTTAGGATATAATATTTAATGCAAACTTTTTTTTTTGAAATTTATATTTAATGCAAACTTAATTGTCCTATATCTCCTCTTTCAGCAAAGACTTGCCAAATAAAATAGTTTTTGTTGTTGGAAATGAAACTTTGAAGACTTGGAAGAGGGATAAAGTGATCTGGGACAAAAAAACGAAAAAGGGAAAAAGAGGCAATAATTGAAAAGAGAAAACAATTTAAAAACATCAAAAGTTAAATGTAAAGCGCAATACAAGAAAAGTATGAATGATTATGGATTATTAAAGAAATAATGATTCATCGCAATTATTGGAGGCTAAAAAGATATACCCGTAAAAAAAAAAGAAAACAATTTGTTCGTCTCTCCCAAACAAGCCCTAAAGGGCAGTGTTATAGATACTGCTTTGCACCGATTAGTATCGCCCGAAAGGTACCGTATCAGTCGAAAGATGAAACGATACTGCCCCTTATGATATCGAGTATTAATATCGGTTGGTGTCGGGTGGTTTTGCCAGGTATTGATTGGTATTTAAAATATTGGTAAAATATTTGATAATACCGTAAAATTTGAAAAGTGTAGGGACTAAATTGCAAAAAATAATTGTTTTTAGTAAAATCACCTCCCGACTTTGTCTCACTCTTTCACCGTCTCTCACACACACCACCCTCTCTCTCTCACCGCCACTCGTCACCACGCCACCGCACCTCCCTTCGCTTGCTAGTCTATTCACCTCCCTCTCCACCACACGTGACTCTCGTCCACTCAAGTCTCCACTGTGCCTCTCCTCCTTCTCCTCCTCGGCTCTGTCTGCTGCTGCATCAGTCCGCCTATCCTCTGCATGGTGTTAGCTCTGTCCACCTCCACAATCGCTACTTACTCAAGGAGGCAGGAGGCAACTCGTCTTCCACAAAACTAGATATGGTTTTCACCCAACCTGAGTCTGACCTACCACAAACCTAACACGACCATTGAATTTGTGATATTTTTTGGTGTGTTTTAGATTTTTCTACTCCTAAGATTGAATTGCATTTGTGAATTGACATTGTGAGGTTATGAATGGTTAGAAGTTGGTGAATTTAGTGAATGGTTGGATTTGGATTTGAATGAAATGGACGAAGTGCGTTGTTTATCTGTTAATTGATTATGTCTTGTTTATGAGTTTATCTGTTTGGTTTGGAATTGGAAGTTCATAACAAGTCACGTCCTCATGTCAGTATTTGGAATTTAATTGGATTGGAATATTACAATTTACAATTAAAACTAAATTATAAATAAATTACATAACAAATTAAATCAAATTAAGCCTATCTATATAATTTCAATTTTCAATATGATTTGAATTATTTAGGCAGAATTTACTGTACATAACTACATATTAAGAATTTTTTGTTAAATTTCTTTTGTTCAAATTTAATTCAATTTTAAATTTGAATTTTAACTTTAATTTAGATTAGTTTGAATCTTTTTTTAATTCATAATTTAAGAAATTATGTTTTTATAATAATTGAAGATGATATATGATAAATTTTATTTTGAATATAAATCTGAATTAATAATTATATTTAATTTACTAATTTCATAAATAACAAAATTTGACATTTTATAGCTAGTCTTGGTAGATATGTTTCCAATCTAGTATTTGAATATGACTTACAAGATCTCTAGGTGCACTCACTATTATTTTTATATAATAAGTTATACAACAAACTAAATTATAAAACTAATTTGAAATCAACATTCTTGTTTATAAGTAGGTGATACAGTTATATTAATGAATAAATTAATACAAAATGAGTTATATTACATATGATGGACATACATATTGAATAATTGTGTGTGTTGAATACTTGAATTGTTAGTTTTTGACTTATTGATGAATTTTGTTGGATAAAATTTGATTGTGTTGGATGAAACTAAATTGTGTATGATGTAATCATACATAATGAATTATATTATATATGATGGACATGCGTATTATGTAATTGTATATGTTGAATACTTGAATTGTTAGTTTTTGACTTATTGAAGAATTGTGTTAGATAAAATTGAATTGTGTTGGATGAAATTGAATTACGTATGAAGTAATCATACAAAATGAGTTATATTACATATGATGGACATGTGTATTGTTTAATTGTGTATGTGAATACTTGAATTGTTGGTTTTTGACTTATTGATTAATTGTGTTGGATAAAATTGGATTGTGTTGGATGAAATTGAACTGTGTATGATGTAATTATACATAATGAATTATATTACATACGATGGACATGCATATTATGTAATTGTGTATGTTGAATATTTGAATTGTTGGTTTTTGACTTATTGAAGAATTGTGTTGGATAAAATTGGATTGTGTTGGATGAAATTGGATTGTGTATGATGTAATCATATAAAATGAGTTATATTACATATGATGGACATTTGTATTGTATAATTATGTATGTTGAATACTTGAATTGTTAGTTTTTGACTAATTGATGAATTGCGTTAGATAAAATTGGATTGTGTTGGATGAAACTGAATTGTATGTAATCATACATATGGTGGACATGCATATTATGTAATTGTGCATGTTGAATACTTAAATTGTTGGTTTTTGAGGTATTGAAGAATTGTGTTGGATAAAATTGGATTGTGTTAGATAAAATTGAATTGTGTATAATTTTGATTTATGTATTCATTTATTGTTACAGATAAATGGAAGGAAGTTCAAGTACTCCTTATTAAACTACTTAAGGAAGATACAATGTTCCAGTTTGGGCTCATGCTGCATTAGTCTCAGGTATGAAGAACCATACAATTTGCTTATTTTGTAACAAGCATTTAAAAGGCGGAAGAATAACCAGATTAAAGAAGCTTTAGTTGGGGTTAAAGGAGATGTAGAACCTTTTTAAAAAGTAAGTTATGATATAAAGTGGCAAATGAAAACTTTGCTTGAAGAATACCAACACGAGAAAAATAGAAGGGAGAGATTGAATTATCAAATTGGTAGTGGAAGTTCATTTGCTAGTTTTCGTGATGATTGTGGAAATGTTAAAGGTAGTAGTGCTAGTGCTAGTGCTAGTGTTAATGCTAGCGTTAGTGGCAGTGTTCTATCCCAGGCTTAAGAAGAAGTGAATGTTACACCTGGACTTTATGTGAGGAAAAGAAGAAGACAAGTGAATAGATTTTTTACACCACGAATAACTCCTGGAGCCCAGCTTTCAACTCGTAGTGCCATGCAATCAAGAGATGCAACTCATAATGTAGATATGGCGGTAGTTAAATGGTGGTATGATACAAGTTCATCATCCAATGCTTCCCAGTCTTACTAATATCAGCCTATGGTGGATGCTATAGCTTCTTTCGGTCCGAGATACAAAGCCCCTTTGATTGATGACTTAAGCGATAAACTTTTAAGTTGCTCAATTTCTGAAATTAAAAGTTGTTTGGTAGAAAGAAGAGTGAATTGGGTTACTTATAGGTGTTCAATCATGTGTGATGGTTAAAAAATAGGATACAAGAGCCTATTATTAATTTTTTGGTTTATTCTGCAAATTTCTTTTTGAAGTCTATTGATGCATCTAGCCTTATTAGAAATACTGATATTTTATTTGAGATATTCAATGAAATTGTGAATGAAGTAAGGCCAGAAAACATTGTTCAATTCATTACTAACAATGATTCCGCTTATAAAGCGGTAGGAAGAAGGTTACAAAATAAGTATAATTTTTTTTAGAGTCCTTTTGTTGCATATTGCATTGACCTAATACTGGAGACTGAAGCGGATCCTAGGTATTTTCTTATTATTGATGAGACTATGCAGAAAGCTAAAAAGGTGACCAATTTTATCTATAATCGTGCATGGTGTTGAATTTAATGAGAAAGAAATTTGTGTCGTCCTGATATAACAAGATTTGCAACAAATTTCTTATCACTTCAGTCTTTTGTTTTGATGAAGAAAGAGTTAAGACAAGTGTTTATAAGTGATAAGTGAGTTGCATATCAGTATGCTAAGTCTAATACTGGATTAGAGATTTCCAACATTATATGGAAGATAGAGAATTTTGGTCTCAACGTCAATTTATTATTCAAGTTTGTGAGCTTTTGGTGAGGGTGTTTCACTTGGTTGATAGTGAAGAAAAGCCAACGATGGGTTATTTTTTGGATACGATGGAGAGGGCGAAGGAAGCAATCAAGGCCAATCTAAAACATAGGCCTTCTTTATACACACTGTATCTTGCAATTATCAATGAGAGATGGGAACGGAAACTTTATTCTCCGTTGTTTGCAACTGAGACATTTTTGAATCCTAGTGTATATTTCAGACTAGATTTTACAAAGAAAGCTGAAATTAGTAAAGGATTGTTATTCACTATTACAACAATTGTTGGTCATGAAATGATACAAGATTTCTTAAACTCACAAATATAGCTTTATAAGCTATCTTCTAGGAATTTTGGATTGCCGATTACTATTCAACAAAAAACAAAAATTTCTCCAAATATTAACTGTTTCTTTTTTCTTTTTTGTTGAAAATTAATTATCACTTTATTTTATTTATAACGCTACTTTTGTTATCTTACGACTTATAATTTCTTAGTGGGATCAATTCGAAAGTGGTGTTTAAGAATTGCAAAAGTTTGCAATTAAGATTTTAAGTCAATATATGAGTGCAACAAGTTGTAAATAAAACTGAAGCACATTTGAATTCATCCATTCCAAGAAAAGGAATAGATTGGAGTACAAGTGATTGAATGACTTGGCATTCGTTCGTTACAATTTAAAGCTTTAGGAAATGTATGATATTATCATTATTAATTTTGATATGATCTCTTATAAATTTCTAATAATTAAATTTTATTGTTTACTAAGACTTTTAATAGCACAGGTAGTTCAACAGCTCCAATTTTCATTGATAATATCGATCTTTTGACGAATTGAGTTTGTGAGAAACCAAGTTTGGTAGATATGGATGACTTGGAAGATAATCTTGGATGGGAAAGCATTGGCATGTCATTTCTATTGAATTTGAATGATGATGATGATAGGGCTTCTCTCAATGATGAGGATTTTGTACTAAATAATAACGGGAGTTGGTGCAGTTATAGCAGATATCCTCCTGTAGACGATTGAAAGAAATTCTAAGTTTTTGTTTTTTCTCTTCTTTTAATTTTACTTATATTAGATGTATATGTTAAATTCTATATATGTAATATAATTGTAAATATTTTTGTTTCAGGTTTACATCTATTTTGTTGTTTCCTCATCACGAACTCTTATCATAAATTGTAATAGTTTGAGAGTCAAGGATATTATTTGTTCTTTTTATTGGATGTTTTGATGTAATTATTATTTATTATATGATGAAATTGTAATATTTTTAATACTTTGTATTGTTATTAATTTTATATTTGTATAATGATGATAATTTTTCATATTAATTGTGGTTATTATTTATATGTGAAATATCTGAAAATTATTGTTATTTCATATTACTTGTGATTATTATTTATTATTATAATTTTTAAAGACAGGGTTATGTAAACTTATAAAATATACAATGCAACTGTACAATATGACAATGAACTATTTTGTAATTTAAAAAAATTCGGGGACTATTTCATAAATTTAAAAAATTATCTAAAATAGTGCCCGGTATTAACCAGTATTGGTATAGTACTATTTTAGAACTCAATCCGATACTAGGGCCAATACGATATTCGCAACATTGCTAAAGTGAATGAAACTATGAAAGCCTTATAATCCCTTTTATACCCTCAACAACTAACCGTATCTACTGATTTACCAAATGGGTCTTATGAATATTCTCTAAATATCGGCGCCTAAGGTTGTTGACACCAATGTTACAAGTGTTATATTAGTATAAATATCAAATTTAATTCTGGAACGATATTATACCAGTATTGATTAATATTAGGTACCATTTTAAGTGATTTTTTAAAATTATAAAATAGTTCCTAATTCTTTTAAATTACAAAATAATTAATTAATATATTATACTAAATAATTTATAATTTTACATCAAACTTGTCTTAAAAAATCATAGCAAAATTTAAAATAAAAAATTTTATTTTTATTGGTATTACCTTTTACATATTTAACATATAAACAATAACCACAATTAATATAAAATTTATTTAATCATCATACAAATATAAAATTTAGTAGAATACAAAGTAATCAAACTGTTGCAATTTGATCATATAATAAATAATAATTATATCAAAACATCAAATAAAAATAATAATAATCCATGACTCTCTAAGTATACAACAGGAGCTCATGTCGAGGAAATAACCAACTAAAAGTGAAACTTGAAATAAAAATATGTACAGTTATTTTTGTATTGCATATATAGCGAAGAAAGAAGATAGAAATTCTTCCTTAATTTTTCGATGAATAGTATAAGAAACATATAGGATAATAGAGCCCTAATCACCTCCTTACATTAAGAAGAATATATTTACTCTCAAAGTAATAAAATCTCAACTAATTAATAGAATATCAACTAATTAGAGATAATTACCTAATTATCTCCATAATATCAACACTCCCCCTTAAGTTATTGCATAGCTATTGATCATGCTCAACTTGCTTACAAAAGAACTTAAAATTTTGTCTTAGTAGCCCTCTGCTGAAGACATCAACAACTTGTTATGTTGTAGGCATAAATGGTATGCAAATGAGTCCACTTTCAAGTTTTTCTTTTATAAAATGTTTGTTAATCTCCATATGCTTCGTCTCATCATATTGAACTGGATTGCTGGCAATATTGATAATTGATTTGTTATCACAAAACAACTTCATTAGGTGCTCCACTAGTTTCTTAAGTTCTTCCATTATTATTTTAAGCCAAATTATTTCACAAATTCATTGAGCCATTGCCCTGTATTTTGCCCCCTCACTACTTCTGACTACCACACTTTGTTTTTACTATTCCAGGTTACTAGATTTCCCCACAATTATGTTCAATACTAAGAAGTTGATCTTCTGTCAGTAAGAGGCCTTGCCCAGTCTGCATCAATGTAGACTTCATCTCTCCTTTGATCACTTCTCTTGAAGAATAATCCTTTCCTTAGAGTTCCCTTTAAGTGTCTTAAGATTTTATACACTATTGCCAAGTGTTCTTCATAGGGAGTATGCATAAACTGCCTTACCACACTAATAAAAAGGGAAATATCTGGTCTGATGTAAGGTAAATAGGTTAGTTTTCATACCAGTCATTAATATCAACCTGTATCTACTAAAACTTCATCCTTAACTTCACCCAACTTTGAGTTGAATTCCATAGGAGTATCTAATGGTTTACATCCACCCATTCTAGTTTTTTTAAAAAGATCTAGGATATACTTCCTTTGGGTTACTACTATACCTTTCTTAAATCTGGCAATTTCCAACCTTAGGAAGTATCTAAGATGCCCCAGGTCTTTGATTTCAAACTCCTTTAAAACACACTTTTTAAGAATTTCATTTTCCTTAAAATCATCACCAGTAAGGATAATATCATCTACATACAAAATTAGAATCATAGTCCTTCCTTTTGCAGAAGTATTTATGAATAGAGTATGATCATACTACCTTTGTAAGAAACTTTGAGACTTCACAAATCTTGCAACTCTATCAAACTAGGCGCTTGGTGATTGTTTCAGCACATATGAAAAAATTTTTAGTTTGTATATCCTTTTTTTGAATCTTTCACTAAATCCTAAGGGAGGCTCCATATACTCCTCTTCTTCTAAATCTCCATTTAGGAAGGCATTTTTCACATCCAATTGATGTAAAGTCTAATCTAAATCAATTGTAATAAAATGTAACACTCTTATAGTATTTAACTTAGCAACAGGTGAAAATATTTTTGAATAATCCAGGCCACGGGTTTTAATAAACCCCCTAGAAACGAGGCTAACCTTATATCTTTCAAGTGATCCATCATAATTGTACTTTATAGTGAACACCCATTTATAGTATCTAACTGGTGTTTTCCTCTCAGAAGATCAAGTTCCTCCCACGTTCTATTTTTCTCCAAAGCTTTCATCTCTTCTAAGACAACATCCCTCCACTAAGGAATATTTAGAGCCTTATGTATATTCTTAGGAATGGAAATAATGGTTAACTTAGAAGTAAATACTTGAAATGATGGAGACAGACTTTGATATGATAAAAAGTTAAACAAAGGATATTTGGTACAAGTTTTAGAACCTTTCCTAAGAGTAATGAGTAATCTAAAGTTTCATCCGACTTTGGAATGGATATTAATTCAAGTGATACTGACTCAATAGAAATAGACTCAAAATGAGATTTACTTGGTTGGTCTCCAAGTTTTGGCTTTGTTTTTAGGTTATACTCTTGACCATTGATAAGTGCTTGATTGATTATATATTTGCTCTCTAATGCTTAGTGATTAATATTATGTTGTGCTTAAGATACTGATTTTTGTTCATATTTTGTTTTAGATACGAGTTGGAGGAACAAGAACCAAAATAAGCTAAAAACACAACCTTAGAGCCATCTTATTGATTTTAATCTTATTTTCCTTTATAGAATAAGAAGGAGAGGAATTAGAGTGAATATGTGATAAAGAATGAAAGAAATGAAGTTATTACAACATACATAGTCGTGTATGAGACGATGTGGCTCACTAGAAGCATGTAGGAGCATAATAATACAATGTCAGCCTCTCTTGCAACCTAAACAACCATGTGTGGACTTATATAGCCATGTGAGTGATCTATAAGGTTATGTAAGTGGCCATGTAGCAGCCATGTAGCTCATTAAGACCATGTAAGTTCACAAATTTAGGTAAAAATGACACACATAGTCACCTACACCCCCGTACTGTTTGATTAATTTAACTTCAATAGTTTAGTTTTATTTTATTTTGTTTATCAATTTCAACCAAACCACATAAGCCTAAACACTATTTTATTCATTTCAAAAGCTAAACACACTCTATGTCGATACGATCCCTACTCACCTTTACCATGAATTTAGTTATACAAAGGTAGGTTTTATTTTCTTGTGTGTTTGACGCACATCAAGAATTTAGACACCTTTGTTAATGAGGAAAGTGATTTAGGTTTTGCTTTTGATTTTAATTGGTTTTTTGTATATATATTTGTTTATAATTAGTTTTGTAGTTATTTCTTGATCTTTTCACATTTGTTAGTGTTTGTGTATGGTGGTAATAAGATCTCTTTATCAAGATCTGTACAATTTGATCCTGAGATAGAAAGGACATTGTGAAGGTTGCGAAGGGAAACCAAAACAACTCTAAGAATACGACAAGGACTTGAATTTGAAGAAGTCATGGCCAATCCAAGAACTCTTAAAGATTAGTTGCACCAGCCTTGACTTAAGGACCTTTATGCATCACTTTTCTTAATTTTGCTGAACATATCACTTTTAAGCTTAAGTCTGGGTTAGTCCATCTTTTGTCTAAATTTTATAGATCTATAGGTGAGGATGCACACAACCATCTCAATGATATTGATGTGATCTGCCTTAGTATGAAATCTCCAAGAGTGACGAATGAGCAAATTATGTTAAGAGCCTTTCCATTTTTATTGACGGATGCAACAAAAGACTGGCCTTCTGATCTACCTGTAAGAAGTGTGAGCACGTGGATTAAAATGAAGAGGTTATATTTTGGAGAAATACTTTGTAGCATAAAATACAACCATCATAAGGAAAGAGATTTGTGGGATAAAGCAATATCATGAAGAATCACTTTATGATTATTGGAAATGCTTCAATAAGTTGTGTGCTAACTACCCTCACTATAATATCACAGAACAACTCCTCAACCAATACTTCTATGAATGGCTATTACCTATAGATATGAACTTAGTAGATGCTGATAGTGGTAGTTTGCATAATGTTTTAGTGAGTAGTTTAGTATGTGTTTAGTTATTAAAATGAATGATCAGTGCATGCTTAGGTTAGGATTGTGTTGTTTAGTTAAATGTTTGTGTTTTAAGGGTTATATAGGTTAAAGCATACTTTTATGCTTTAATTTTATGTATTTAAGGTGCCTTGATGTATTTGTTAATGTTTGAGAACAGATATGGAAGAATGAAGGAAAATTGGAGGAAGCCCAGAGTTAGACCCAGGCCCACGATATCATGATAGAAGTAGTTGGGGGAAGCCATAATCGTGGCTTAGTTTGCCACGATCATGACAGAGAGTTAAATAAAGTTCCACGATCATGGCACTATGGGCCACGATCGTGGCCTAAACAATTGACAACATTGACAGCCTCTTGAACGCGACTTACCCAGGAACTGTTTGGCCTAGGAAAACCCTAGGGTTTACCTAAAATAAAAAAAACTATATAAAGAAAGAGAAAGAACCCTAAGGGGAGCTCTAATTTCTGCCACTTTGGGAAATCTCTAAGAAGAAAGAAAAAGAAGAGAGAGAAGAGGATGAAAAGGGGAGAGGGTCGGGCTTCTGCTACTGCTGCTTTCCTGAGCTATCCCAATCCTATCTAAATGACATTTTGTTTTCATCTTTGTTATTTTTCTTCTTTGAATGTGTAAGATGGATATAATGATGTTGATGGATTTGGGATTGATGATGATGTTCTTGTTAGAGTAGTGCCCTAAAGGCAATTGCCTTTAGTGCATTTCGTACAAAGTTGTGCACAGATTTTATTTTCAATAATAAAGAAAAGCATATTTCATTAATTTAGTGTTCATTCTTTATGAATTGATATTGATCTATAAGCAAATTAATGAAGTTCATGATATATGACATAGCATGAAGGAAATTATGATGTGATCATACTACTGAGATGCCTATCATGTGTAATTATATCACTATCTAAATTATCCCTAATCATAGGATTAATGAGACTGGACATCGTTAATCCGGATAGACTAGCACATACCAAACTCCTTAATTTAATCAAGCAGTGGATCTTAGAAATTGTGAACATGAGATGTTTAGAGTTGAGATGTGGATGCTTACTAGAGGTGGTAAGTACATTAGATGACCTACTATGAGATCATCACATGGATGTCCTATTCTAATGTTAGTGATAATCTCATCATAGTAATAGTGCAAGTATCCTTAGACTTGAGGTACTAAAGGATATCTTGGATACCGATTATGTGCTTTGACTCTATTCCTTGTTGCCTTGCAAAGGTTGCTCATAGGGTGGTGATTGGGTACAGCTTGAGATATTCAAAGGTAATTGAGTAGCCAATAGAGGATTCACCATTTCTGTGATAGCAAAAGATGATACCCATAACCTTTTGTTGAGGCCATTACTTGGAAACCTCTGGCCTAGGTACATATGTCATGAAGAATGTCTTCATTGACATATAGAGTAATGAGTCCTAGGATGAGAACTGATATCACTTGGTCTAGAATTGACGTATTTAGTCTAGTGAGAGTTGACACTTTGCCCATACTAATAACCAAGTAGGGCATAGTATGGTGAAAGGACAAATTGCACAGTAATTGTCTATGGGAGGGTTCATGAGATGGTTTGTGACAAGCATGGGTTTGTTCGTCAAACCACGTACTTTCTGATCAATTGGGACTTATGATGTGTTGCTAGACACCGCTCATGACTTGCTTGGATTAAGTGTTAATCCAAATGGCCAACATAACCGAAAACCTAATAGGTCACACGCATAAGAGTGACTCAGAGGATTCATAAAATAGTTTTGGATAGAGATCCACTATATGGAGAGCAATAGAACCAAATGCATCCTAATAAGATCGGGATATGTCCTGATGAGATCGCAACATCAATATTTCTGAAACAAGCCTTCGATATTTTTTCCACACCTAGGACCCGGTAGGAACGATCCTAGTATGACTGAACTACCTCAGCATTTATATATATATGTGTGTGTGTGTGGGTGTGTGTGTGTGTGTGGAAGATGAGGGAGGGTGTTTTAAAGTTAGGAATTTATTCTCTTTAAAAGAGAAAAGACAAAAATCAAACGTAAGTAAAAGGAAAAAGATCGTGAGAATTGTGAAGTAAGCTACTTAACTCTCTCATCTTTCTCATCTTTTTCCTCTTTATTTTGCTTTCATGTTTTTGCTCTCCTTTTGCTTCTACGTTCTTGCTCTCCATAGAACAAAGAGAGCACTCTTGTCTTTGTTTTAGCCGTTTCTGGATCAAAGAGTTTGATTCGGTTAGTTTCTTCGATCTCTGCATGGATACCATTGGAGACAGTCTGTTTTGGTTGTTGTAGTTTACAACAAACCAATGAGTAGAAGATCAAAGAATGAAGGAGACTACTCACAAGGTACATGGTTATTATATGAATGATCAATTTGTGTAAATGCCATGAATTCCTATATATGTGTGTGTGTGTGTGTTGTGAACATGTATGTGAATTACGAATTTCACCTAGGTTTAATGGTATTTCCTTGTATAGACATATAGATCATGTACTTTTTTTTTGTTTTTTCACACTGCATGTATATGATATATGCACCAGAAATTTCCTACAGTTCTAACTTTTCTTTAGGGATTTAAACTTGATTTAATATTAAAATCTAGTTGTTTTTGTATTAATTCATTAGGTGTTGTGATTATTTATTGTAACTTCATGCTTCAGTAATAAATCGAGAGAGTAAACCAAATATAAAATGATTGGGTTAGTTAATGAGAGTTAAACGACCCAGTAGACCATGTAAATAATCAAATTGGTAATTATATAGAGAGAGATCTCGTGTGAGACCCGGTTGTTTATTAGAAGACTTAAGAACTAATTGGGTTGATTGTTAATCGAGAGATAACATTTTCAGTAACTTGACTTAATTAGAGTTTATTAATTAGAGCTTAATGATTATAACGAGAGAGAGAGAGAGTAATCCATCCTTCGATAGTCTAGAACTGACACCATGTTAACACAAAAGTGATTAGGTTAGCATTGATGGTAAGATTAATCCCTTTATCATATTTAGTAACTTTTTCTTGTGTGATTTTTCATTGTGAATTTGGTGGTGCTCAATATTTGATTTGTGATAATTTTACAAATTAACTTTCTATCAATCAACTTCACATGTTTACTGTTCAGTTTTATTTTCATTTTAACAGTTCTTTAGGCCTTAGATAAGTTAGAATTAGAATAGTTTGACAACTCCTTGAGGGATTGACACCTAACTTACTACACTGATGACCTGTGCATTTGTAGTATATTAAGAGTTTTAAATAGATTAAAACTTGCCTCAACAAATACAGAAAGTGGTGAAGCATTATGTGAAAAGACTCCCATAAAAGCCATAATTTTAATCAAGCATATGACATCTAATACTCAACAATTTGGCACTCACAACAATGTTCATCAGGTAAATAAGTTAAATAATTCATCTATATAACATCTTTTAGATGAATTAACGCCAAATTGTTGTAAGGTAAACATATGTAAAAGCCTATGGTATATGTGCAAAAATGAACTAATAGATGGGTGTCCAACTCTGCAAAATGAAAACATAGAGTACGTCAATCCTACTGTGGGAAAATTTAAATAACAATACAACCCATAATCTCAAACTTATAACCCAGGTTGGAGAGATCTCTCAAACCTAAATTATGGAGGGAGTAGGTAGCAAAACCACTTTCCAAATAGGTCATAAGGTGAACAACAATTTCAACACAGACAACAAGCTTCCTCCTTTACCTCAAGTATGTCATTGGAAGATATAGTTAAGCCTCTTGCAACTAACACTTTGCAATTTCAATGGGATGTATAATAGTTTCAATAGGAGATCAAATCTAAATTTCAGGAGATGAATTCTAGCATTTATAATTTAGAGAACTAGATGAGCTAAATGGTAGTGAATATAAAAAGCTCAAAGGTAAATGTTGATTCCTTAATTGTTGTTTAGACTAACCATCTGCCTTTTCCTTGTAGGTTAGCAAAGTCAAACAAAGAGGATAAGGATAAGGAGATCTGGAAGACCTTTCGGAAAGTTAAGGTGAATATACCACTGTTAGATGAGATCAAGCAAATGCAGAGATATATGAAATTCCTTATGAAATTATGTACCAACAAGAGAAAGTTGAGAGGTAATGACATGATCAGGATGAGTGAAAATGTTTCTGCGGTCTTTAAAAAGAAAATACCTCCTAAGTGTAAGGACCCAGGCATGTTTACTATTCCTTGCAAAATTAGCAACATTAAGATTAAATATGTCATTTTATATTTAGGAGCATCAATTAATGTTATGCCTCTTTCTATGTATGTTTCTTTAAATTTTGGCCTATTAAAAGAAACTAATGTTATCATATAATTGGCTTATTGTACTAACGCTTACCCAGATTGGGGATTGAGGATGTTTTGGTGCAGGTAAATGAATTAGTATTTCCTGCTGATTTTTATGTGGTAGATATAAATGATGAAACTTCTTACAATTCGATAGCTATTTTACTATAGAGACTGTTTCTTAACATAACCCAAACTAAGATGTTCATAAGGGTACCCTCACGATGGAATTTGATGGGAAAGTTACTCATTTCAATATTTTTATTATCAATAAACACCCAAAAAATGACCATTTTATTTTTGCAATTAATGTGATTGACTCTTCAGTACAGGACGATTGTGAGTGAAAGTGGATAGATAAACTGGAACCAATTTCAACTAAGGAGAAGATCAAAGCTTTTAAATTCTTGAGGAAAAGCTTTACCATTGGTTAAAAAGTGCCTCTTTATTGAGATGGATATAAACTATTTCTGCATAAATTAGGTCTTTATTCGATCAATCTTTTTGTGTATTACTAATGTCTCTCCCTATGGTGCAGTAAAGATTTAGAGTCTAAAAATAAAGAAGACATTGCATGTCAGTGACCTCTCAAGCTTTATCCTGAAGAATTTCAAATAGAGAATGTTTAAGCTGTAATCCCTACAGATTAAAATTTTATCACATGATAAGAAGGACATAGAGTTAAGCCAACGACAATAAACAAAGGAGCTATTTGGGGGGCAACCTAAAGGAAGTTTGTTCCTTTTTCTTTACATTTTTACATTTTTTGTTTTTGTTGAATAATCCATTTCTTACATTTAATGACACATTGGAGACAATGTAAGTTTTAAGTGTGAGGGTGGGGAACTTACTGCGTATGTTTGTTTTAAGTTCTTTTTTGTTTTTTTTTTTGGGGGGGGGGGGGGTTTAGTT
>JANIIA010000003.1:34760326-34775118 GCA_027478495.1 Erythroxylum alaternifolium | reverse complement strand
CTTATTGCATGTTAAAAAAATAAAAGAATAAAATAAAATAAAACTATATTTTTCTATTGCTTCTAGGACTATATAGTTATTATTATATAGTCGAATTAACTAGAAAATTTTATGACAACTTGGACATGTATTTTTACTATTGTGACTGTTCAATATATGTTTTCTTCATAAGAATAATGACTAGTGGGTAGACATAAGCCAATAAGATTTTGAACCTTTTCGATTAATACATCTATATCAGTCATTTCTTTTATTCATATGGGACTTTCATAACATGTACATCCTAACTTTGCCTTGATTTTTTATTCAAGACTACATTTTTATCATATTTATTAATATGAAAACGATATAGGCATTCATTATTATATGAGCTACATTGGTCAAATAACATATCTAATTATATGATTTTTCCTGTTATTAAACCCCTTTGAGTTTTGTTAGCCTTTTTTTTGTGCTAACTACATTACAAGTCTTTAACCTAACCAAATGTCTTACCCAAATCTTAAAATTAGTGGAGCATTTGTGATTGTTAATGTTTATGGATGCACAAGAGCATAAGTGTAGGGGTGTGCTTATATGCGGATTGGTTATAATTAAAGGAATGTGATTTTATCTCTTATCAATGACTTCCATCGTTGATGTAGTTTCTTTCAAATTTTTCTTAAAAAAAGAAGAAGAAAAATTGAAAAGAAATGAATAACAGAGAAAAAAAGTAAAAAATTATTGAGGAGGAAAATCATTTGTTTTGCAAAGTAATTCATGTTAATCTTTCCATCTAAAGTTGTATGAAATGGGTGAATTGATTGTGACACAAATAAGGGATAATTTGTTGTAAAGGATCACTCTTTATGGTTATGATGTATTGTTTATCATTAACTTTTGTGAGTAATTCTTTCTAATTCCTTATTCCTCATGCAGATTATGGTGTGAATGCTTGAATTTAAATTGTGATATAGAGTTTTGACATTCATCATAACTAATGGTACCTCATTTTGAGTGGATATTAATTTTTGCACTTGATACTCTATTTAAAGTTTTTCCTGCTTCACTAGCTTTGATGGCTTTTGAACTATATTATCCAAATACTTATCACCTTAACCTTTGGCCATACTATAACCTTGAAAAGTCCTTTGATTTATGATTATGCATGTGAAATTTTTAGTGGTGGAGAATCGAAATGATATACGAAGTCGTGGAATGGCTTGATCATAAACAATGTTTGAGTGAATCTATAGATCTATCTTATTTTTAAACAAATCTTATCAAAGTCTACCCTTAGATTGCTTAGTTTTTAAATGGAATGGATGTTGATTGATCACGAGTAAAAACATTGAATGTTTAATTCTTGCCATGATTTTAAAATTTATTAATCTTTTTTTATGACTATTTATTCTTATGAAATATAGAAAAGGAGGAAGTGTTTTGGATTGTGATTTTGATTTTTAGTTTTGCCCGAGGACTGTCAAAAACTAAGTGTGGGGGAACTTGATAAGTGCTTTGATAGATGAATATTTGACTATATTTTTACATCCATATTTGATGTATTTTGCTTGATATTTTATACTTTGTTGTATATTTGGTATTTAATTCACTCTAAGTGTGTTTATAGGGTATAATTGCCTTCACGGACTTAAAGGAGAAGAATTTGGATGAAAACATGACACAAAACAAAGAATTAAAGCACAAAAGGGATGCACGACTATGCAATAGCCCGTGCATTTCTCTCAGGTTGTGCAAAATCACGATTTTAAGTGTTTTTGGAGATACACATACATATTAGACAATAAGTCCCAGAAACCCTAAATTTCCATATAAAAGGACATGTGCGGTGGCATAAAGGAGGGAGGTAGACTTTTGGAGATAATTCCAGACATGGAGAACTTCCAGAAGGGACGATATTGATCCAGGAACGTGAAAAACATAAAGAAATTACTGAAAGATCCAATAAAATATAAAATCAAACATCTGCTTTGCAAGAACATTGGATAGAAGAGAAAGGGATATTTAAAATTATCAACTCTTTGTTTGTTATTCGTTTTTCTTCCAGATTATGTTTGATTTTGTTTTCTATTATGTGTAGCTAAACTTCTTTAGTGTCTAAGTTAGATGAACCCTAGTTTGTGCTATAATATGTTCTAATTCTTTTATTTAATACAATTGTTTTGATTGATCTATTACGATACAATTACATGTTTAATATATGTTCTAATCGACCCAAGAATATTAGATCATAATCTGATTTCATACGTAAAGATTGACAAATCTTAGGTTTGAATAGGTCTATCGTAATTGAAAGGAGTTAATTACAACCCTAGAGATAAGATGATATAAATCTTCCGGATTAAGGTCTAACCTAATAAAGGGATTCACAAATCGTTAAAGCAATCTTATAAACTTTAACCTGAGTAATTTGGTTGAAAATCTTAAAATTAGTTGTTAATAGACTCAAGGTTATAATCTCCATAGTCTAATAAATCAATAAAACAATTGTATAACAAAAAATCAATTAATTAAGGGTTTTAGGGGGAGTCAAAACCTAGATACTAATATGGATATCAATAGTTTTCTAAGTGATTCCTTGTTTATGTGTTCAATATTGCTGCCTGTTTCATTTTAATTGTTTAAGTTTTTATTTTATTTATTAAAATCCAAAATTGATCTATAGGTTAGATAATAGGAAAAAGGTAATTACTAGTAATTATTGTCTTTGTGAGATTGACCCGTACTTGCTAGTACTATCTATTGCACTTGGGGTTATTACAATATTGACTAACTTAGAAAAAGTTAATCATGCTTGATTGACCATATATTTACTCTCGAATGCTTAATGATTAATGTTACGATATACTTAAGATACTTATTTTAGTTCATATTTTGTTTTAGGTACAAGTTGGAAGAACAAGAACCAAAATGAGCTAAAAACATATCTTTAGAGTCATCCTATTAATGTTCAATATTTTTTGCCTCTGTGGAATAAGCGGAGGAATTAGAGTGAATATAGGACAAAAAATGAAAGAAATGAAGTTATTACAACTTAAACAATTATGTATAAGACTGTGCAACTCACTGGAAGTGTGTTGGTGTGTAAAAATACACTTTTAGCCTCTCTTGCAACCACGATAGTGTAAGTGAACTACAAGGCCATGTAAGCGTTTTAACCAATGCATTCTAAAATTGCACCTTCATACATATGAGCTATATATAACATGCTATATTGGTCTATAATTGATTTGTAATGTCTTTACTTCTTATAGGATTTCCACTCATACTGTAAACTAATGGATACTCAATGACCTAGAATTCAATTGTAATGGTGTATTAGTTTTTGCTGTAGTTAATATAATTTCATTCATTAAAAAAAACATATACCCACTGATTCTTTCTTCTCCATACATGTTCTAAATTTTCCACTTCTACTTATTGCTTAAAACTTAATAAGCTTGCGGGATTTGCTTGAAATTGGCTTAACTTCTTTTTTGTTATCGGGGTGACATTTCGTTGGCGATCTCTTACCAATTAAGTGTAATTCTAGTATTCAAAAGACCAAACAATTGAATAATGGGATAAAGAAAATAAATTGTA
The DNA here is from genome assembly GCA_027478495.1 of Erythroxylum alaternifolium. Classification (NCBI taxonomy): domain Eukaryota; kingdom Viridiplantae; phylum Streptophyta; class Magnoliopsida; order Malpighiales; family Erythroxylaceae; genus Erythroxylum; species Erythroxylum alaternifolium. The sequence continues at coordinate 34,771,536 of JANIIA010000003.1, read as the reverse complement.
AGAAAAATAAAAAACTCATATTATTGAACTTTGTAGTATAATTATGATTTCAATAAAATTTAATAGAAAATAATATACAAACTTATTCTAATTTTTAGGAAATATAGGAGACTCCCACAAAAATTTCGATACAATTCAATGGTCAATTTTTGAATAAATATATTTAAAACACTTTTCAATTTTATGTATCTAAAAATTGAAATTTTAAATAAATAAATTCGAAGATAACAATCATTTAGAATGACGAATTGCAGACTTATTTGGTTCTAATGACTATACTGGCCTCGATTTGATTGAATGGAATAAGTTTTCAAATTTCAATTGTGCCAGCAAATATGAGTTGACCTCGAAAAGGAATTAGGGCATGAAATTGGTGCTGCTGCAATCATATATGACTCTCTTCTTCTTCAACTATTGAACAAATGCAGTAATCAGTAGTTCCGAACACATATACATAAAGAGAGAGGAACGACCTCACAGGAAGTTGTAGCTTATGGGAACGATAAGGACATGGAGAAGATCCTATGGCGCTCTCATAGGCACCACAACGGTCTCCCTCACTCATCTCTATACCCATTGCGCGGTATAATTTAGTTTCTTGTCAATTTTCATTTAATTTTCTTTTCCTTTTCGTCTTTTGGGTTATAGTCATATAATATGTTGCGTCAATTTGTTATCAGCCCTGAAAGACTTTTGTTGTCTGGTTCACTTTCCTCAAATGTACTGATTTAATTTTGTGCAATAATGTTGAGGGATTGGCTTTCTCAGTCTGCATCTATTTATCTTTCTCGGCTTCCCTTTCAATAATCATCCCTTCTTGCTTGAACGTTTTGGATGGTAATTTATGCTTTCTGGTCGGTGTTAGAGATATGGTTTTATTGGTGAAACTTGTGGCTTTATTTCAGGTACTCAAAGACTTCTTGTTCTGCCAATTGTTGGAAAACGTTATTAAATTCGTTTACAAGTTTATTTTCAACATCTTAATATTCATGTTTACTTTGGTTCTGACTAAAATTTAAATTGGTTTATAGCGTATTGAGATACAAAGGCATTTAAATGTGCAAACTATTAAAATGGACAAGCAGGCTGGTCAACATGAAGTTGAAAGAATTGCCAAAATTATCAATGATCACTCATTTCCTAGCCAACCATTGCTACCCACTCTTCTACAGCATATCTGCCAAGACAAACTTTCCAATACCTTTGTTGAGAATGTTCTTGGGCGTCTCTTCATGGCCCACTCCAATGGCCTTAAAGCCTTGGAATTCTTTAGATTCTGTCTCAATTCTCCTCATTTCGTTCCAAGTTCAGATGCCTTTGAGAAGACGCTTCATATCCTTGCAAGAATGCGCTATTTTGAGAAAGCTTGGGAGTTGATGGGAGAAATTGGGAAAGCACACCCTTCTTTACTCACCCTAAAGTCGATGAGCATCATGCTATCCAAGATTGCAAAGTTCCGAACATATGAAGACACTATCAAAGCGTTTGAGAAGATGGAGATGGTGATTTTTGTAACAAAAACATTTAAAACCGAAAATTTCAATGTCCTTCTCAAAGCATTTTGTAGCCAGAGAGAGATGAACGAGGCACGATCAGTGTTTCAAAAGATGTATAATAGATTTCCTCCTAATGTAAAAACCATGAATATTTTGTTGTTTGGTTTCAAGGAATCAGGTGATATAACTGCTATGGAATTGTTCTACCATGAGATGATTCGAAGAGGCTTCAAGCCAAGCACTCTAACTTTCAATATTCGAATTGATGCATATTGTAAGAAAGGTTACTTTCGTGATGGTATAAGACTTTTTGAAGAAATGGAACGGGTTAATTGTTTACCTACATTAGAAACAATCACTACATTGATTCATGGAGCAGGTATTGCTCGAAACATACAAAAGGCTAGACAATTATTTGAGGAAATTCCCAAGAGAAACTTGCAACCTGATATTGGGGCTTATAATTCTCTAATTAGTGCATTGGTTAAGTGTCGAGAAGTTGGGTCAGCTATGAGCTTAATGAATGAGATGGAACACAAGCAGATTGGCCTTGATAGTGTCACCTACCATACAGTGTTCTTTGCATTGATGAAGTCAAGTGGGTTGAAGGGCATTCATGATCTTTATTGCAGAATGATTGAGAGAAATTTTATTCCTAGATCAAGAACTGTGGTTATGTTGATGAAGGTCTTTTGCACTAATAACCAGCTTGATATGGGTTTGAATTTGTGGGGCTACTTGGTAGAGAAAGGGTGTTGTCCTCACAGTCATGTGTTGGATCTCTTGGTAACAGGATTGTGTTCACGAGGAAGATGGCAAGAAGCTTTTGAATGTTCTAAACAATACTTAGAAAGAGGAATGCATATGAGTGAAACAGTTTATCGCATTTTTGAGCAGATTTTACACCAATCTTCCAATACCGATATGCTAAGTGAGTTGAATCAGATGATAAAGAAATTACATTCTGTTTTACCCCCTTCTCGGGGACATGCTATAGGTAACTTTTCAGCTGCAATTGTAGCCAATTTTTGTACATTTTGACACATGTTTGTATAGTCTTAATTATGCTGAACTGTTTCAAAACCACTGGTGAATGTCTTTTTAACTTTGTTTTCTTAAGAGTATTGAATTTACTGATGCAAGATAATTAAATGTATTTATGGGTTCAGTGCATGCCTAGAAATCTTCTAATATCCTTTTTCTCTTTATGCTAATTCATGTACAGTTGAAACATGATGTGACTTCCATGAAACTAATAAAATTTACAATAATTAGTGTGCTGATGTGATGTCTATTTCTGTTACATCTTTCTGAACATTTTTCTTTGATTTCCTAGCAAAAGTTTCTGGCATTGACATTTGGAAGTTTTTCTCACGAACAATTATACATTTATGGGAAAGAATGATTGTCATTCATTGGTTTGTTATTTTGATTTCACCTTTTAAACAAGATTCCTATGTCATTTTCTGGTGTTCCTTTTAATTTAACAGGTGATCACAAGAACACTGATTGCTATCCATAAGCTGTTGAGAGAGGGGGATCCTAGTTTCAGAAAGGAAATATTTTCTTATACAGGACACATATTCCAAGTTTGAACTTCAAGGATGATTCTAGTCATATTGGTAGTTTTCTCATACTCTCTTGCTATCAAGTAGTCACTAAGTTCTTTTGTAGGAGTGATTGATTGTATAAAAACTTTTCACTTTTCATTAGAAAATTGAACTGTAGTGTTCCCGCCTCTCTTATTCTTGAAATTTGTCTCTTCTACTTCTGCTTGAGATTGCAGCTTGAAGTTCCTCTCTGCTTAGGTATATGCATATGCACTATTTTTTAATGCTTTATAAATAGAAGCTGATTGTCTTCCTAGACCTGCCCAGGGCCATGCGGAGGTGAGTTTATGATTCAGCAACTTAATTATGAAATAAGGTTGGGAAACAGTTATAATACATTCAGATTATTTGGTAATTTAACTTGCAAATGTTTGAATTAGACTGGTTTAAAATTTTAGTTTTGTTTTGCAGTGTTAAGCAGGTTCCACGTTTATTGTTTTGTAGCAATTTGGCAAGACATGGAGATAAAATTCATCACTGAAAACATTATGTTCGAATTTGTGAGAATAACTAAAGGGATTCTGTAATTAATATTATTTGCCTTTTGCAGTTTGCTGGTTTGATTCATGGCTTTATAATTCGATGATTTCTAGTTTTCTTATGTGTTTTTATAACGTGCACTGTCTTTGTATGAAGAAACTTGTCATTGTTTCCCATTTTCTTTGTATTTCTCCAGGAAAGTTGATTTTCTTTTGTATTCTCGTCTTTGCATATCTAACAAGTTGTTTCCCTCATCATTTCCTTAACCATTTCAAACCCCAGCTGCTATAGGGTAAACCAAATTTTGGAAGATGATTTTGACTTATTTTATTTGATAATTATCTGTTTTTAGGTTTTGACTATAATGGAGGGAGCTGCTCCAGTTGTTCTCTTCAGTATCCCATTTCCTACTTCTGTTATAGCTCTACTGCAGGATAGCACATATTCAAAGAGCCAATTGATGAATATGCAACCAATGTGATTTTCAGGCATCTGATCGCTTGATTAAGTATTACAAATGCGCTATCAGATTCCCATCTGTGGATGACAATTTCGCTATTTTAATCCAGTAAATTTTTGAAAATTTTTAAATCACTCTATTTATTGGGCTCGAATTCTAGTTCTATGTTCATGATTCCATATAATGTTAATATTCTCTTTAGTTTGCTCGTTGTCTCAGAAAATGAAACTCACCCATTTATTTTTTGAATGTTCCTACGCTTCCCTTATCTGGATCTTCCTATTAACCCACAGCAAGCCTAACTTGGAATGATAAAGCCGGGTCTTCCACAGTTCAATGGACCACAGATATGTCTTTGCTCTCTCTGGAGACTCAACAGCTTTTAAGCTCACTCTCAGCTGTTGCACCTACACAATTTGGTAAGAAAGGGACAAAATATTCAAGCATCAATCGAAAACAGCATCTGATCTCATTTCAAGTACACTGCATTATGGCCTAAGGGATGGGTCCATCTTCTATCTTGAGATGTAATGTTTAACAGCAAAAGTTTTTAGTGCTTCTGCTGTAAGTCCTAGTTCTGTTATTTCCGATGGTCTCGTGTCTTTAGACTTTGGTTGGTTCCTGTTAGCGGAAAATTTAAGGGTTTTTACATCGTACAAAAAGCCAACTTGGGTATCCTTTTCTGGGATTTTTTTTTTTAAGGTATTAGTCCAGTCATGTTCTATAAGACGGAATGTTGACCCATCAAATAAGTTTATAGTCATAAGTTAATGGTAACAGACGAGGATGTTCCATTAGATTTGTAATTTTACTAAAAAGGATAAGGTAAGAAATGTAATGATAAGGGATAAATTAAAAGTATCGAATATTATGGACAAATTAATAGCGACAAGATTTAGGTAGTTTAGATATATTAAGAGGAGATAGCCACGCGTTCTAGTGAAAAAATGCAAGAGGATTGAACTTAAAAATAGTAAAAAAAAGTAAGGATACTTGAGAAGAATCGGGGGAGGTGATTAAAAATGAAATGTTTGAACTTATTAAAGAAATAACTCATAATAGAAAATGTTGACGTGATATGATTCAAGTTAAGGATTCCTCGTAAAGAGATCCTAATAATTCTCTTATATTTTTTAACTCTTGTCTATTATAGTTAGCTTATGTGGTAAGTATATATTATTATTATTATTGTTATTATCATTATTATTATTAGTGTTATTATAATTATTATAAGATCTTTAGTATTGTCATCAATATTGTTATAATTTTTTTGTTTATGATTATTAACAGTAGTATGATTCTTATTCTTATTCATATTTTCTATCATTATTATTAGTATTTTTGTATTTTTTACTATTATTTGCATCTATCATTTTTTGCCTATTAGTAATATTATTTTATTTATTTATTTATTTTAATTTTTAATTTTTAATCTTAAATTTTTTTTTCTTCATTCATGTAGGTCATTTGGAAACAACCTATCTACTGGTTAGAGGTAAAGTTGCGTACTACTAGATTTTTCCAGATCTTACTTCTTAGCGAGATTTTTACTGGATATTGGTGTTATTGTTATTGTTGAATTCAAATAAATATATATAAAAAAACATACCTTAAATTATGTCTTAATTCTTATACTTACCTTTGGAAACTAATTGAAGAAGGAATAAGCTCTATTACCTGGAAAATGTGGTGAAGCTTTGTTCCCTTCAAAGCAAAATATAGTGGTAAAAATGCCAAGTTGGTCAGTATCCAGAACCTAACGTCTAATCAAAAAAGCTTCCATGATGACTAATAAATGGTTAAGCACCTTTTGTTATGTTGTATATTTCTATTAAATCCAGGGCTTTGTGCAATATGAATGTAAAATTATGGCTTCATGTCATAATATTTTGTTGATTAATGTTATTTCTTACCCTTTATTATGTTTAAGAATCCATATTTTATTTTTAAGGTTTTATAAATTTCAAGAGTAAAATTAATAGCAAGTAAATAGTAACAAGTTACTTTGTTTACTCAATTGATATACGCATCAACTGAACATTTACATTAAGACATGCCCAACTGTAAAACTCAACAATTTTGATAACTAATTTTGTTGTATTTTAATTTAATCGATTAAATCCTTGATAATACAAACCGTCTAATGATTAGATTGAGATGAGGGTTGTCAGGTTAACCGAGAAACAAAAGATTGTGGTTGTGGGTAAAATTACCCAGTCAGATCTAGTCCAATTACTTTTATATTTCAACCTGGTTTTTTATTTTGGCCCTCTATACTTTAAACCACAAGAAGTTGAGGATTGAACTATGTTTTTTATTTTTGATTTGCACCTTTTTTTCTCGTAGGCTTCTTTACTCACAATTGATAGTTGTCAATTGTATGATGTTTTAAAGTTTAATTTATTATGTATTTAGTGTGAATTTGAGTGCTGAGTATGCATTTACGGTTTAATTATGTTAGTTTGAGTGTTTTTGTGTTTTTATGAGTTAGACTAAATCTTTGAGCTTAAATATTATGTTTTTTAGGTATCGTAATGCGTTTGTTAATGTCTCAGGATAAACGGTGAAGAACGGAGAAGATTTGAAGAGTTTTGGGCCAAAGACTTAGTCCACGATCGCGGCACAGCAGGCCACGATCGTGAGAGAGAAGAACGAGCCAGTAGTAGCCAGGCCACGATCGTGCACATGGGGCACGATTGTGATAGAAAGCCTTCAACTCAAGCCACAATCGTGCACATTAGGCCACGATCGTGACAGAAAGGCTAAGGCGTTGGCCACAATTGTGGCCTGCGTCGGGCTGGTAGAAAAACTCAAATTTTGCAAGATTTTGTAGACCGTTTTGACCCCGACTTTGACCTAGAGCCTTAAAAGTATAAATAGAACATTACAAGTCAGAGGTGGTAGTCTTTGGAGAGCCTAAAGTGTCGTGCAAGAGAGCTTGATTCAGCCAATTCCGAGAGAAACTTAGAGAGAGATCAAGAAATTGAGGAAGGAGACAAAGGAAGGGAGACACGGAAATAAGCTAAATGCGACGTACTTCTCGGAACAGGTGGTTTCTCGTTATCGCGCTTCCTAAATTCTGTTCCTAACAGTATTTTCCATTTATTTTAGTTTTATTCGTGTATGGAATTGAAATAAGTGTTGAGAATAGTTGTGTTGAATGTTGAGTTTATCTTTATACTTACCTTCGGATTTTGACTCTTGAGATTAATAAAGTTTAATTGATTATGTTTTTATTGAATTAATTGTGATTCAAATTCTGCTCTTAATAATTCGGCAATAAACTGAGAGGGTGAACCGGGTGAAGATAATCAATTTGGGCTAACGAGAGTTAGGTGAATCGATAAGTAGAAAATTGAATCAAACCGGTAGAATTGCGTAACGAGAAATCGAGCATAGATTTCCGGTAGGTTAGAAGATAGTTTTAGAACTAGGGATGACAATTTTGGCTTGGCCGGACACAATTTTTGGCCCAGGTTAGGCGGGCCACGAGTAGGCCACGGGCCGACCATGGTCTGCTTGGGTTGGGCCAGGGGTCGACCATGATCGATCAGTGCAGGCCGTCTGTCAATCGCGGCCCGCCCATTTTGGACAAAACGGCATCGTTTTTTGTATACTTTTTTATTTAAAAAAATATATATGGGCCAGCCACGGGCTAGCCCGCGGCCCTCTATGACAGTGGCCGGGCTGACCGGGCCAGGGAGGCCCGGGCTCGGCCTGACCCATTGCCATCCCTATTTAGGACTAATTTAGGCTTTAAGCCAATTATGAATCGAGAGATCGCAATTCTATAATTTGAATTAGGGAGTATCAATTAGGATTAAGAATTATAACTCGAGAGAGAGTAGTTCACTCTAGGACCGTCTAGACCTGTTAATTTAGTGATTGCATAATTGGTTAGGTTTTCATTAGTTTCAAATCAAAGTCCCCTTTCTCTCACTTGGTGATTTCTAGGTTAATTTTGGATTGGGTTGTATGATTGCTATTTTGTTTACACTTCGATACTTTAAATTATCATAACTGATTGTTGATTCATTTAATTTCTACATTAATTATTTGTTTAGAATTATTGTAGTTTAGGGTGACTTTAGATTTTAGGATTAGATTACCTTCCTCGTGGCATAGACACCTTAGGTATTACACGAACGGCCCGTGCACTTGCAGAATTTACCAAGGTTATAAGTAGTAAAACTTATCGCGTGTAACTTTGCGATCAAGTTTTTGGCGCCGTTGCTGGGAAAGTGATTAGTTTAGTTCTTTAGTCTAAGACTTTTCCACTATCTTTTGTTTTTATTTCTAGAAAGAAAAAAAGAAAAAAAAGAAGTTTAGTGCATAATGTAGAGACACACTAAGATATCTTAGAATGAGAATTGAGACATTTGAAGAGCTAGATACCAAAGAGAAATGGAAAGAACAATGATGGAAAATAGATATTATAGGGAACAAGGAAATTTTGAGAATTACAATAAGTTGCGGTATGGTTGAAGAAATAACAACCCTTATTAGACCATGTACACTTCGGGGTGACAGAACTACCTAGATTTCTATTGATCAAACATTGCAAGTACTTATATGAGACACCAAGGTCTATTTGAAGTTCAACATGACGAATCCAGTTCATAGGATTCTAAATTGGACAAGATCTTAGATAAGCTCACAGATATGGAAGAAGGGCAAAAGAGACTAAAAGAGCAAATTGATCAAGTGACGGAAAATCATGCCACTTTTATTCATAACCTAGAGATTCAAGTAAGACAGCTTTATCGTGAATTTTGTAAGAGAAGTGTGGAAGACTCTTTGAAAAATATGGAATTACATCTACGAGAACAATATGAGGCTATCACATTTAAGAATGAGGAAGAGCTAGCAGAACTAGAGGAAGACTATGTCGAACCCCAACTCATTGATGACCAAGAGATGACAAAAGTGTATGAAGAAAAGAGTGCCAAACCTCCCTTCTATATACCAGTCTTGGATATACCGCATGTGAAAATCGAAAAATCTCGAGTGGACGTCTATGCAAAGAACCTACCCTTTGGATTGATGATGATGATGAGACATTCAATATGAACGATTGAGTTAAGAATCCAAAGGTTAATAACTCATTCAAAATAATTGATGTGTTTGAATCTTTTAAAGAATAAGAGGACGAAGAACAGATGACCACAGACATCGAGTTTGAAGAAAGCATGGAAGTCTTTGTGCGGGAAGCAAAAGAAACAGAGCAAACGAAGGTGATTAAGGAAGAAGGAGAGCAATTCACCTTCATACAGGAAAAATGTTGGATTCGATGGAAGATTTGGAGAGTTTCATTATTCCTTATTTTATTGACAGTTTGTTAATTAGAAGCACATTGATGAAATTACTTGATTTTTTCAACTTTATTGTTACTCATTTTGCAATTTGTAGCTTACTTACACGCTACAAAACTAATATTGATTGAAAGAGATGGAAGTAAGTCACTCATAATTGATCCTAGCTGAGTTTCCAAAGAAGAGCGTCGAGCTACCGATGTTAAAAGAAGCATTGCATGGGATGCAACCTGTGGAAAATTGCTTTCTTTGATTATTTGTGTTAGAATGTTTGAATTATGTTGTTAGGATTATTTTTGTTTCAAAATAAATTCAAGAAGGAATAAGATTTCGGGATAAAGTGGATGATTAATCACAAAAGAAGAACATGGTTGGAAGGAAGTTCCGGATGCAATCATCGAAACCAACAGAACACTTGCGGAGATAGCGCGCATATAACGACGCAAGAGCCGAGATATCCAATGGATTTATCGACATTTCAAGTCTCAGGGCGTTCAATTACCACCTCCGACACCATCACCACCTCTATCCCCTTAGGATTTCTGTGTAACCCAATTTTTCTTTTCCAAATTAGCCTTTAGTTCTATTTTGTTTCTGTTTTTATTTTTATTTCCATTTTTATTGTTAATTTTGTCTGTTCTTTGTTACTTTAATTTTTGTCTTTACCCTTTCATTCATATGTTTGTGTGTGTTTCCTTCTCACATTGAGGATAATGTGTTGTTCAAGCATGGGGAGAGATTATGTGTTTTGCTTTTGAATGTGATTTTACATATTATATGATAGTTATTAGGTTACATTGTGTGAAGTGTGTGAATGCGTCAATGGCCTAGATTAAGTTAAATTCATTCAATTTTGGACATAGTCTATTAGGTTGTGAACGATCATTAGCCTGTAAAATTAGTGAATTAGGGGGCTTTTGGATAAATATACAGCCTAATTAGGACCTAGTCTAAATTTAACACCCTCTAGATTGTCACATTCATTTATAAATTGAGGTCTTGTAACTTAAGTAGCTTAACTAGTATTTTTCACGAAAACCAATAGCTAAAAGCAACAAGGTAGGCAATAAATAAAATAAAATAATAATAATAATAATAAGTTTTGCTTAATAAATCACTATTCCACTGACCTTTGAGTTATAAATAGAGCTAGTAGTTAGTTGAAAATGTGATAATAGCTGAGTAACCAGATCGACACGCATCACAAATGCGTGCCTTTACGTAAAAAGGCTATAGTGACGTTTCGACCAAATTGTTTAGTAAAATGACTTAGTTGAGTAACCGGATCGATATTCATCACAACTGTTTGCCTCCGAATAAAAGACTAAATTCAGGTTTAAAAAAATAAAAAATTGTGTTTTCTTAATAAAAACCTACCGGACTTGTAATAAGCTTGAATTTTCACGAAAATGTAATTAGAAACAGTTGCAAAGTCTAAGGGACCGAAATTTTATTAATACGTATGTACAACTAAAACGGGTAAATAAGTTAACAATTAGGTCTCGATTAAGTTGTATATTTAATTCAAAGCCCCATATTAATGATTTGACATAACTGAATGATTGTGTACAAGATTAAATTCATTTCATGAAGATCAAAGTCATTGCCTCATTATTACATTGCGTGTGTTGTGTTTATTGTGTGTTATTGTTTTCTTTGCTTGAGGACAAGCAAACATTTAAGTGTGGGGATGTTGATAGTTGTCAATTGCATGATGTTTAGGGTTTAATTTGTTATGTATTTGGTGTGAATTTGAGTGTTGAGTATGCATTTAGGGTTTAATTATGTTAGTTTGAGTGTTTTAGTGTTTTTATGGGTTAGACTAAGTCTTTGAGCTTAAATGTTATATTTT
>JANIIA010000003.1:34745074-34757218 GCA_027478495.1 Erythroxylum alaternifolium | reverse complement strand
TTGAGCTTCCACAATGAGAAATTACTCCCATTAAACTTTTCAATCTCAAATTTTGCTGCCATTGCTTCTATCACGAATAGAATTTAGCTCTCACTATTTCACATGAATAGTACTCGTATGTATAAACAATACCCCGTATATGTGAATAGTACCATATGCGTGAATAGTACACCAGGTAAGTTCCCAGGAAAGATAGGTGGATCATAAACGGACACGCTTAAGTACCAAGTTTTTCCTTAGCCAGAACTTTCCTGGACATGCACTTCCACACCACCATACCAAAGCTCCACCGCACCAAATGAACTTTTTCCAAGAAAATTTTTTCTGATGTGGAAGATCAGTCAAAACTGCGACCACAGAACATACTCCGAATTTTCAAGAAAAACACACCTTGGCTCTGATACTACTTGTTATGAAAATTGACTGGATTAGAGCAGGTTCACTGCTAAATAGGACTGAAAGGAATAGTAATGAACACAAATATTTTACGTGAAAAATCCCCAAATTAGGGTAAAAACTACGGGCAAGGATAGAAGGTAGAAGAATTTTATTATTGGAAAAATTGGAGAATTACAAGGAGAAAACTACACCCAAAATGCACAAAATATTTTTTGTGCTTCTCTCTCTTTTTTCTCTCTCCTCACACCTCTCTTTTAAGATTGGAATGCTTTGCTCCTTCATCTCCTGCCTATTTATAAGCAGGAGGATGAGGATATGGCCAAGCATGGGAGGCACCGAAATGCCTACCATGTTGGACTTTCATTCTTTGTTTTGGTAAACACCGAATGGTGCCTACTATTTTTGACAATGGCAACCACCAAGCTAAAGCATTCTGTGATAATGCTAATGGTAAAGCTTTTGGTTTGGTTCAGCCCACAAGTTGTTTTTGAGGATTACACATCAAACTAAATATATTCGAATTCAAGTTCTTGCACATTCTTTGTCGTCAATGTCATGTCACAATGGAGTCATTTAATTATTTTGATTTTGGAAGCTATATCAATTGTTGTTTGGGTTTGTTTTGTTTTTATTTATCGATTCAACTCAAAGCTTTTTCACATGATATTCTAGAGAATACTATTAGGTTTATTATAAGATTTATTATAGTGATATATGTGCTGGAAATTCACACATAGAATTATTCCACCTAAAAAAATCATAAAGATGAAGTAAATTATATATAAAGATATGTTTCATAATTAATTATTTTAAATTTTTGGATTAAAATATAATATTTTGGTTGTATATGTGCTAATTTGGACCTAACCCAATTTCTTTTTAAGACTCCTCGTAACTCTTTAATAAGTTAACCAAAATTAATCTAACTCTAATTTAATTTAAGTAACGAGACGATGTGATTGAAAGGAAAATATAATGAGAAAAATAAATAATAAAAACATAGAATAATAAAAGAAAGCAAACAAGAAAATAAGAAGATTATAACGAAGTTCGGCTAATTGGATATGATTACATCTTTGGGAGCTACTAGCAACTAATATTTACTATTAAAAGATTATATTAGTGATTACATTAAACTAGGTTTACAACAATGTGTGTGCGCGTGCATGTCCAAACCTTAATTAATACAATTTTACTCAAATACCCTTTATTAAATCCAACTTAGTTTAAACATAAATACAGTACGTCCGTTCAAATTTGAAAGTCAAAAACATGTTTTTAGTCAAAAGTTATCTGTCATAGATATGACCGTGTTCTAGGCTGTAGATCTCTTTGGCTAGGGATACAAGATCTTTCTGTCTTCTCCGTGCATATGGACATACGTTGTGACATGTTCCAATTTCAAACCATGTCTTCTTTAAAGTTGTTTCCAATATATTGATACTTTCTGGTCTCAAACTTGTGTATTTCAAGAAAAACATGCCCTAGGACACGCCCTCTTATTCTAAGCCATATTTATCCAAACACTTCCAAGAAAAAAACTTGTATTTTTTCAAAAACACATTAAGACAAGTAATATGACCATACACGATAATCTCCATATTAGTGAATATACCATGTTTCAATCAACATACTCCAACCAACACCTCTCACCATATAACCCATCCATTTATCTTTCTTTTGACTTTCCCTAGTCCTTTGAAAGGTAGTAAGTAGAGAAGGCAATGAGATAAAGCCTGACCTAAAATTTTCTTTATCCATCCCAAGCTCAGCACTAAAGTTCGATCATGTTTAAAACATACAACTTGATCATGAGCTTAATCAAGCTTTGACCGACCTAAAACTAATTGTTTATTAAAATAAAAACAGAATCATTTTATATATAAAAAAAATTGAGCTTTGGGCCATGCTCTAGTTGTGAAGTCTAGGTTTGATCTTAAATTTGATTGAGCTTGAGCTTGATCTTAATACTGATCTTTTTAGACAGGGCCAAAATTTGACTAAAAGGTAAATCAATTCAGGTGCAACCCATTGATTTTAGATTGAGCGAAGTCAAGATCCATCCCTTTTGCCATCCTCAGTAGTTTAGATCCTTATTAGTACTAATGATGAGAGCATATATGACCAAGTCTTCTCAAATAAATTTTCTTGGTGGCCTGATGGTCTACATTGTGTTATTCGTGGCTATTCCATGTTGATACTTTCTTCCTGATATTGTTCTAGCTCTCGAACTATAATTTTTAGCCCTTTTGACATTTGTTCTAGACTGTTTTAGTTCAACTTATACCAACCTTTGAACTAATATTACTCTCCACTAGTTTTAGTGTCTACCTTCCATATGTTTTCTTTAATATAAGCTCCTCTTGTGAAGTTTCATCACCTTTTGCATACTAAGATGACCTAGTTGTATGTTCTATAACATAGTATTATATTGTTTTGACTCTAATTTTACATATTCTCCACCTACAAATTTGTTCTCTATCAACTCTATGGTTTTCTTTTTTCAATTTTGATCATTTCATCATAATCATCGTACCCTTCACAACTTTATTATCGTCTCTTTAATTTTATATCTAGAACCATTCATATATAAAATTTTTAAAAAGAATGGGCTCTTCCTTAAATTTGGTATGTGTTAGACACTACTCAATGCCTTAATAATATCATCATACATCTTAATCCTGACTTGTCTTATTTTAACAATTTTATAATCTATGTATATGAAAAAATCAATCTTTATTTGGTATCAAGTGATGTGAGCATAATATATACAAAAGTCATGAGTCCTGAAGTTGACTTATTAAAATGTAGAACATGTTTTCATTGCTACAATCTAAAACCTTACTTTACACTACAATATCAAATCTTAAAAAATCATTAATTTTACTTTCATTTGTCTAATCCTTAGTCGGATAATTGCTCCTAATATATCTAGTTTGCTCTTACTTATAACATTAGATTATCTTTTCACCTTTAGGTTTTGACCGATGACTCCACTTAGAAGAGCCATCTTTCTTATGCTTTCTTCCAAAGTCCTGGTTTCCCTTACATATGTCCCTTTAACTTGAGAGCTTGGTTTTACACTAAGCATAATGGTGATGTCCTGAATACTAACAATCTCCTTACCTAATGTGAATGTGATCATTAGATATTTACAGAAAAGACGTAAAGAATAAATCAGAATTATTGTTTTATCTTCATTTGCAGTAATTACCTCGAGCCTCAACAAGTCATTGTCTATTTGGTTGAATGCATAAATATGTTGTTTCATATTTGTTTTCTCTTGCATCTTGAACTTGTATAGTCCCTACTTTAGATACAACTTGTTTGTGAGAGACTTTAACATGTATCAACTCTCTAGTTTCTTCCATATCTTAATAGGAGATGAAATATCCATAATATAATATATGATCTTATCTGCTAGACATAATTGAGTGGTTCCAACTACTCATGTCTATAAGTCATCCCAATCGAGGTCATCCATGTCTTCTATCTTATTTTCTTGCAATCCCTTTTGACAAGTCTTATTAAGGTATAAATCCTTAACTTTTTATTGCCATAGTCTAAAGTTCCCAACCATATTAAACTTCAATATTTTAAATCTTAAAAGCGAAGTCATTTTTGCCTCAATTATACTTTAATACTATTTGTTAAGAAATAATTAAGATTGGTAATTAGGCCCGAGCTCAGCCCTAAATGAAGTTAATGGGCCAGGCCTGGTTCAGTCAAGGCCCAACACACAATAACCAGTAAGGATAGATTTATATAAAAGAAACAAAAATACAATAACTAGTAATAAAATTTTAATAAGGTTCTCCAATTGAGTATGTCTACATCTTCATAAGCTAAGAGTGACTAATTTACTATTATTGATCAATAACTCCTTTTGGAGATTACATTTTTTTCAATATATGTATATATAAATATATATATATAAGTATAATTAATTTATAAACTCTAGCTAATATAATTCAACACAATTTATTCTTTTACCAAACCAAACCTCACCTAAACATGACTCTAATAATTTATAGAATTCTTCTAGAGTTTATACTAAACTAAAAATGTTTTTTCATATAAGGTTATCAATTATAAACATAGCCTAAGATACGATCTTATATCTTACTATCTCTTTTTTAAAACATAGCATAGTCTCTGACACACCCGTGTCCCAAACCATGAACTTGCCTTTGTTTTTTGCATACTTAGACATAACTTCAGACATGACTTTGTCCTAAGCTATGGATCTTATCGTCTTGTCTGCACACAAAACATAGTTTGTGATATGACTATGTCTTCCTTCATAAACACGTCTGCCACCTACATGTCTATGTCTCTAGCTCATACCTTCACTTTTACGTTTCCATAGACCAAAAGAGCTATAAATGAACTCTAACGTTTATGCTAGTGTCTAAAATGGCTAATTCAAAATGAACCCTAACGTTTAAAAAAAGTTCAAATTGAACCCTGATCACTAACGATGTTAAGCAACTGTTAGTTATTTGCTGACATGGAATTTTAAAAAAAAAATTTATGTGAGACCGACCATTCATTGACGTGGAATGCTTTTAAAGGAGGGGGTCCTATGTGAATTTATAATGCAACATTTGGGGGGTGTTGAGTTTAAATTAAGGTGGGACCCACCACCATTTAAACTTATCGTGTTTTTCTCTTTATACGCAACGTGTGATGGGTTAAACGCATCGTTTTGTTCTCTTCATTCATAAAAGTAGCCCACCTCCATTTAAACTCATCGTGTTTTTCTCTTCATACATAAAATGTGATGGGTTAAACGCATCATTTTGTTCTCTTCATTCATAAACGTAGCGTTTCCTCCTTACACGCAACGCTCCTTTAGCTTTTGATTCTTAAACGCATCGTGTGTAGAGCAGGAGATGCACCGTTTTGAAAAACCCCTAATATACATCATTTACTTCTTCCTCAGACAATCCCTAATCCCTAATCTCCATTCTTCCTCACTTTCACAAAATCCTTAATCTGTTAACTTTAATCTTTAATGTGTGTTCTTTTTAATGCCAAATTCTGTTCATTTTAATGCCTAATTTGTAGTGTTATTCCTCTTCTTCTTCTTCAGCTAATGCCAACTCGTCTGGAACGATTGTTGTTCTTATATTGTGACCACCACCTCCATTATCTACCACCTGCTAAGAACTGAGGATCAACGCCACTATAGCGATGAATCAGAGGTAACTTCGGTTGTATCTTCATCATTTTTTTTCTATTTTCTCTATTTGAGTGCAGCTCTGAGATAATGATATGGAGTGAAATATTTTGATTTTCACTTCTTTATACCCTCATCTTCTGTGTCTTCAATTTCATTTTTAATGTGAATGGAACTTGAATTTGTGAATGCTTGTGATTAGTTTGATCATGAAAGTTGAATTTGATGATTAGTGTGAGCATGGAATGTGAATGCAAATTTAGATAAGGAACCTATTTATACTTTGTGCTAGTGAAGGGAAGGAGCATAACTATCCACTTTTTGGTTATTTTTTGAGAAATATTTTAAATTTTGGTTGAAGAATGAAATTTAAATTCAGTTGGAGTGAATTTAGCACCAGTACTACTTCCATTCATTTCTTATGCCTTCATGAAGCACTAAATTGCATATCTTGGTGTATTTTAAAGTTTGATTAAAGTTTATGTCTGTCTCTCGCCATCAAGTTGCCTGTAACAATATTATGTTCTTGGTTAGTATGAAGATAACATTATCATACTCAATGATAGAATGAAGAGTTCTTATCTCACCTTTGAGCCCTGTTACTCTTAATTTTTGTTTCATTAAATTATGATTATATTTCAGAGCTTTTGATAGATTGAACATAACTTTCTTTTAAAGATGTTATAGCATTGTAGATGTAGGGGTTGTGATACAAATCATTTGAATTCTATTGAGTGCTATCTATTGAATCTAAAAGGCTTTTTAAAACTTGTAGACTCAATCTGAATAAGTTAATATAGTTAGGAAAAGCTTGAAACCACTTATAATTTCTTAGAACGCAATCTAGCCTTTTCTTGATGAATTTATCTTCCTTTTGATTATTGTTTTAGGTAAAGAAGTTGCCTCCACAAGGTAGATGAACCAATTGGATGTCAGATATGCATTGTTTCATCTATGAGAATAGTTTTCTAGATGACTTGTCCCCTTAAAATTTATTATATTATATAATGATGTTAAAATCTCTAAGCAGAAGCCATAGTATTTGAATGCTCAATGCCAATTCTCTTATTTTAGCCCATGATGTGATCTTTGATAAGCATATATGAATGATGTGGCTGTGGAGTTATTAGAGAATTTATTTTTGACTTTGATATGAATTACTTAAATTATGATGTAGCAAATGTGAACTTCTGTTAGGTTGCTACTATATTAGATTAGGATTTTCCCTTTCAGGTTTTTAAATGATTGACAATCTCTTTCCAATATATAAACAAAAGATTGAGGAAATTGCACTTTCCATATTTCATTCTTGATTCTAATGTGCCAATTATATCTTGCTTATTTTGCATAATGAAGTCTTTAAGCAAAAGTTATTTCTAGAGGGGGGATTCTTTATTTTTTGGACTGCAAGTATGGAGGTTTCTTCTTTTTGTTAGACTTTTTCCTACAAATGGGTTCAAATCCTATATTAGTGTCTTATATTATAGATGTTTTTGCTTTTGCATTGTTTCCTCCCATCAGTTTAGTGTATTTTTAACCATTATATTCTTTGACTTGAGAAGCTTTGTTTGCTTACATTAAGTTGTTTAGATCTGTGATTTCTTTTATTTCTTTAAATTGTGACTTTTATGGTTGATTAAGACCGCCACCTTCCAAAGCTTCTTTTAATTTTTCATTCTCATTGATTTACACCTTAACTTCACTTTCCATATTGCTAGTATTGTTATTTTTTCCCCTTTCTCACCTCCAAATCAAAGAGTTCTCGATATTCACTTGTCTTGAAGACCCTTCTTGTACTATATCTTTTTGGGGTTTAATATTTTAGGTTTCTAGGAATAAGAAACCTTCTGAGCATTTTATTAAATTGTTGTTAATGTTTAAAATTATACTCTATATCTTCCCAAAAAAACCATAGACTGTCCCTACTACAACAACATGTTTTGATTGTGAAGAGACGTCAGAGATGACCTAATAAATATTAATCAAAGATTGTCATAAATGATCATTAGGTATATAAAGCAATACATAGTTATCAAAGAATGCTACGTACCTATGAAGATTACTGAGTTGGTTGAGTTGAGCCTTGACTCTTACCTTTTTTGGACATTGTGACCATAATTGCCCCATTTTCCTTATTTTTGTACTTGACCCTTCTGAGTAACTTTGTTTGGATTTTTCAACTTAATAGGCTCATTTACTCCTCTCCTTTTAGCTATTTTAGGTCTTCCTAGCATAACTCTTTTGGCTGGGGAATTTATTAGTTCTACATCAACTGTAGGCCAGAAAATTAGACCTCTAATAGGTTGCAACATATGGTCATACAATGCCACGAATTTGGACTTCATGTAGCACTCATCCATATATGCCTCCGGCTGTTGTTTAGAACGGTGAACAATATTTACAACATGCTCGCAAGGATATCCATACAACTCCCACACCCAACAACTATATTATTAGTGTCTACCAATCCTTACAATATGCTTGCCATTACCTTGGAAACTTCATATGCTCCATCACCATTCTAAACTATTCTCCATTACATAACATCTTTTTAATTCTTCTCTAATTTCTTCTTGCTCCTGGGTGCAACATTTGACTCCAGCCATGCACATATTCTCTCCCATCCGCATGCCTCTTTATCATTATGATTTTAATGGTTTCAAGCATACTTATAATTGGCCTATCTTTATCTAGTATGATCCATCCATTTCATGTTTAACTTATGTTGTTATCAATAACTAGGCATTTCGATTCAAAGGATTAGTAAAATCTTGTCCATCTTTCCTTCGAATATTCAAGCAACGATGATGCACATCCAAGTTTGATCTTATCCAATCTTTTCAACTGCTCATTAAAATCTTCTACCTACATTGAGCAAGCATAATTCCAAAATTGCTTTCACGAATCTTTTCCCTTCTAATTCATATGCCAATTATGGTATATATCCCTAGCAGACATCCGATGAGTGGCATATGGTATTATCTTTTCCACTGCTCTAGCCAATCCCTATAACAATAGAATATATTGAGTTAATATATAATTGATATAACATCTAACTATTAATCAATGAACAAAACTGCCTTTTGCATATTTGACATTATTGTTAGTCTTTTATGACTACCCAATTCTAAATCCAAAGCCAGAAAACTTATAAACCAGGTTTAAGAATCAGTTTTCTCTACCTCAACTATAGCCCAAGCCAGTGGATATATCCCTTCATTACCATCCCTCCTAACTGCACTCAATAATTGACCTTGGAATTTAATCTTAAAAAAATAGCCATCAATACCAAAAATTGGCCTCAAATGCCTCCATCCGCTTTTCTTGGCATTAAAACATATGTATAATCTTTTGAACTACAGAAAAGATGTAACATCCCGTTTCCATATAACGGGTTGAGTCATAGAAACGGGTACACGTGAGATCAATCGGAGAAATTAAGAAAACACATCTCAAGCTCATGCATTATGTAATATACATATACACGTGAACAATGATTTTTGCACATGAAAAATGACTGTACATGCTTTCATGACATTTCCCGGTATAATAGTGAATAAATGTGAATTGCGAAAAATATGCTTTGTGTGTATAAAAATTGTATTGGAGAGGGTTATAGTGGTTTTCTGATTTTTAGAGAATTTTAGAAATTTTTCGGGGTCGTTTCTGAACCAAAAAAATTGCCAAGCGGCAGAATAAAGATTTATCGGTAGTGGAAATGACTGTCCAATGGCACTGAAAACTTAGACATATGAATTTAAGAATTTTTGAATTGAGTCATTGGAATTTTGGAAAAAAATTGGAATTGAATTGGAAGAAAATGAAGAGAGTTAATGAGAGTGTGACATGTGGCAAGTGACACATGTCACTTGCCTACATGTCCACCACCTTAGTTATTCATTAATAATCCTCATTTCTGTTAGTCTTTTACGACTCTTCCCATTGACTCTTCTTATGTCTTCTTGTATCGGAATGACCTACGGGCGTCCCGGTGCGTACCCTACGGTAAGGGGGTGTTACAGCATTGGAGAGTTCTAGAATTTCCAAATTCATTCCAAATCAAGTTTTCTTCCTTTCCTTGTTTATTTTTATTAAAATTGATGTATGAACTGGATTTGAATATGCTATTCACATTTATGACATTCTAATTTCTTATTAGGATTTATTGTTGAGTTGTTTTATGACTTGACTGTTATTGCTTTCAATACAATATTTTGGTCTTATGATATTTAAGTATGTTAAATACTTCGACAACAAATCGAGAGACTGAGTGTAAAGTAATCCAATTAGTTTGGGTAATTAGAGTTAGCAACCTAATAAGTCACGCAAATATCAAATTGATAATCATGCGCAGAGATATCTTGTGTGAAAGCTCAATTGTTAAATAAATCACTTAAGAACTAGTTGAAAATGTTAGGCTGTTTTCATGAATTGAGAGATTCCAAAAATTGAAACTTTGTAATCAATTAGGATTAATCAATTTGGGTTAAATGATTAGGTCTTGACAGAGAGTAATCAAATCCTTCGAAAATCTAGTAGCGATACCCATTTGAATCAATAATGGTGAAGGGAGCAAAATAATGATAGAATGCCATGATTTTACCTAGAATTGCTTTTGTAATCTATTGTCTTTTTAAATGCCATGATTTTTAAAAAATAGGGCATTTGGTCCATAAAGACTTAGTGCTTTCTTAAGGTTCAAGCTAAAGAGAGATGATTTAAAGTCCATTTCGTAGAGTTGGTTGGTTAAGCTCCTTAATTATTCCTTATTGATTACCTTTGGGATAAAGGGTCTTAGTTTTTTTTTACCCTAAAGAAAGGAAAATACATTTTCTTGTTCACTAATTATGTCTTTGAAATTGATAATGATGGCTTTTTCATATCTTCTTGAGTGGAGATGGTAACCCCTAAGTAAATGAAATAAGTACATGACATCCATTACCTTAGCTATGTTTGGTTGGACGTAAAGTTTTTAATGTAATGGAATGGAATAGTTTATAATAGAATGGAATGTAAATGTATATAATATTAGAAAAATGTTGTTTGGGAGGAGTGGAAGGGTTCATAATGTAATATAGTGAAATGTTGTTTGGAAAAAGAGTTCATAACTTAATATAGGGAAAAATTGTTTATCATTTTACATTTCATCCTAAACCCTCCAAATCGGAATTAGCTTATTTTTATTATTTAGGATGAAATGAGATGTAATGTAAAACCCTCTCATTCCATTCTATTCTATTCCATTCCATTATAAACCCTCATCCTAAATGATGGAATAGTATTACATTCCATTTCATTCCATTAATAACCACCAAACCAAACATAACCTTAAGCATGCTAAAATTATAGGCTAATAATTGTTTCATTAACATGATATTGATGATTTTTCAATATGATCCAATAATTCAAAGAAAATCATAAGCTTTTTTTAGTTTACTTTCCTTTATTTTTGATTTTACAAGCCTACCAATGTTGTCTTTTTTTGATAAATGTCTCTTAAAACTTGTTGCTTCTTACAGAAATTAATACCCTTAACATTCCAATCTATTATTGATATAAAGTTAGCATTTAGAGTCTCTCTAAATTTAATATACATCTCAAAGCCTAAGAAATGGGCTTTCATTTCTACCCTCCAAAGGATATGGCCTTTTAAAAATTAAGCATTAATCCATTTTACCTAAATGGATTCATTGTTAACAATTAACTTCCAAAGTCTATTAGCCAGATTCTAACTGATAGGATACCAAGCCCTCCTTTGTCCTTTAGAGTGTAGATTTCAATCTATTTAATTTTGACCACATAAGTGTTATTGGTTCTAGTGTACTAGGGAAAGGCTTTTAAGATTATATCAAATGACTTACTCAGATTGTATGGCAAGTAAATGTAATCTCTAATAAATATAAGGATTAAAATTACTAATCTAATAAGTTATGTCGTACCTACATAAGGTTGACAATAATTGTATGAGAGCATTGTAGGTATTTAAAGGGTTGCCTTTGATGTTTGAATGTTGTGATTTCTAAGATTTTTTCATTTAAAATTGGATAATCTATTAAGAATATTATGCTACTATTAAAATTACTCCAAAGAGATCATTAGTAGTTTGATGGAGTTAGATCATCACATCAAATGATCAACAAATCATTACTATAAAATAGATTAACAAACTTTAACTTTTTGCATTAATAGTAAAACTTGAGGTTAATATCGTGGTTTACTTTCTTTGATATGATTACGTGTGTGATCAACTACGTCTAACAATCTCTTGCGATAGAGTTTCCCCTTACTTGGCACAAAGATCATTTCTCTTACATACCACTTCAGTGCTCTCCCAGTGGGCTTTCAACTTTTACAAGAACCACTCTTATTTCTCACAGGTGTTGCCATTTGGGTCATTCTGTGAGGATTTCACCATATTTCTTTTATTGTTCTTATGTTTCATTGCTATGCTCTAATCGGTTATGCTTGTATGTTCATGTTGTTATTATTTATGCAATATTGAGGGTCCCTTCAGTTGGCATAGTTATTATTATTATTAGTATTATTATTATTATTATTATTAT
>JANIIA010000003.1:34723615-34737598 GCA_027478495.1 Erythroxylum alaternifolium | reverse complement strand
GTAGGTTTTTCTGCCATGTAAAGAACTCCTCTGTAGAGGGAGCATCTACTAATCCTAAAGACATTCGTAGGTCAACCAAATCCTTGAGTAGATAAGTAGAGGGCGGTCAGCAACCCAGTCTTTCACTAGCCGAACATACACAATTAAAATCGCTCAGTATCATCCATGTTGCAGTGATAGTTGAACCCAAATCCATCGTCTTATTCCACAATTCCCTCCTCTGAGAAACACTATACAGCCCATATATAAAAGAAATGAGAAAAGTGGTATGGGTAGTCAGGCAAGAGACTCTACAGTGAATAAATTGTTCTCCTATCTCCAAGATAGTACATCTATAACACTGCAGGTTCCACAGAACACACATCCGTCCACCCTCTATAGCTTCAAAATTCTGAATATACTCCCAACCTGGAAATTTGAGTTGGATCAACCTGTGAAGACCTGCCAAATCCATTTTCGTTTCCAAAAAGCATGCGAGTGACCAGTGGGATTTCCCAACATTTCTATCCGCCTTAAGGGCTATTTTGTAATCTCCAGACCTGGCCAATCAGCCCTCCAACGTATTAAAAAAAAAAAAAATCAACAGAGCAGGTAGGAGAGGGTCGTCCTTATTTCTTCACTTTCAGTGAAAAACTTCTGCGGCTTTGTGTTCATCTTCTTCAAAATAGAACCCTAGAAACGCTTTGCTTCCTTCAGCTGCGTCCCTCGACCGTCAATCCTCCAAACAACACAGTCAGTCCTTTATAAATCCTTCCCACCGTCTTCCCTTACCGCAGCACCTCTTTCTAGTTTTTCTCATTCTCTGCTTCACCGTGATCTTTTGACCTCGACGCTCCATTTCTTGTCTGTTCTCTTCTATAACCACTTTCATGCCTTGAGCTGCACATACCGTCTTTTCCCTCTCTCATTAATTCTCTTGCTTATCTGGATCATTTCTCTCAACTCTCGGAATAACCCATGGTTTCCCCACCAGATCATTCCTGTCGATGCTCTGCCATTTCCGGACAAAATCAAATCTAGAGGTCACCTTTCGGACTTCTTGGTGAAAGCTTACTGTCTGTTACGCTATTATACTAAATAAAGCACTCCAACTTAAATACTCGATTTTGATTACGTATCACCAATCATAAGAAGATTACAGAGAAGGCATTCACACATTAACGCTTGATTCCTAAAGTTTGGCTGAGCTTCTCCAACCTGTTACTAGTTATATATATGTGTTTCCGTGTATTGATTCAAGTTTTGGTTGTCCGATCTATTGTGCCTTGTTTATCTTTCAGGATGCCTTTTGTTTTTTGTTTTTCTTCTTTTCATCTTCATAGTTTTTGTTCAACCGGATGTTTTGTGTGATTCTGGTCCTTTTGGTCTATTTCCTTTCAAAATTTTCTCTGAACATGACTTAATTGTTCAGGTCATTTTGCTTCTTGTTTCCTAGTTTTTTGTTTTTGTTTCTTTGTTGTAGCAACTCTCGATTCATTGCTGGCCTTGACGCCCACTAGTTCAGTTCAGTAACATGCTTTGATGATAAGAAGTTTTTTTCTCATCAGGATGATCGTGCCTCCACTTTTGTTACCATATTTGCCTTACCGTGTGTTCTATTTCGATTGTAGCAGGGTTATTATTTGTCTTTGCCTTTGCCTTTGTGTATGCTCTTGATCTCATATCCAATGTTTTAGGAAAAGATTCTCCTTCAAGGTTTTAGATGTTTCAACTCTAACTGTTTCTTGTCATTGTGGTAGCTTCGATTCACTTGTATTAGTGCCCCTTCTTATATACTGTCATTCTCAATATGCTAAATCCTATCTGTTGTAATTTAATTAGGTTGTTATTGTTAAGTTGTCATTTTACTATGTAAATATTAACAAATTAACTTGTTTACCACTGATATAAGCATCAACTGAACATTTAGATTAACACTATTAAAACATAAAATCATTAAATCTTAGTATTATAAATTTTGATTTGAAACCAATGAATGCCAATTGGGTTTTCTGCTTGTAATTTTTAATCATGTTGTTGATAATATGCTTTTCACTTTTTTAGTCATTATTTGAACTTTTTTAATATATTTTTTTCACCATCATGACTGCTCTGAATAAAAATGATTGTATGTCATATTTCTTCTTGTGGTGTCTTAGGTACTGGGCCAACAATGCCTCGCAAGCCAGTAAAGCGCTACCTATCATTGATATCTCAACCTGTGACTTTCTCCCAGTTCTCACGTTTGGTGACTTTTCTTGCATCAGCTTATATAAACAAACGACAGATGCTGAACAACAAGCTCCTTAAATCTGCCCCTAGATCTCCAGGTATTGTCTCAGAGTACCATGCTTATATGAGGTGTAATTACTCCTTTTCTTGAGCTTCTTAATCCAAATAGTTGTGAGTTTTATCTAGGGAATGGATTAACTGGGCACATTTTAGAGGAAAGTAGTGATTCATCTGGATTTTCTGAAGAAGAAGAAAATGATTTTGTGGTGAGCAGCATAAATTTGTTGATGAGTTTTGACAAAATCTTATAGTCTTTTTCTTCCCATGTATTACAATGATTTTCTTCTGATTACATTTTTAAAGTTTATTGAGATTTATCCAAACCTACTATTCTTTTAAGGGAGTTGTCCAAGCAGATTTTGCATTCTTTGATCCAAAATCAGAGGACTTTCATGGAGTGAGGATCTTACTCCGAACCTACCTTGATAACGAGAAGTGGGATTTGAGTGGTTTTGTGGACTTGATATTGGAGCAGACAACAGTAGGAACTGTTGTTAAGATAGAAGATGATGAAGACGGTGCACCTTTTTCCATTATTACTGCCCTCAATTTGGGGAGATATAAGGCAAGCACTTATACAGTTTGGTACACTCAAATATGTTGTATTTTCTTTTCTCCTTTAAAATGCCAGCAGCTTTCTGCACCCCCTTTTGATTTTTATCTGATTTTATTGTGGTTGACAATATCCTTCATTTTATAATAAATTGTTTTTTGTAGGAAAAGAACAATACAGGCATATATTGGTTAACTAATGCAAGAAAGTAATTTTCTTCTGTTAGTGTTGGAAGCTGGTAACATATCACTCTTCACTTTTGTTTACATTAAATCAAAAAAGTCCTGGAACTGTGGCTATTTTGAAACCTCATAAAAATGAGAGTGCACTATCAGTGTAAGTGATATTTGACTATGTTCTTGAAAGCTTCTGCATGAAAATAGAAGAATTAGTTGGAACACAAGAAAATACAACTCCCATATTACTCTGAGGAAAGCATTCTTTTACTGGGACCATAATCTCTTCAAGTCTTCCATGGTTTGAAATAAATATCCCAACGAGAAACAATCCCCAAGCTTTTTCTGACTTTTGATGGTACTGGTTCAAAGCTTGGATTTTGATGATCAAAACTTGTCAGATTTGTTGGGTTTTTCTTTCTTAATGCTACTTTGATGTCTCCTCTCCCCACTGTGACATTAATTAACTGAAAGTTACAACAGCTTAGTTGATGAGTCTTTATGTGTTACTATTTCTTTGTTGATTGCTATTTGTATTCTGACCAGGAGCATAAATGTATAATGGAGCTTAGAGAGTTTCTCCTTAAAGTATGTCTGGAAAAGAGTGTGAAAGATGATCTAAAGTTACTTTTGAGAGATGCAGCACAAAATGTGGGCCTTTTAGTCTCTCAACGTGTGGTTAATTTTCCTCTCCAGCTTTTGCCACCTCTATATGATGCCCTCTTTGATGAAGTTTCATGGGCTACCGAAGATGAGGTTAGATGACAACTTGATCTGACATGGGTGAACTTAATTGATATTTCACCTTCTTTGTTTGTCATGCTTGTCTTAATTTTTCCATTTACTGTTAAAGCCAACAGAGGAGCTCAGAAAGTCCTTCGGGTTCAAGCATTATTTGTTAATTAGCAAAGTATACAAGGTAAATGATGCTAGTGCTTCCTCATGCTCTTCAGGCTTGGATGGTGTGTTCCGTTGTCATCTTTATTATCAGAATCAATAAGTGGTCCTCTCTTTTTTAACTCATGAACACCCATATATAAAAACATGTTGCAGCAGAAAAATTCTGACGGTAAGAAGAGGCAAAGCCTTCACGCTGATAAAGAAATTATATTTGTTAAGCCTGAAGATGAAGTTTTCTACAAGGTGAGAAGTCTGTGATATCTAGTATGTACACATTGCTTCTTCTTTTGCTTTCACTGATTGTATTTCCAATGCATCTCAGCTCTGTTTGTGGTCCTTCTCCTTTCCATTGCATAGTGAGCAGGTTACCAGTCACGAGGCAAGTACTTTCTCCCTTTTTGTGGTTTTGTCAAATATGCTTTATTTTTACTTGCTGTCATCTATTTTGTTTGGGTTACATATATCTGATGTTCAGGGTAAGGTATATCTTTAGGATGTCCTTGGTAGATTCTTAATACTATGGTAAAGACAAGTAAAGAAAGTTCGTGTGTTACACTGATAAAGACAAGTAATTTCTTCAATGGCATTGTTCTTTTGATTTGCATGTTTTGCGAACTTAACATACAGGCTCAACCTCTTGTGGGCTGTTTTTTTGCTAGGAAGAACAATAAAAGATCAGGGAAACAATAACCTTTTGCCCCATAATATATATGCGTGCTTTCCTTCTTTTGGACTCTTAAGTAGAAATTTCTTATCTTTTCCATCGTACGTCCGAAAAATCAACCTATAAAATAAGGCTTATCTCTGTGAAAGGCCTAGAACACCTGCTTAAGGACGTCCTTTCCTGTTTAAATGGTTCGTCTTTCTATGAATTGACTTCTTATCTGGTAATAGATAGGGGTTGCTCTAGGTATTTCACTTCCACAACTGATCATTTAATAACCTGATGTTTAATATACTGCAGCTAAAAAATTACAGACCAATGGGGTTAGTAATGGCTGTTGAGGCAGACAAAGTCCCTATTTTCCGAGAGAAATTGCATTCGTTGATTGATGAATCCTGAAAGCTCATCAAACACGCATAAAAAAACCAGTTCACCAATCTCAAACACTTTAGCCGAATGCGTGGTACAATTTTGGTAGGTTTGATGTTTTTATTTTTTAAAGAATCATTTTAGGGTCACAAGCTTTTGAGCAATTGAATTTCTTAAGAGCAATGATCTGCATTGACGAGCCTTTAGTGTGATCGTTTAAAAGGGGGAAAATACTTTCGATATCTTGCATGCTTGTATCGGTCCCAACTAGTATCAATTATTAATCTTATATCAAAAAAATTCAAAAGTACGATCCAAAAATTATTTGGTGATAACTCTTGTTTTAATCTCTTAAACTTGCAAAAGAGAGGAAAAAAAAGACTCGCAGTTTGGAAAACTAAAAGAATTAGTAAGACCCAATGGCTTGAGATGAACATATTCAACGGTTAAAAGATGGTTTGCACTGGAGAGGAGCAAGATTAATTTGGATTGTGGAGTCCGCGGGAGTAATTTGAAATATGAGTAGGCTAACTGATTGGTATGAATCATGCAGAGATTATTGAACTGAAACAGAAAATTCTTTCACCGTATTAGGTAATTGAACCTTGTCTTTTATGGTCTTGCCAGAAAGAAACCTATATGAAATTGGAGAGGCTTCATTGTATTTCTTCAAAGTCGTACGATTAAAGAAGGATCGCCCAGGGTGTACGCAAAATTTAGCATCATAGGAGTGAAGGTAGCCATTGAGTGCTACATTCAGTATCATACGCTAACTCTTATCTGTCGATATAATAAATACCAAATAATTTATAAAATTTACAAGATAAATTTTCAATTTATTATCTTATTCAATTTATTATTTTATTTCAATCATATCTTAAAAATATAATAATATAAAATTGATATAATTTTTATTTTATTAACATTAAAATATTATTTTTACATATTTTAAAATTATTATAATATTTGAATATTATTTATATAAAATTAAAAAATATTTAATATAATTGTATGAAGCCAATATATTTAATTACATAATTTATAATCACTTCGTATAAATTTAATGACAAAAAGTTTATTTACTATTTATCTTTTCACTATTTATTAAATAAATTATTGACAATTTAACCATGATTTTTTTTATGTATCAGTAATTATTATTTTATAAAAGAGAGGATTTAACAATGGTCTTAGCCTTTTATTTAGAAACCATGCAAATTTATTCATCTATTTTAATTTAAAACTTGACTGTTGAATAAATAGCAGGTTTATTTATTACCCTCATTCTTCTTTTAACCTTAATCGTTTGGTATCTTTCGTTATTTGATATTTTTCATAGTCGTTTTAATTAATCAAAGGAAATATTAAAAATTCGAAAAAAGTAATTAAAAGATCTTAAAATAAACGAAGAGTTGCAGGATCAATTTGTAAATTAGGGGTATGCCAAGAGCACTAGATTTACACTAATTTATAATAGGGTTCATTTGAACTTTGTTGTAATTTAATAAAAATAAATTTTAATTAAAATTAGAATTAATTAAAAATCAATTAGGTCTAATAAAACATAAAGTTTAATTAGTAATTTTTTTATTCAATTGTTCTTTATATATGACATAAATATGAATTATATACCGAAGTTAAAATTAGGTTAAGATAAATTAAAAAATTTAATTTATCTTTAATTTTTTAACTAAACAATTTACATTCTAAATAAAGATCAACATTTAACAAAATATCATAACAATCTAAACATTAAGAATATTAAAGTGATTTTTGATTATATTTTGAAAGTATGTATGTGTGTAGTTCAAGCGTTCGCCCGATTCATCAAAGAATCTTTTAGTTGCTTTTGGTGGATTGCTTGGTTGGAGGGGATGTAAACCTGTGAAGGCACCATTTTTTACCGTTGGACAAATTTGTTCTTTTATTTTCTTCTTATTCTTTGTCATAACGCCCATTTTGGGACAAGTTGGAAAAAGAATTCCTAATTCTTACATGGATGTGATTGATCAGTTATGATTTTTTAATATAATTTAATAATTTTATTATATAATATTATGAAAAAAATAAATTATAAAATTAATTTTTACTATGTTTAAGACTAATCATATTAGTTTTTTAGCAATAATTTTTTATTCTTTTAATGATATTTAAAAATTATTTTTAGAGTGTTATTCTACTTTGTTCAACAATTTCTGAAAATAATATTAATTAAAAATAATAAAGTATTATCTTTGATTATTTTAGATTAATGAATCCAATAGTGATCACTTAATTACCTTCATATAGTTCATATCGTATTTACTGAATTGATCAAATTACCCTTAATTAGGACATGTCTTAAGTAGTATCAAAATATGTTAATCTTTATATGAAATACTTTGAAGAACTCAAATCAAAGGATCATTTATACAATCATAAAAAAGACCATGTTTTAAGATACATAAGTAATATTTCTTATGAAATTATCATGTTATGTCAATTTAGTTAATTTATTATCTAATAAGTATGTACATATTTGTTTAAGTCTTTTCATACTTTATAAGATCAACAACTTCTTTCATAAGAAAGAAATATAATATTTGTAATCTTTCGATTTTGTCTACATCTAGTCTTAATAGAGCACTTATCTACGTCTAGTCTTAATAAAACACTCTAAACCTTATAACTTTCATCATAATTAAAAGAAATTCCCTAAATATGTATTTTGATCCTTAACGAGGCCTTAACTTGTTTTGCATGCTTAATTGCTATAATATTCTACAATATATTATTGTTTGAACAATGCAAGAAATTATACTAACTACTTGATCCAAATAACTATTTTCTCCGGGCAAGAAATTGTACTATTGCTTTAATAGTAATTAATATTGCATTAGAATCTTTCCAATTCAACAGCAATATCATTTAAGAGTAAAATATACAATAACTAAAATTTACTTTTGTTATTGTCAAACAAAAGTTAAAATTCCTATGACCTTGTATTTAAATATCAAATCATATATAGAATAATTATCTCTAATACTTTATAAGTATTAGATATCTTATATGCTAAGCACATTTTTAGCAAATTATCTATGTACTTAGGCTAGAGTAAGTACAAAAATTTTCAGTCTATTTATATGGATCTTCATCCCTAATTTAAGTTGCTATCTTTTTACATCCAATATATAGTGTTCTTAGAATATCACGTCTTCACCTACTGAAACTATGAATTGTTGTTTTCTACAAAAAGTATGTTATTTGCACACTCCCATTAACCTTCTTGTAGATATTATAAATTTACATTTATGTATTCATCATGAAATTGAATATTTTAACATCTCTAAACCTTTTGGCTGTATGTCAAATGTGTTAGACAAAGTCACTAATTCCATTTTAATATATTGTTATGACATTTGAACTATTTCAAACTCAATTTTAGTCTCACTACATTTTAAAGAATTTTATCCTTATAAGTAAACATTGAAGCAAAGATTTTGTTAAATAGTATCTATAAACATCCAGTTTTTAGATGTCTCATAAGTTTCTAATATCTAATTTAATTATAAACTTATTGATCAATATATACTTCAATTAAACATCACATCGATAAATTACCTTAGAAATAAAATCTTTCAAAGTTTTATGATTTCATATCTTATATGGAATCTTGTTAATTTATTTGGAAGAAACTGTGGAAGGTAAGTTGTATTAGGATATAGCTATAATGAAGTAAATATTGTATGAAATGATATCTTATATTGTAAAATTGATCCTTTAAAAAATTATACGCATTTGAAATTTAGCTTTGAAACATTTACTTAAGAATCCTGGTCTTTATAGATAACCAAGAAAATTTAGTGTAAAACTCATATATGAATCTTATTATAATGTTTTAGCATTCTTAATGCCTAATCTTTATTTGAATTTCTTAAAAATTTAGATCAATATTTCATTAAATACACATGAATATATAACGTAAAGTCATTAATAAATTTAAAGAAATATAAGTATTCATCATTTTATGAATTGTTATAGCATCTGATGCATCATATATATAAAATTTAAAACTTTACTATTATAATTATCCTTTTCATTATTATACATATATTTTTATATGTGACCTTATGATTCTCATTGTGTTAATTTAACCAACATGGAAAATAAATTAAAAGTTGATTGAAGAGGATTAATTATCTAAAAAATAAAAAAGTAAATAGTTAAAGAAAGAAAAATCAATTTAAAAATCATTTTGAATTTGGGATCACTTATTTAGTATTCCAATTTTCATATATGATTTCTAGTCAAAGCTACATGGGATGAGAGGAAGACTCACATTTTCCAAGATAGGAGCATGAACAAGGAATAATTCAACAATAAGCTGCTATAATAGGTTAGATGTCATAACTGCTTACAAAAATAAAAATTTAAAAAACTTGACTATTACAATAGAGTTTGGAATGTGTAATTTGTAATATCTGGTTGGCTTGCATTTTCTAGGAGGATTGAGATAGTCATGTGATAGATGTGTTCTCCCTACGGAGACACTTGACTAGTTTTTGTAAGTTTGCTTGTACATCTTGATTGCCTTTTATGGCTTAATTCATTTCCTTTTTCTCAAAAGAAATTATCATATATGATTTATTATCCAGGTTAAACTAATAATTAACCTAAGGATATATGTACTCTGATAAGGCACATAAGTATATTAATAAGGTAGATAATACTTTTTGATGTGTAATTTACTTTAATCAAACTCATTAAGCATAGTTAATCAATATGGTTATCATTAAGTTCTAGGATATTATGATTCTCTAGTGCTAAAGTGCTTATTCTTCTAGTATGCAAATTTTATTTCACCTATCAGCCTTTTATAAAATATTAGATTTAATTTATGGTCGCCAATAAAAAATCTAACATTAAAAATAAAGAAATGAATTCTACCATTGAAATAATCAAATCTTGTATAAATAATTGAATTATCTTTACAAGTTATAACACTAACCTTAACTAGGGCTTCTAACCACTAAAAATAATGAAAAAATAAAATAAAAATAAATAATAAGATAAGAATTCAATTAAAGAAACAAAAAGTCTTTTTAACGTCCCTAAGAAGAATGTTAAAAGATGCTAAACAATGTAAATAGATTTTCTTCTCTTATAAGTATTTATAGATAGGCTTACCAAATTAGAGTTCTAGAGGGCTTAAATTTAAGAATCATATATCTTCATAATGTTTAAGAATCAGTGTTGAACCAGTACCAACAC
This sequence comes from Erythroxylum alaternifolium, assembly GCA_027478495.1. Lineage (NCBI taxonomy): Eukaryota > Viridiplantae > Streptophyta > Magnoliopsida > Malpighiales > Erythroxylaceae > Erythroxylum > Erythroxylum alaternifolium. The sequence goes on along the minus strand of JANIIA010000003.1, from coordinate 34,727,415 downwards.
CTACAATGATCTTATTCTAGAACTACTATTATCTATGACTCAACTAACGTTTAACACTAAAATATAATTGGGACCTAATTTGCATTGTTTCTCTCTATAAATTCAAGATGAGTATGACACCAATTTATGATCTACTCCAGTGTTGTTCTTTGTCAACTTCTTACCTTTTAAAACTTATTTGGAAGGTTGGAGCCTATTCTACGTGCAAGTCTGATGCATATTATTCCTTATTCCACTCACTAACTTTTCCACTTTTTGTGATCTTCGAGTTAGAATTAACTTCCTTTGTCTTCAATAAAGTTGTTGATCTTCTTTTAGCCTTCCAAATGACTCCAAAATTTTTTTGATTGGACAACCTTATATAATGTTGCACTAAATATTATGTTTACTCTTCAAATTCATTACCTTTAAGAAAATGAACTAAATATAGAAAAACATAATAAAATCCATATAAAATACATCATAAAATTATGAAATAACAAGTAAATTAACCCCAAATAACATATAAAGTATGAACGTATCAATTTTTTTTATATAAGTGATGCTGTTATTGGGTCAACATTTATATCTTCCCCATCCTTTGTCAAGTTCTTCAATTTGATATGCAAAATCCTTCCCAAAGCACAAAAAGAAAATAATTTTCTTCGTTGTATTTGGTCTTTTGGTTGTGCTCGCTTGATTGTTTGCTTAATCCTAAGACCCATTTTGATTGAGAGATGCGTGAAAGTTGTATAAAGAGGAAGAACCTTGAGGTGGGTTATAGAGAAGTGAGAGGATTTGAACTTCTTGATTCTAAAGAGAGAGTGAGAGAGTGTTGTGGGTAAGAAAAATGAGGGTAAGAGTGAATATAGGTTAGTAGGAAGAAAGGAGGGGTAAAATTGAGAAAAAAGCTTAAAAATTCCACATGCCTATTCTGCCCCATCGTAGGTTATGATTGTGACAGAAGGGATTTTCAGGGTCACGACTGTGACTTAAGTGGCAGAATGTTCAAAATCACGATCATGATAGAGACCTCAAAATTAGGTCACGATCATGACCAAGGAGTCACGAACATGACATTGGGAATTTTTACACTCCTTTCCCATTTTTGATTATTTTCCTCGTGACTTAAGTGGCAGAATGTTCAAAATCACGATCATGATAGAGAACTCAAAATTAGGTCACGATCATGACCAAGGAGTCACGAACGTGACATTGGGAATTTTTACACTCCTTTCCCATTTTTGATTATTTTCCTCGTGTCACTCTGGAATTCCTTCCCTACCTTATATCTTCATCATCACCTCCTTGTCTTGTCTTTCATACCCTTCTAATCCATTATGAAAAAGAGAGAGAGAGACAAAGAAAATCGGCTCATTTTTTTCCAAGATATTAAATTGTATCGGAAAAACATGCAAAAACATAATTGAAAACCTAATCTAAAGCAACATATAAAACAAAAAAAAGTTAAAATCATAGGTTGCCTCCCACGTAGTGCTTCACTTACTGTCGCTAGCTTGATGTACTTCTTTTGTTCGCAATTGTTTAAACAAATCATGTAATTATAGTGCCCCTATAGGTTTCATAAACTGTAAGTGAGCTACTAGATTGTGCTTACCACCACTCTTCTTCCTCATCTTCTTCTTTTGATTATTCTTTCGAATTTATGGCTTCTCTAGTGGGTCCTTATGAGTATAACTCTACTTAAATTTTTCACAAGACTCATTTCTCTTAATACCGTCCATATATTTGCAAGAATTTCTTGTACCATTAGACACTTTGGTTAGAACCCTTTCGTCCCCCACTCTTAAAGTTAACTTTTCTCCATCAACCTCGATAAGGGACTGGGCAGTAGTTAAAAATGGTTTTCCAAGGATTATGGGTTTCTCCAAATCTTCCTCTATGTCTAAGATGATGAAGTCTTGGGAAAGGTGAATTTATCAACCTTAATAAGAATGTCCCTGACAATGCCACTATGATGGTGGATTGATCTATCAGCCATTTGCACACACATCCTGATTGGTGTTATTTCACCTAAGTCCATCTTTTTGCATAAAGTGTAATGCATCACACTTATGCCAGCTCATAAGTCTGCAAAAGCCTTATCCATTTTGATACTACCAATAGTATAGGGAATATTCCTTGGATCATCTTGTTACTGTGGTAGTGCTGCCACTTCGTTAGAGTTCTCTTTGATTACAACTTCACTTCTCGACTTCTTCGGTTCCTGTTTGTTTACTAACTTCTCTTTTATTTATTCCATAAGGGTAAGTCATGTTTTTAGTTGCTTTATTATATCAAGAATTTCTTTCAACTCTGCTTCTTTTGGCTTTCTCTACACTAGAATGGGGTATGGAATTGCAGGATGATACTTTTTGATCTTTATCATCTATATTTACTCTGCAAGGAACTTTCGTTAGCCCTTTTCTTTTCTTCTTCCCTTTCTTCTTAAATTTGATTGAGCTTCTCTTTAGTGGCCTGTGTGATCACCATTACCTTTTCCTTTAGATTTGTTTCAGTATTGCTTGGAAGTCTCCCTGTATTTTGTGCTGACAATGCATTTTCCAATTGACTCATCTGGACTTCTATGTTATGTTTTGAAGAAGCATGGTTCTTTGTCACTTGTTCAAATCTTCCTTCCGACTTCTTATGAGCATCCTCCATGCTCCCAATCTTTTCCAAGATTTTATTAACTTAGAGTTTATGGAATTGGCTTTCTCCTATTGGAATCCAGGTGGCTTTTGAGGTTGGTTTTGATCTCCTGCATTACTTGACTAAGAAAAGTTTGGGTGGTTCTTCCATTAACGATTATATGTGTTTGAGTATGGATTATTCCCCCCTCCTAGACCAAACTGTGCTCCTACGTAATTGAGTTGTTCTAGTTCATTTGTTTTGCATCAGAAAACGGTCAATGATATCCTGGTTCTCTTCTCCATACAACTCACATCTCTGTTGAATTGCTTTGATAGGAGCTGAAGAGGAGGCTTTCATGTTATTAAGTTGCTGGACCCCGTTTTCGGAGCCCAATTATTCGAATGTAATAAAACATGAGTGTGTATATTACCCTGTAAAGTTATTTCCATGAACTCTCATTAGCCACTGTCAATTCATCTTCATTCTTATTACATCCCAAAAGTTTCCTATTATACAGATCAAGTTATGCTTAAAAGCCAAAGTATGCTCATAACTAAGTCATGCTCCTCCAATCGATTCCCTCACATTCTTTCCATTAATCTTTTTCAATTCAACACCAAAGGCTACCAATTTTTTTTGGGGGGATAGAAAAATGGGTTAGGAATCTATTGGTTCAATAATCACTTCATTTGGAGGTCGGACAATGAAGTTGTGGCCAAAAGAGTCAACCACGATTATGTCCTCAATCATATTATACCTATCTTGGGACAATTAGGATAACTTTCACTAGAGATACCAGATTGTGGTCATTTTAGGATGGTTTTGAAAAGGACTTGGAGATCTACAACTTTCAAGAAGACCTTGGAGAAAAATTTTGTCATCCAGAGGGTCAAAATCGCTTCGTCTGGCACTTTATCTAGTACCTATGCTTTGTCTAAAGGCCAAATCTTTTACATCCGAAGTCCAAAAATTCGAAACTTTGTATCGTGGGAAAGCTAAGAAAAAGACACACAACTTCTAAGAAGACAATTCTGTCTAATTCAGCGTAGATCAATATAAATTTGCCCTAGAAGTTAGAACACAAAATTTTACCCTTATGAATGTTTGAAAATGCAATCTACAAACTTTGAGAGTTATGAACAAAAACACAATCATATTTCATTATCATCAAAAGAAAAGAGTTTTAC
>JANIIA010000003.1:34672983-34685367 GCA_027478495.1 Erythroxylum alaternifolium | reverse complement strand
TACATCATCATTAGAAATTCTTAGGAATAAACCAAACTAAGTAATACTCAGTCCACTTCATTCCTCACATATTCTATCCATTCCTTATCTATTACAGCAGGTGAATCAAGCACCCTATTAAAGAAAATAAAAGAATACACTGGAAAGTTTTAGGAAGTGTTGATCTGGTGGATGAAATGAGGAGTTATGGAGGAAACAAATGGTGGTGACAAATTTTTGACATGGCTAACTTTGCCTACCAGGAAATTACCTTGAAAATTTTGGCAACTTTTGAAGTGTTTAGGCATGTTAGTTGTTGAGAGGGATGAAATATAATTCATGTTATGGAAATTAAATGAGTTTTGACTTTTAATGTGTATGAAGTGCGATGGAAGCTGTACACACTTGAATAGGTAACAAAATTAAAAAATCTATATTTAATTTTGTTACCAAGCGTCATAAGTAGATACATAGGAAATTATGAAGAACTATATCAACTAACAAGTCTAACTATGATCCATCGATAACTAAGAACACATATGATACAACTCCTACCCTAAAATACTTACACAGAGTAATAAGTCATTCAATTTTAGAGAAAACAAAGATTATAAGGGAAGTCACATGTAGGGATTTGTTCTATTTATTGTGCATAGTTGGGAGGAGACTATATCTCCTAAGTTTATGTTTCATATATTTATAACAAATGGGAAACAAAATCTAAAACAAGATAAGTGGAGGCTTTATTTGACTACACTTGCAAAAAACCTAAGTGTTTTTGTTCTCTTTTAAACCTAACTATTAGTCGTTGTATAAGTGATGTCAACCTTGAAATGATAAAGCACATGACATTACTTAGGAAGGCTGATGTAGATAGAGATTTAAGGCCTATATTACTAATAGAGAGAAGTAGGACGAAGGCAGAGAATGATCAATAGCTTATGCACCTCAAGAGGAAGAGATGTTAAAGGATTAAGAACATGTTAAGCTTTTACTATAGTAGATGATGCGGGAAAGGATTGAAAAGGTTATCCACTACATAAGTACTAAGATTTGTAGTCGAAATTATATCTTACATAGTTTATAAAGATAGTTAATATGGACTAAGGAAGGGTTATTTGCATGCCTCTAACATAAAGGATACTCAAAGATATTCCCTAATCTTCAACTTTGCCAAAGGTGATTATGATGGTGATGTTGATGATGAGCTTTCTATTGACCAAGCTCCAATTTTATTTTATTTCCATTAAGCTTTGTACATATTAAGGATTATGTTTTTCCATTTTTGTTCCTTAACTAAAATTCTACTTTACTTATTTTATTATATTTATGTTGACTATTTATTCTAATTTATAGTTACCTATGCATTTTATTGTTTTATGTTTAATTCAATTGTTTTTATGCCAGGCAATTTAAATATTTGAAGAAAATGCAGTTAATCAAGCAAGAGATGAAGACTCTATACAGTGCCAATATTGACAACACTCATTGTCTGGTTAATACGGCCAGGAAAGCTTTGGAAACCATCTAATAGCTGTAATATAACAATCCTGAAGATAAAAACTTCAAACAATGGAAAGGGGTGCATTACACAATTACTCTTACACAATTACTCACTGTCTAAACAAAGAGCATGACTAGAGTGGATAAAGCATGGGGACCGCAAGTCATCAGTCTTTTACAAAGTTATTATGTGACGAAAGGCTAGAAATTAAGTGATATCTTTAACTGACAACAACATCACCCTTAACTCTCAAACACAACTTTTTCAAGGGGCCTATGATTAATTTAGCAAGAATATGAGTGTGCCCATAGAAATGCAATCTTCTACGTTGTTCCTTAAACAGATTCTGAACAACACAATTTCACTAGAAGAAGCAAAGAGTCTTAGGTCTATAAATTAACTGTTCCAAAAGTAGTATCTTTTTGTCTAAGAGTGCAGCCCCTTTACAATCACGTATCACTTCTCTAACAGGTATTCAGTTACAAACCTTTCCAATGAAAAACTTGGGCATTCCGATCTCTCCGCTTAAGTTGAAAACTAGAGATTATGTTAAGTTATTAGATAAAATACAAATCAAAATTTTATCATGGAGCTCTAAACACGTATTGCGTGCAGCACAAGCTCAACTCATCAACGATGTCCTCAACTCTCTCAACATCTACTGGGCAACCCACTTAGCTTTTCCAGGTTCTATTATGAAAGCTATTGGAAAAATATTCAATAATTTCTTATGGACAGGAAATTAGGAAACAAATCACAAGACCTTGGTGAAATGGAAAGAATTATGTACTCCTAGGGATCATGGGGGTTTAGGAATTAAATCCAAGCTCATGAACTCGACGCTACTTACTAAAAGACTGTGGAGGGTAATGGATGATAAACAATCTTTAAGGTGTAGATGGATTAACCATTACTTCATCAAAACACAAAGTTTATGGTCAATATAGTGTTCCCGTATGCAATCTACCTCACTTAAAGCTATTCTAAAACTGAGAGGCCAACACTAAACGGACTTCATTGTACTTAGGTGACAGAAACTCCGTCAATTTTTGGTACGACAACTGACTTTCAGTAAGACATTTGATTAATCATCATGGAGCTGAACTGCTTAAGAGTTGATTACCTTTAGAAATCACTGTAGCTGAAGCTTTGCAACATAAAGGAATAATCGAGAGAGCTACTATCCCCACATCACTAGTTGCTGAAATTTGTGGTGTGTACTGCAACACTGAATCGGATAATTACATTTAGAAGCACACGGCTGATGGTAGGTTCTCCAACCACTTTTGTATAGAATTATTTTTTAAACATCTTCTTGGGCTATCTACCTCCAACCTCGTGCATCTTTCACATTATGGCTTGCGATGAAAGGAAAATTAAAAACAGTGGACAAACTGACCAAATACATTCGGCTTCCAAATTAGTGTTGTCTATGCAAACAAATAGAAGAAATAGGTGAACACTTATTCTTAGATTGTGATTTTATCAACAACATATGGTTAGAGATCTACTATAGGTTCTTGGCAAATGGAGTAATTACCAAATTGGAAATTCTACACACACTACAGCCAAAATACAAAAACAACACAAAGCACAAGTGTTTTTGGATTACCTTATCTTCGATAACCACTGCGATATGGGATGAAAGAAATCTACGAACATTTCAAGACCAAGCCACCTCCCAAGAACAATTTTACACTCAAATACTATATCATATTTGGCTATAAATATGTGCACAAAAATAGACACTATTGCATGGTTCCTATTTAATCCAATACTGGAAGGTATGAGAAAATCCAGCAATGGCGTATTCCAATAAGAGAGATGAGTAATGTGGCATATTAGCCACAGTCACCAGTGCATAAGTTAGGGACGATCCAGATACACAGCTCCTGCCTCTTAGTCGATACAACAACAAAACACGTGCACAGTTTGCTTCAAACTTGGACTGAACATGGATGAAAGGATATCACATATATAGAGTTTTAAGCATTGTTGTAATTGAATTTATTGCAGTTAAATACCTTGGTTGACTTTTCCTTAGTACGTAAGACTTCTTGATTTGCCTTCTAGGCTTAATTCATTTAAAATTTTCACAAAAATTGTTTTTATGAGGTATATATAATTTATAGAAGTCAGTATACGTTACTTTACACAAATATGGCAAATAGAGGCCAGTGAATTGATAGGTGTAAAACTTAGTATGTTTCTAATGTGTTAGAGTGTGTTTTTAGTGTTTTCTTAGATGATAATCATGTGTTTAGGACTTAGATTTATGTTCTTATCAATGTTTTATGTGTTTTGTTTAATTAATTTTTGTTTAAGGCAGGAGTTTGATCTTAATTATATATTTCAAGGATTGTTTGTTGTGTATGTTGATGAATAGAGACATGAAAATGAAAAATAATGATAAAGAAAAAGTTAAAGAAACAAATCTATCACAATTTTCCATAGCCATACACGATCATGCAAAAAGGAGTAGCAGGATCAATCAACAACCATTCCCTTCAAAATTCGATCAATCTATGGCAGAGCTTGACAAGTTGTGCTTAAAAATAAGATGAATCTATAGGTACACTCAAACACCGTTGATGATTAAGATATTCCCTAACTTTGCATATCATTTCAAGTCCCCACTACTAAATATTCATATACGTAATCATAAACCAAAGGACTTTTTAAAGGTTACATGAGGTCAAAGGTTAAGGTAAGAAGTATTTAGATTATGTAGTTTAAAAGTCATCAAAGCTAGTGAAGTAGGGAAAATCATTCAATGGAGTATCAAGTGCAAAAATTAACATCCACTCAAAAGTAGGTACCATAAGGTATAATGAATGCAAATCACATAAAACATAAGGATTTAGAAGGAATCACTCATAAAAATTGATGATAAATAATACAATGTAACCATAATAGGTTACAAAAACTTCTCCCTTATTTGGATCACAATTGATTCACTCATTTCATAGAACTTTAGGAGGAAAGACTAACATGAATTACTTTCTAAAACAAACAATTTACTTCTTGATAACTTTTTTCTTTTATTTTCTTTTTAGTTTTTCTTCTCTCTTTTTTTCTAGTCAAAAATTGAAAGAAATTAGATCGACAATGGAATTCATTTATAAGAGAAAAAAATCACATTCCATCAATTATAACCAACCCACATATATGCACACCCACACACTTATGCTCTTGCACATCCACAAACATCAAAAATTACAATTGCTTCACTAGCTTTAAGGTTTGGGTAAGACATTTGGTTAAGTTAAAGGCTCATAATTTGGTTAAAAAAAGAGAAAAGGCTAATAAAGCTCAAATGGCTTAACAATATGATAGATCATGTCACTAGGTAGGCTATTTCGCTAATGTAGCTCATAAAACAAGAATGTCTATATCATTTCCATATTAATGCATGTGATAAAATATGGCGTCAAATAGAAATCAAGGCAAAGTCAAGATATACATGTCATAAAGGTAACATATAAACAAAATAAATTAAGACTAATATGGGTGTGTCAGTTTAAAAGACTTAAAATCTCACTGGCTTATATCTACCCACTAGTCACTACTCTTTTAAAGATAAAGTATAATGACCAATCATAAAAGTAAAATAACATGCCTAAGTTGCTATCAATTTTTCTACTTAATTATAATCTCTAATTATAACTCTACAATCCTAAAATCAATAGAAAAATAGGCAATATTTTTTTACAAGTAAAAAGAACTTTAAAACACCCAAAAAGAACTTTGGACAAACATTGGCTCACCCTCACACTTAGAACTTACATTGTCCCCAATGTAACATTAACTGTATACAATGGATCGTTAAAAAAAGTAATGTAAAAATGTAAAGAAAAAGGAACAAAGTCCCCTTAGGTTGCCTCCCAAACAATTCCTTTGTTTATTATCATTGGCCCAACTCCATATTATCCTCATCATATAACAAAATTTTGATCTCTAGAGATGACAACTTTCACATTTTCCACTTGAAATTCTTCAAGATAAGGCTTAAGTCGATGACCACTCACATTTAATGTCTTTCCTATTTTCAGACTCTTAATCTCTTCTACACCATGGGAAGAGACATTAATAATCATAAAAGGATCGACCAATAAGGATGTAATTTATGTGGAAACAGTTTATATCTAGAGCATAAAGAAACGCTTTTTGACCAACAATAAAGTTTTTCCTAGAGACATTGAAAGTTTTAGTCTTCTCCTTAATTGAAAGTGCTTCCAAATTATTTGTTCACTTTTGCTTATAATATCTCCATACTAAAGGGTCAATCACATTAATCACAAAAATAGAATGTTCATTTTTGGGTTGCTCATTAACATCAAAGGTATTGAAATGAGTAACTTCTCCATTAAATTCTATTATGAGGGTACCCTTACGAATGTCTATCTTAGTTTGGGTTGTGTTAAGAAACCATTTCCCTAGTAAGATAGGTATTGGATTATAGAAAGTTTCATCATTCATATCTACCACATAAAAATCAGTAGGAAATATGAGTTTATTCACTTGCACAAGTACATCCTCAATCACCCCATCAAGGTATGTGTTAGGATGATAAGCCAATTGTATGATAACACTAGTTTCTTTCAACGAGCCTAGGTTTAAAAAAGCATACATAAAATGAGGCATAACATTAATTAATGCTCTTAAAACTAATATAACCTATTTAATCTTAGTGTTACCAATTTTACAAGTAATGATAAACATGCTTAAGTCCTTACACTTTGGAGTATTTTCTTTTTAAAGACTGTAGAAAGAGTTTCACCCATCTTGATCATTTCATTGCCTCTTAGCTTCTGGCAATCTAGATTATAGCAATGGGATCATCCATAAATAATCTATTTGAAGTGATTAAATCATTTATACATAAATTCCAAAACATTAATCATAGAATAACACAATCAATTATAAAAAAAGAGTGAGAAAAACACTATAAGATTAAGAAATGCCTAAACATGTTTGTTAGGTTTGATATCCCCTTTGAACAAAAATGATAAAGGATAGCTCCTCAAAGCTCTCCAAAGGGTAAGAAATTTTCCAACATTCATGTCTCTCAACTCTTTATGTCTGATTTGTCCCCTTAAATTCCCTTTTATAGTAAAAATTTGGATTTTTTTCATAATACATGGTTAGCTGCACAAGTATGTAGGTTTTTGAAGGATATGATATTTAAATTGATATTTATTTTCATTCTAGGTACTAGTTTCACTAATACAAGGAGAAGAATTAAAAATTAAAGTGGAATTATATTAAAAAAATGAATTTTGGAAGAATTGGAGAAGGAACCTAAAATAAGGAACCTACAGGACATCGAGTCGATGGTTGTGTTCAAAGGTTGTTGCTTTTGCTTCTTTGGTGCAACATATATACCACTTGTTTATCCCTATTTGAAGAAAACGATACCTTATATACTTACGTGTATATCATATTGTAGTTGAAGATTTATAAAGAATTTCCAAGAGGACATAGCTAGCAACATATGTATTGGGTTGTGTAACTCATTAAAAAAGCTCAGATTTCAAATTTTAAAGAAAGAGAGACAAAAATAAAGTTCTTTATCAAGATACACCTAAATGTAATTTTGAAGCTATTATGTAATGATTTTGATAAAAATTTTAACATTCTTTGATGGTAGAGAAAAATTTCAACAAGAGTTCCTAGAAGATTCAAAATCCAAAAATAATTATTTCCTTATCTTATTTCTTTTGTTTCTTAGTTGAAATTATTTTTTGATTATGAGCTAGATATAGATATAGATTTAGGTTCGATGAACCTCCAATGTAGTATATTTTGATTAATTTTTGTTTAATTAATATATAATTTCATTGTTATTTATCTATGTTATTATATTGATCAAATCGAAGGAATGAAAGTGGAAGATTCAATATTTGATTCACACATGAAAATTAAAGAGATGAGATGTATGTTTAGGTCACAGTGTGGATAAAGAGGGTTAATCATGATCCATTCAAGAGAAACTTAAAAAATCTCCCTAAATTAGGGTAAAAATCAATCCAGAGAGTTCATAGAACAAATTGGATCATTTTATGTTATCTAGAGTTCAGAGGTATTTTAGTTGATTAACCAATGAATAGTGGTTCTTAAGAAAGAATATGATCTAAGATAGGAAGCCAAAATTTTCAAAAGATCTTATAGATCACATTGTAGCATGAAATAAGTCTATAGTCATTTAAACTTGAGGGATTAGGGATCTTAGAAAGAAGGCAACAATATGTCTTGTTGAATTTATAAAGTGTTTGACCTTATCAATAAAACTCCATAACTGTATTGGAGATCATTTTTGTTTGTTTGCTCTTTAGTAGCTTAAAAGAACTTGGCAATATGCTCATCTAGACTAGGTGTATTATCAGGGTGAAAAGAGAATAAAGTAGATTTGTTTTCCTCAAATGTTATCTTTTTAGTTAATTTTGAGATGTGTTGAGCTTACAAAGATGAATTTAAAGAGCATATCAGGAATGGTCATCACCTCTTTGCTTGTACCCAAAATCTTTTTGAAGTGCTACAAAGCTATCTACTTAATTTTCTCCTATTCAAGCACCATATTCCATTACTATTAAGAAGTGATATAATTTTGCTTTTCTTCCTCCTTCTTTGAACTACGTTGTAAAAATACATTTTCTATCATCTTCCTTCAGCGCTAATATCTTAGATTTCTATCTTAGATTTAAAATTTATTTTTCTACATCATTAAGGTATTTTTTTAGTTCTGCACATTCTCAAATTTCGATTAAGGGATCAAAAGGAGAGCAAGCTAGAGCTTTTTGACATATGTTTATCGATTCAAAGGCTACTTTCTTTTTTAGAAGAATAGGATCAATGTTTGACCTTAGACATTGATAAAAATTTGCCTTAATTACTTTTAGTTTCTAGAGAGTTGGTAAGCATGGGAATTTACAATTAGTAAGTTCATTCATTCTATGACAATTTATCTAATGTTTGGGTGAGTTAAAAGGTAGTTAAAAATCCTTAGAGGATCCCTTCTATTGCTAACTATGGGATTAAGTTGAACTTCAGTAGGATTATGATCCAAGAATAGTGCATTATTGAAGCATAACTATAGGGAAAGCTTCCAAGGTGGTCAGAGTTGCTAGATATTTGTCCTACTTTTTACAGATAAGCTATTCCTTAGATTGTCAATTACTCCAAGTAAATTAGTGGCCAATTTATTTGAGATCAATTAGTCCTAAACTACTAGTTATTTGAGGCAATTCTTGGTATATGTACCCTACAAGTCTACTATTCCTTCGAGCTTGGAAGTAAGTATACTATTATAGTTACCAGTAATTATTTAGGGGGAATTTGAACCTGCTAATTCTCTCTAAATCACACTATAGTTAATTCCCTTGAAACTCTCAAATAGTTTCATATACTAACATGATTTTTGAAAAGGAAAGTGAACTCTATATAATAACTTCCCAATGAATTAGTTTTTTTTTATAAAGAATCAGTTTCTTAGAAGAAAAATACCTAGGTCTACTTAGATGATGATTCTTCAATTGAAATGAGGAGGATGATTGGTAATGCTAGTCCACAATTTGTCCAACAATCAAAGACCCTTGTTAAAGGATTCTTGTTTTATTTTGTCTTAACCATAAAAATATGGATTTTTAAGGTTAAGACAGTACTTAAAGGCTATCTATTTATTAGGAGAACCCCCTAATTCCACTTTAAAACACACATTTAAAAGGAGTTGAACTAGTTTTCTTCCTTTTAGCTTTGAAATTAGTCTTGGACCTACTAGTATTAGGCACTGAACTAATCCCTTTTACATTACCCTTAATGATGTTGCAATCCAATAAACTATCATGAGGACAATTTTCACTTAAAGAGGCTTTTGGTAACGTTGTATTTTATCAATTTAGTATACTTCTCCATCTTCGGTTAAGGAGTCATTAGAGTTTTTTAAAAAATGAAAAATGAATTAAGCCATAAAAAGCTGATAACTTAAAATTTCTTACAAAGGATTCTTAATAAAAGAATGTTCATCATGATAAAGTAACCAAGCTATAAAGTATTGTAAAATTTATAAAACATAGGTGTAAAGAGCTCTCCAATTGACTTTTACAAAGGTTGCACCAATTTGTCAAGTAATTAAACTAGATTTAGGAATATTGTATTTATATAATACTATTTTATACCAAAAGACATTCTTGATATTCATCTGAAAAGGTTTCCTGCATGATGTATTGTTGAATGTTCCACTAACATTAGGACACCACCAATTCTTATCCTTAACATTATCTTTTAACTCCATATTATTGAACTACATCTGCAAATTATTGTGGTTTATTCTCGAAAGGAGCTCATGTTTTCGTAATGCCTTCTTGATGTGGATTCTAATAAAGCTTCTCCATTTGAGTATCTACTTTTGAGTAATAATGTTGAATGAAAAATAGACTACTCATTTTACGCTACTCATTTTATGCTCAAAACAGCAAGTATATAGGTCATGATTTGTAGTAATAAGCAGATATCGATTCCACAAAGATTGTGCTTAGGCACCACTTAATTTAGATTAATCTTTGTTTAAGAACCCAAATTTTTTTATAGAAATACACTGAAAAGTTAAATTAAATTAAACAACTAACAAGACCCAAATGACATTAAAAAAATGCAAAAACTTAGAATTCAAGATTTTCACAACTAGAGATCACTTTTTCCCTATCTTATCTCCCTCCTATTTTGTTAATTGAATTGTGTTTCACCTCAGATGTCCTAATATATTAACTACCCTTTGTCAAGGTGTAATCAATTGTCCCTAACCAAATTAAATGGAAACGATTAAGCAATTTCTCAATCTACAAAATCAATCCACCAATTCAATTAGTTATTAAGTTATCCTATAGGTGATCAATTAATTAGCCAAGATCTCTCTTTTAACTAATAAATTAACTTGATAAATGTAAGTCTATAGAATGCCAATTCTCATTGTACAATCCAACACAAATTACCCAACTCAATCTCTCAATATATTGCAAGGTATATATATATATATATATATATATATTCAACATTTATAAAAAACATCTATCATTCAAATTAATAAAATAGGAGTTTAAAAAGAAGTTCAAAAGTAATCTCTACAATTAAATTAGCCACTCATGATGTCCATAACATCTGCAATGATCAAATAATCCATCATACCAGTGCTAGAAGAGAAAAAACAAAAGAAATCTAAATGAATCAAACTCCTCTTCTTGGCTCGAATTTGAAAAATCCAGTGTTGGTATGCTCTTTTCTTAATTGTGAATGAAAAACCTTGAATCTCTACCTCTCCTGAAGCTTTAGACCTGCTTTTTTACTCAAGGAGGCAAGTCTCATATGAAGCTCTCTCGTCTATAGGGGTTATATCCTTATATAGTCATGAAAATCTAAAAGAATAGGTGAACCTTGTGTGTATCCTAGGGTTAACCATCCCACAATCATGGGAATTGGTATGAAACCCACGATCGTGGGTTCTTGCATTATAAGTCCTCCTTTTCTCTTCTCCTTTATTGGTCTCTAACTCAATGCCAAAGGTTGCCACCTTCATTCCTACATCAAAATAATCAATTCTTACCCTAAATCAATATCAAACATAAAAGAACACAATGAAGATCAAACCAAACAAAAAAATACAAAATAATTCCTAAAACACAATAATAATAACCTTTTATGCAAGAAACACATGCTAAATACTTTATAAAAACACACACTAATGCACAACTATCAACTTCCCCACACTTAAATCTTTCCTTATCCTCAAGCAAAAATAAACACAACCAATGAATTCCATCGCTTCATTTCCATAAAGAACAAAGCATGCAATCCCTCAAATTTTGGCCAACTCAAATGTCAAACTACTACATATATTATGACTACTTTTCAATAGTGTACATAAGCAAACTCAATATATGGCACCATTACTCAAGGATAACTATAGATGCAAAATGAATCTTCCTCATGGTTTCACTCATTTCTCTCAAGTATTTGATGGTTAGTATTTCACTCAAACTCCTTATAGGAAACTACACTACCATAGGCTTGCTAATACACCAATTCTCCTCTATAATGATTACATGCATAAATAGATCAAAAGGACTTGCTTCGGGGTGTAATGTGGTAGAGGTTAAGGTGGGTAAAAAGGGGTAAAGGGTTTAGGAAAAGCATTCGTAAAGTAATAAGTGGACAAAGGGATAACAAAACATAATTTTAAGATACACAAGTGTAAATACATTACTACTCCACACTTATTGATGCTACTAAAATGTTCTTCCGTTTTTCTTTTCTTTTCTTTTTCTATTTTCTTTAATAACATAGAAGAAACAATGAACATAATAATAACTAAATGCAATATGATTTAGGAGCAGAAGTATTACTTAACTTATCTCAGAAATTTTTTTTAGAAAAAATCCTAACTAATCCATCACTTAATACTCTACTAAGCTTGTGAATGGGTATGTTAATGGGGTTTTAGGTTTTAAAATTTTAGGTGTTTTCAAGAAACAAAATGGTTAAGGCTCAATAGGGGTAGCAAGGGATAATAAAAGGTAGGCCATTTAAGCCAAGGGTTAATACAAAAAAAGCCTTAATTATCTTTATTAAGCATACATCTAATAGAATCAAACCGATTCAAAGCAAGTTTTGAAGGTAATAACCTAAGGAAGCATCACACAAACAAAGAAATAAAATGACTGTAGATGGAGTCATATAGGCTCAGTCCTCATATTGGCTCAAATGAAAATTCATTATGCATCTCTACATTACCTCATTACTCAAGTGTCAAATTATGAGTAAGCTTATGTAACCTGTAACAGCCCAGACCACCCGCTTGCAGATATTGTCCGCTTTGAGCCTCGGCCTCTCGGGCCTCGCGCTTTCACGGT
>JANIIA010000003.1:34622238-34660942 GCA_027478495.1 Erythroxylum alaternifolium | reverse complement strand
TAAGACTTTAAAGTAGTTAAAAGATTCATCTTTATGCGATAAAAACAATATCCAACAAAATCTAGTAAAGTCATCAACAATGACAAGACCATACTTCTTTCCACCAAGACTTACTATTCTGGTTGGACCAAACAAATCTATATGTAACAACTATAGAGGTTTAGACAAAGTTACAACATTCGTAGAAGAAAAGGATATTGTAACTTGTTTTCCTTTCTGACAGCTCTCACAAAAGAAATCTTTGTTAAAACTTATCTTTGGTAAACCTCTTACCAAATCGTGTCTGACTAATTTGGAAATATCTTAAAAACTAACATGACCTAGCTTTTTGTGCCAAATAAGTTTTCATCATCTTTTGATATAAGACATGAAATATTTTGTCTTTTCAAATTATCTAAATTAACCCTATAAAGATCGTTTCGTCTCTTAGTAAAAAAGAATATGGACCCGTCCTTGTTTCTAACTAAACAAGAATTTTGATTAAAGGATACTTCAAAACCTAAATCACATAATTAACTTATACTGATTAGATCAACTTGCAGAATATTATCAATAGTTGAAAAATAATCTTTACCAATTTTGTCGATCCCAATTATTTTGCCGTGCTAGTTGTCTCCAAAAGTTACTGATCCTCCTTGCTTATGTTGGAGGTCTAGGAACATAGACCTTTTACCCGTCATGTATCACGAGCAGTCGTTATCTAAGTACCAATGATGATGGTTGCTTCTTCCAAGTAGAGAGATCTACAGTATATATTATATCCTTCTTAGGTACCCAAATTTTCTTGGGTCCTTTGGGGTTAGTCTTATAATTATTCTTAGAATAATAATAAGAAAATCATTTCTTCTTCTTAGGAACAAAATTCCTATTACGAAAAACATTTCTATTAGGAATTGAATTTCTACCAGAGAAGCCTAAACCACTTTTATCATCTGGACGTCTATAACTTCCAATCATATCATTCATTCTTTTTGTACTCTCTAAAAATTTTGATAATCAGCTAAAAGAATATTAATCCTTTATTTTAACTGATTAACCTCCTCAGATCTATCTATAGTAACTTCTTTTTCATATCGTCTACTTGTTTCTTAAGGCAGACATTTTTTTCTTCTAACATTTTTGTTTTCTTATAATTTTCAACAAATTTCTTTTTCAACAATCTATATTGTTTTAGAATAGTATGAGAATCTTCTAACAAATCTAAATAAACATGCTGAAGATCATTAAAGTCAGAGATTATCTCATCATCGTTTTCACCTTTAGCTACCAAGCATATGTTTGCTTGTTCTGATGAATCTGAGTTGGATTCAAATTCAGACGAATCCAGATCTTCTCATGTTGCCATCATGCCTTTTTTGCTTCCTTGATTCCTTTTTTGTTTTCTTTTGATCAAGGGGCATCCAGACTTGTAATGTCCCGATTTATTGCATTCATAGCAGACGATGGAGCTTTTCTCATTTTTCAAATCATCTTTGCTAATCCTTTTTAAAGAGGAATCTTTATTTCCTTTAGTTTTCTTTTTCCACATCCTTATAATCTTTCTTGAAATGAAAGATAGTTCGTCTTCTTCTTCACTTGAATCCTGATCAGATTCACTAGCATCTTCATTCTTGATTTCTTCAATCTTTAATGCTTTTGAAGACGAGCTTCTATTTTTATGTATTTTCTGATTCTTCTAATCAGCATTTAATATAATAGATTTGTCCCTTCTGGGTTTATCTTCCGCATCAAGCTCTACTTTATGGATTTTCAGTGAACCAAGCAATTCATCTAGCTTAAGCTTGCTTAAATCCTTGGCCTCTTGTATTGTTGTTACTTTGGGTTTCTATCTTTTTGGAAAACTTCTGAGGATCTTTCTGAGATGATCTTGACTATCGCAGATTCTCCCCAGAGTTTTAAGTCCATTAATGATTGTTTGAAATTGCCCAAACATTTGATCAATAGACTCATCATCTTTCATCTTAAACAACTCATACTGATGAACAAGAATACCAATCTTGGATTCTATTACTTGGTTTATGCCTTCATGTGCAATGGCTAATGTGTCCCATATTTTCTTTGCAGATTCACATCCATAAACCTTATCATATTCACTTCTGCTTAATGCAAAACTTAAAAAGAACTTAGCCTTTGACTTTAATTGAACACGAGCTTTCTGATCAACTGACCATTCATCACGAGAAATGCTTTTCCCTTCGCAGTCTGTTAGGATATATGGACCACTTTCAATGATATCCCAAAGATCAATGTGTGTGGATTCTATGAAGAGCCGCATTCTATCCTTCTAATAATGATAATCTTCACCATTGAATGCAGGAGGTCTTGTGACTGAGGCACTTTCAGCTATAAAAGCATGTGATTCAGCTATGGATCTTTGTCCTCAGTTTGTAACTGTATTTCTTGGAAACTTCGCTCTGATACCAACTAAAGTAAATCACTTGTTATTATAAAAATCACGTAATATTTAAGAATACACAAGAAGGGGGGTTGAATTGTGATAAATCGTCTAAGATTGAAATCTTTTTAAAAAAACTTCTTAATTTTCTTGAAAGATTCGGATAATTTACAAAACAAAAAACTTAATTCATTTAAGTAATGCAACAGTGTAAATAGTATCTATTATTATAACAACATGAAATTAAAGAGATAAGGGTTAGAGAATATGACACCGTGATTTATACTAGTTCACCCTTAACCTCAGGGTTACGTCCAGTCCTTAGAGTATATATGAGATTTCACTATCTCTTTCAACTTTTACAAGTATTATTTCACACTGTCAAAGCCTCTTCAGGTCTCTTTCACAAAGTATTCTTTATCTGCTATCTTAGCCTCTTCAGGCTATAGCCTTGCCTTTCACTGAAAAAATTTTGAGTTTTAGAAACTCACGTTACAGGTCGACTTGATCTCTCTTCTTTCTTCTTTTCACTCAAGCTATTTTTTATAGTATCGTAAGTAAAGAATTAAGAGTTGAAGGTTCAGAGTTGTAAGATTGTGTGTTGTGTATATTGTATTTTTTTTGTTTATGACTATAAGTGATATTTATAGTCTAAATCTCCAACAGTCTTTTTAAAAACTGCTTGTAGAATCTTCAGAGATCAGTTATTAGTTGAGTCCTGTAACCAACTCTAACTAACTAACTGACTGACATTGTATGTTATTCTTCAATTATAATGTCTTGATTTATTTTGTATAATTCGTCTTATGTCTTTGCTTCGTTTGATGTCGTCGCTTCGTCTGATGACTTTGCTTCGTCTAACGACTTCGCTTCCTCTAATGACTTCATTTCGTCTAATGACTTTGCTTCGTCTGATGACTTTACTTGAATATCATCTTTACTTGATGATTTGTGCCTCTTATATTTATTTGCACACTTAACAAACTCATCAAAATAGTTCACACACTCTTCTATTATTAATATTATTTGACTTTCATCAAAATCAATAGAAGGAGTGAAGTCTCCTTGACTTAACAGTCCTTACAGTCTTGCTTAACCATCTGTATTGTTAGTACTCTAAGCAAATTTTAGGTGATTTTTCCACCCCGTATCATAAATATTAGAATAAGGATTATTATCACTTTATGGCTGGCCCAAGTAATTTACTTGTTTTGTACCACTGGCTCCTAACAAGAAACTTTTAGCTAAGCTATGGTTGTTTTGCCCACATAGCTCATATTGCACTTGCATAGCTTTGGCTGTAGATGAAGATGCACCTTACATGTTGCTCAACTACCTAGTAAGGGTTATGATCTGTTCCTACAAAGCTATAATAAATTCAATCAGAATCATACGTTTTTTCTCCTTTTTCCCCTATCTACTCCTCTCACTTGACCACATACGACTATTACTTGCCAATTCTTCTAAATGGGTTATGAGCTGCATCAATAGTCTTCCTCGTCAAAGAACCTCCAGTAGCTGCATCTATGGTTCATCTCGTGCTCTGATTTACACCATTGTAAAATGTCTGCAATAGGAACTCCCTCGAAAGGTTGCAGTGGGGACAAATTCTCTGTAATTCTTTGAATCTTTCCTAGGCTTAATATAGAGACTGACTATCACTCTATTGAAATTTTGTGATCTCCTTTATGATCCTTGTCGTCTTAGTCAATGGAAAATATTTTTCTTGGAATGCTTGGGCTAGCTGCTCCCAAGTAATGATCTGCCCTGAATTTAACTAGTTATAGCACACCTTTGCCTGATCTTTTAAAGTGAATGAAAATAGTTGCAACTTCATGGCATCGTCAGATATCCCATTAAATCAGAAGGTTTCATAAATCTCCAAAAAATTTGTAATATAGGCATTTAGATCTTTGTTAAACAGCTCATAAAATTGCACACTATTCTGAAGTATGTTGAGGAGTGCCAACTTGATCTCGAAATTATTGGCTTGTGTCACTGGCCTCGCAACTCCTTGAGGATTGAAACCTGACCTTATAAAGTCCATCAGTGTCTTCTCATTTCCTCTTTGTTCTCCTTCTTCAGCCATATTTCTTTCTATAGTATCTTGTCGCTTTGCTCTTCTTAACTCTCATTCGTTTCTTGTGATATCGGATAACTCTTTGTCACTAAATTCCGTCAATCTTCGCGTGCTCCTTGTGTTCATGCACCAACAAATACATAAGGAAAAGTATCAAAAACTCTTAAATCAAAGTAACCTAAACTAAACAAGATGCTATACAAACAATCCCTAGCAACGATGGCAAAAGCTTGTTGAATGAAAAACAGATTACATATTTTACGCTCAAAACTACAGGTATATGGGTTGTGAATTGTAGTAATAAACAGATATTGATCCCACAAGAATTGTGCTTAGGCACCACTTAATTCAGATTAATCTTTGTTTAAGAACCTAAAATTTTTATGGAAATAAACTGGGACAATAAATTAAATTAAACAACTAACAAAACATAAATGACATTAAAAATGCAGAAACTTAGAATTCAAGATTTTCACAACTAGAGGTCACTTTTTTCCCTATCTTATCTCCCTCCTATTTTGTTAATTGAATTGTGCTTCACCTAATATGTCCTAATGTATTAACTAGCCTCTCTCAAGGTGTAATCAATTATCCCTAACCAAATTAAATGGAAATGATTAAGCAATCTCTTAATCTACAAAATCAATCTACCAATTCAATTAGTTATTAAGTTATCCTATGGGTGATCAATTAATTAGCCAAGATCTCTCTTTCAACTAATCAATTAACTTGATGAATGTAGGTTTATAGAATGTCAATTCTCATTGTACAATCCTACACAAATTACCCAACTCAATCTCTCAATATATTACAAGGTATATATATTCAACATTCATAGAAAATATCTATCATTCAAATCAACAAAATAGGAGTTTAACAAGAAGTTCAAAAGTAATCTCTACAATTAAATTAGCCATTCATGATGTCCATAACATCCCCAACGATCAAATAATCCATCATACAAGTGCTAGAAGAGAAAAAAATAAAAGAAATATAAATGAATCAAACTGCTCCTCTTCTTGGCCCGAATCTGAAAATTTTGACATTGGTATGCTCTTTTCCCAATTGTGAATGACAAACCTTGAATCTCTACCTCTCCCAAAGCTCTAAACCTGCGTTTTTACTGAAAAAGGCAAGTCACACATGAAGCTCTCTCGTCTATAGGGTTTTATATCTTTATATAGTCATGAAAACCTAAAAGAATAAGTGAACCCCGCATGTATCTCAGGTTAAACATCCCACAATCATGGGAATTGGTATGAAACCCATGATCATGGGTTCTTACATTATAATTCCTCCTTTTCTCTTCTCCTCTCTTGGTCTCTAACTTAATGACAAAGTTTGCCACTCTATTCCTACATCAAAATAATCAATTCTTACCCTAAATTAATATCAAACATTAAAAAAAATACAATGAAGATCAAACTAAACAAAAAACATACAAAATAAATCCTAAAACACAACAATAGTAACCTATTATGCAAGAAACATATGCTAAATAATTTAGAAAAACACAAACTAATGCACAACTATCAATTTCTTGACGATATATCAATTTCCTATTTTCTCTTATCTTTAACATAGAATGCATGTACCCACTTGCACCATAAAGACTTATGATCATTAATCGGTCTTCATAAACTCTTAATCATCATACAACTATTCAGGAGTTTAAAGGTATGATGTTCAAACCTCCATGCCTTTTAGAGTTGCAAACTTTAAACCATTTAATGTCAACTTTATAACCTCCTTCTTTAGAACTAGACTAAAGGAATTTCCTAAGAATTTTATCAATGGTTTTGTTCATAGCATTTGGAATAGCAAGATGTGTTGCCTAATAAATATTTATTGTAGATATTACAAATGTAATCAGTTGAACTCTCCCAGCTAGAGATAAATCTTTTATTCTCTAACCTATGATTTTAGCTTATATTTATCCGAAAAAGTTTTAAAACTTCCATAGCTCAGTATGGAAGAAGTTATTGGGATTCCCAGATAGGTGAAATGCATAGACATTTTTATAAACTTAGTGACATGCTCAATCATCCTTCATTGATCCTCAACACTTCTGGACATTTAAAAAGAGGACTTGTAAGCATTAACATGAAGACCAGACAACTTAGTGAAAATATTGATTACCTTCATTACTACTGTGAGTGAAGTTTTACTAACCCCAGCTAAGAAAATCAAATCATCGGTAAAAATGAGGTTGGTAATTCCTAATTTATTACATTTATAATGATATTTTAAGTGCTTGGTCCTCTCAACAATTCTACACAAAATCCTACTGAATACCTCTATGATAATGGCTAAAAAGTAAGGTGAAGAAGGGTCTCACTACCTAATGCCTTTGTAACTCTTGAAGAAATGGTTGGTTCTCTATTGATTAGAATACTAAAGGATGGAACAATTAGGAAAATTTAAAGCCTTCATGATGTTACAAAAGAAATTCCAATCAACATTATCATAAGCATTCTTTAGATCAATCTTTAGAATGCATTTTCTGCTAACTCTCCTTTTAGAATAACCCTTCACAAATTCTTGTAATAGAAGAATCCTTTTATTCTCAAAGAATTCTAGCACTGCTTCTAGTACTATGCCTTTGATGATAGGTCAAACTTTAACAAAGAACATCATGTTAAACTCGTCTAAACTTGGAGCTTTATAGGGATTCAAAATTTTGATAATTTGTTCAATTTTTAATCGTATAATAAGTTTTGAGAGTATTTTGGCTTCTTGACGAGTAATAGAACTACACATGCTACTATTCAGTACCTCCCTTGAAGATTGAGCATTGGTGGAGGCATTTATAAAATTAGAGAAGTATTTAAAAGCATTTAACTTTAACAAATCTTGATTACAAATGAAGTGATTATTACATATCAAAATTGTTGATTTTGTTTGCAACTTTCTTAGAGATGAAATATCTGTGAAAGAAAGTTGAACCTTTATCACTACCCTTCAACTAAGAAATTCTATATATCTGCCTCTTCAAGGACTGATCAAATGATAGATCTTTATAGAAGTTGTACAATGCTTGCTTCTCATTTTCAATAAGTATACTGAATTGATGATTTTTATATAACTCATTCTAATATAAAATAAGAACATTTCTGGAAATTGTAACAAGATGGTGTAAATTTCCTGTATTCTCCTTGTGAATCAATTTTAGATTCTGCTTTATTAAAACCATTTTTTAATAGTTTTAATATTGCTTGGAACCATTCACTTCATCTCTTAACCCTTTCTATAAAACTTTATCAAATCCAGGAGCATCCAAAAGGAAGTAGGTGAACTTAAAAAGGTACTTAATTCTTTTAGAATTAGTAGAAGTAAAGACATGAGAGTGATCAGATAGAAAAGAAATTTGGAAAATAGTGAAGTTGTTGGGGAATTATTGAAACCAATTCATGTCTGTAAGATAACTATCAAGTTTTTTCCTAATAAGATCATTTCCTTACTGGCTGTTACTTCGTGTGAAGAAATTACTAGTAACGCTACATCGATTACCTTAATATCACATAGGCATAGCATTATGTTTTGATAAGGAGTTCTATTAGCATATACCCTTCAATTTCTTCAATTGCAATGATTATATTGAAGTCTCCAGTGATTAACTAGGGTTTATTAGTGAGAGTAGATGTTCTTCTAATTTCCTTCCAAAGGTGATTCCTTTGATGGCCAATAATTTTTTTAGAAAAGTTGACTTAAATTAGGCCATAAAAGGCAAATGTAATCGGAACTAGTACAATCACCTTATAAATATAAGAGACAAAAACACTATAAGATTACATTTGAAACATATTTAAAGCAATTACAACTCAAGCTAGGTGTTTATACTCTCCAGACATTGTTAGGATAATGTGAGCCCAAATCCTTAAGTTTATGGATGCCAATATGAGCTCTAATTCATTGAAATAGATATGTTGAAATGCTCAGTGGTTGGGAACTTGTCATGAAATATTTTTTTGTTCCTTTTATCCTAAACAATTGAGATTAGGAAAGAAAGAGAGGTTCAAAAGCATCATTTGATAGTTTTACTATGAAATCCCAGATCAACACACCAAGACTTAATTTGGCTTAAAACCTCTAGAAATTCCTTTAAACAACACTTTAGCATCAATGATTGCCAAGAATCTCTGACATACATACATTTGAAGAAAAGATGGTCGAATTTTTCCCTATCATCTTTGTAAAGACATCACCAATTATTAAAGTAAGTAAACCTTACAATTTTGTCAACATTAGGTAGCTTGTTTAGCATTGCAAGCTAAAGGATTGTTGATTCTCTTGATTGATGATGTTTAGACTATACTATTTTTGTCCAGGGAAGAATTGGCATATTGCTAGTGAAAACTTTCCTTCAAGAAAGATTAGTGAATACTTCATTAGTGGTATGTTTCCATATGACAATATCATTATACAGGTTAAAACTAATATGTAGGATTTTAGTCTTTAGAGAAGATGAGATTGGGGTAATTCTGATCTGATCCTTTTTTATGGGAGCTTTATCCACCATTTCCTGTTGTTGTAGTAGGTTTTAATGCATCATCGTGATCTAAATCTTTCAGAGGTCCCACCAAAAGGCAATTATCAAACCAGAAAGAAGTAGATTCCCCATTGCCAATAACGTTGGTGAAGTAAGGCCTCAAATTTCCTCTTAGCTTAAAAATAGCCTTCAAATTGGTAAAGGATAGATTATCTAAGTTGAAGCTCCATAGGTCCTTATTTTTAATGAAGTATATATGGATCCATCTACACCACAAAGCCTCTTTGTCAGTAAGGAGCCTTTATAGCCTTTTGGAAAGTAATAAAGAGTTTAAAGTCTTGAGAGAAATTATACTGAGTCCACCTTGACATTTTGGTAAACGAACATCCCTCCATCTTATCTTTACTTTGTAAGGGTTGCCTTTGCAGCCAATCCATAGGAACCTATTTAAAATTCTATTAATATCTTGAATCATTTTCATAGAGAAAGCAAAATGAAATTCCTTATAGATATTGATAAATTTAAAATAGATACAATGATTTGAGCCCTTCTAGCAATAAAGAGATTCTTAACACTCCAAGAGGTAATTTTGTGATTAATCTTATCAATTTGCTAAGCGTAATCAATAGATTTGAATATGAAATCTGAGATAAGAATACCAAGATATATCATTGGGAGCTTTTAAACATTAAAACCTATAATAGGGACTAAGGTGGATTCCATATTAGTAGCTTTATGGTATAAGAATAGGACACTTTTTGAGCATTTTACTTAGAGACTAAACATTACTTTGAGACTAAATATCTTGTTGAACATTTTAAGGACCTTTTTAAGAGTTGAGATAGAAGTAGGGTTAGCTTTGGAGAGGAAACAAAGATCATCAGCAAAACAAAGATGACATAATTTAATTCTTCTATATTTGAAATGGAATTTAAAGCCTTTGTAACTCTTTACCCCTTTATGGAGTAGTCTACTTAAACCCTCCATCATCAAACCAAGTAGATAAGGTGATATAGCGTCACCTTACCTAATACCTTGACTACTTTTAAACATTTCTATAGGCTGATCCTTTATAATGATGTTGTAATGAGGAGTTGAGATACATTGTATGATCCACATGATGAAACTTTTTTGGGGAATCCATGGCTACTAGAATATTAGTGATGAAGCCCTAATCCACACAGTCATATGCTTTTTTGAGATCAATCATTAAACAACAATTAGCTCTACCCTTCTTCTTTACATAGGTCCCAGTTAACTCCTGAAGTATCAGAATATTATCTCCAATAGCCCTTTTAGATATATATGTACCTTGTGATTCACCAATGTGATTAGGCAATTCCTTTCTCAATCTTTAGGCTAAGATTTTAGAGATAAGTTTATAAATGGAGTTATAACAAGATATAGGGCTAAAATCTAAGAAATGATTGAGGTTCTGGTTTCTTTCAACAACTCTTATTAGGAGTTTGTTTAGGACTTCCATGACCAAAGAGAAAAGGTAAAGGGAAATTGGACCCCCTTACTTGATGCCTCTTGTGACCTCTCCTTCTAGTGCAGTAATTAAATTGTTCCTGAGTTACTATGATGTTATCTCTAATGCTTCTGCCAGGGATGAAGGAACCTTGTGCCTGATCAATATGGTTTGGTAGAATTTGCTTAAGCCTTCCTGCTTGAACCTTGGCAATAATCTTATAAATTATGTTATAGCATACTATAGTCGTGTAATCATAAAATGTTTAATACTTAGTTCCTTTGGGGATCAAGGTGATGAAAGTTCTATCTATTTCCTTCATCAATTTATTTTTGGTAAAGAATTCAAGCACATCATCAGTGTTTGTTTGACTTATAATTGGCTAAGTTTTATGAAAAAAGTTTTCATTTAGACCATTAAGACCTTGATCCTTGTGGAGGTGGAAGGATTTGAAATCTTTTGTGATTTTTGTAATGGAGACTCGCTCAGTTAATGTAAGGGCTTTATGTGGTTGAAGTTTGTCTTGTAAAATCTCCTCTAATATTCTAGGATTGGAATGACCATCAAAGGATGAGTTAAGTAATTTGGAAGTAATCTGAAGATGCCTTGAGGAATTTATCTTATGTTGTGAGCATATTTCCTGCATAGTTGATGGACACAATTATATTGATAGCTTTCCTAAAGGCAATAAATTTATGAAAGAAGGCAAAATTTTTGTCACCAAACTTCATCTAGTTAGTTTTAGGTCTTTGCTTCAATAGTAGGTGCTTAAATTTCACTACTCAGAAGAAGTTGTGTAATTCTTATTGTTCCTTGATTTGAAGATCCTTAGAAAGGGAATTTGTAATCTATTTGAACAATATCTAGACTATTGTTCCTTGATTTCACCAAATGATGCTTATTGCTTATATTCTGCTTGTAAAGGATTTTTAATTATCCTTAATAGTGGAAAGCTTCCTTATAAGAGTGTATTGCTTTGTTTCATAATCCTGAGGTTGTAATCTTTTTTCCATAACTTTAGTGAAACCTTTAATACTTATTAAAAATTTATTGAATTTGAAAGGGATTTTGGTTGGACTTGTAGATAAGGAGAAATAACCATAGTAGGAGAGTGATCCGAGAAGCTAGTATTTCAGAATACTACGTTGGTGTGAAGAAACTTTTGAAGCCAATCCAGATTTGTGTGGCCTCTATCTAGTTTCTTTCTGATGAATGTGTTATCCTTGTTTCTGTCATCAAGACAATCCCTTAAATCATTATTAACAACTATATAGGGATGGTTGCATTGAATCTCACTAGATGAAATAATGTCATTAAAATCTCCAATCAAATGACAAGGTCCATATAGAAAGGCAATAATATCTTTGAGTTTTTCTAACAAGCAATTCTTTGGAAAGGATAGCTAAAAGCACATATAATAGTAATGTAAATAACTGAGTTCAACTCCTTGACACATACCTTTGTATGGATTAATTGATCAGTCACCATGAAATTAAGTACGGAGATCTTTGCTTCATTATGTAATAGTAAGATTCTTCCATTTAGATGTTCATCATAATTGTGTAAGAGCTTCCAACCTTTAGGAAAAAAGTTCAACAGATGAAAATTCATTTGTTGATCCTTGATTCAAGAATGCTTAGTAAAATGGGCTTGTTATCTAATAAAAATTCTTAAACAAAAGTTTTGCTAGAACAATTTAGGCCTCTAACATTCCAAGCTAATTAGCATAATGATTGATCCTTTATCAAGGATATTTTCTTTCTACTGGACTTCTTTCTTACTGTAGAATTGAAGTTGTTCTCCTCATGCTCATATGTGAGTAGAGTTGAATCAGGCTATTTGATTGCTTCCTCTATATTATTTGAAAGGTTGATTGATAACTAAGAAATCTTATATGGTGCTACTATTATGTTAGAGTTTCCAATTATAATTACAGATTGGACCATAGCATTGTTTTCAGTTATATGTAAGAGTAGAGCATCACTCGAATTTAGAATTTGTTCTGCTTCTATAGTTTCCTCATCTTTATGATTTTTCTCTACCAAATTCGTATAAACATTTTCTCCTAGCAGATCTTGTGAGAATGTATATTTGAAGGTCTTCCCTAAAATTTTCTAAACTTTGTTGTTCATCTTAGTAGGCTTCCAAGCATATATCACCTTGATAATATCGTATACCAGTTGAAGGTTTTCATCAAGTTTGAGTATGGTCTAAACATAAAAACTTCACAACATAGCTACTAATATGCCTGAGACCTGAAGTGGCCTAGTACTTTAAAGGAATTCCATGTATGCACATCCAAATGTGAATATTAGAGAGTTTAATATCTTTGATCTTAGTGCCAGGGGAATAGCATTAAAGAAGGATAGGTTCATCCTGAACATACCATGGCCTAAGCTCCAATACTTTCCTTGCTAACACGCTGTTGTGAAACCTAAAGAAGAAAACAACCTAATTATTTACAAGAAGATCCTTGAAGCCAAGTTTTTTCCATTTGGTAAAAAACTATTAGCATTGAATTCCACATTTCATCCCTATCATTTAGTATTTCCAGAGATGGTGCAACAATTTGATTTTTAGAATTCAAGCTAGGTAGGACATAAGTTACTTTGATCTACGGATCAGATTCTCTAACAACTTAAGTCTAGGTCTTCTAGTTACTTCAGGAGCAGGTGGGAGGTTGGAGGAAGCAGGTAATGAAGAGGGTGATTAGGCATTTGGGAGTGTAAAAGAAGCGAAGGGATGCTTTGTAAGGTAAGCTACAATAAGAGACGAGAAGGAGTTTGCTCTGACATTGCCAAAAATGGAAACAAAATAGTGGATTACGAAAGAGGAAAGGACAAGTTAGTAGAACAAACAAGGACAAGCAAAATGGTGTAAGACGAAGCCAGTGGTGAAGATGAAAACAAGCTGGAGAATAGAAAAGGAAGCTGAAATGGAGAAGTAGACAAGTATTTAGGTGCATATAAGGTGAAGTCTAGAGAGAGCTAAGAACATTTCTCTCTAAATTATTATAATTAAGAAACATATTTCCTAATTATTTAAGAAAATATTTTTCATAAATTTAAGGAGTTTATTTCAATCTAATTAATTTCATTTCTAGAAACATTTTTTAAAATTTTGATTAAGAATCAACATAATTATTAATCTTAATCAAAATTAAAAATAATCACTTTAATTTTGGCATTAAATTTGAATTTAAAAACTCTTTTAAATTATTAAAAGTATTCTTAATGCAATGTTAGTATGTTTTAATTATGGTTTTTTTAGACATATATTATACTAAATCTTATTACTAAACAAACCAAAATTAGCTTTAGAATACCCTTATCTTAGTAGCTAAACAACATTTATTCTAAATATGGGATATCTTATTCTAGACCTAATATAACATATTCAAATTACTAAACAACCTCATAGATTAGGTTTGTCAACCTCTTCTTTGTCCTTTCCAAACCCTAACATCAAAACTAAGAAACCCTAGCCTCTCTAACATGTTGCCGCCGCTAAGCTTCTTCACTAGCGTCACCCCCGCCAGCTATCACCTGCAACTATCGCTGTAATCACCTCCAACTGCCTAGAAGTCATTGCTTATAACTATTGCTAGAAGTCTGGCAAGTATGAACCAGCATGTATCTACTGTGGATGTCGACGCCATTTACCTTTCCCTTAGTAGTTGCTAGTCATCAACTCCAACAGCTGCCTTCTAACATTGCAAGAGCCACCGGTAGATACCGTTATTTGTCACCTTTTCTGTTAAGATATAGATTGCAATTTCTTAATTATTTAATTTCTCACATTATTTGATAACTAGACTTAATTGAGTTTAAGTGGGACTCTTTCAATACAAGTTTGATAAGATTCAAGTCCTACTTAAGATGGGATTTAATAATGGTTATCTTCTAGAAATCTAACTTGATATTTGGCAGCTAATTGGGTTAAGATATGATTCTATCTTTGCTAATTTTCATGTGATTTATGTGGCTGGGATTTTTGGTGATTATGTAAATCCTTGCAGCTGATTATGTGACTAGTATGGCTAAGATTTTTGATGATTATATGAAATCTTTGTCGGTACATTTTTCTCAAGTTATCACTGTTGATTGGGAGGCTATGCAACTGGCTATGTTGATCATTAATCCATATATTGCAGTTGCGTCATTCTCTTTGGTCTTTGTGGTTTAGTGGGTGTTTTTCAACAGCTGCGTTTTACTTGAGTTATCATTGTTTATTATAAGTCGAAGCTGTTATTTTTCCATTGGTGTTTGTATGATTTTTTAGACTGAAGTGGTGGGGTGTTCAGTAGTGAAAAACATGCAAATTATTTCTTTGTTTCATCTACTATTGCGTGATTTATTAGGGTTGTTTTGTTGCTATCTTGTGTGGGAAAAATCGATAAGGATATGGTGACTCGACAGCTAGATTTTTGGGGTCTTTGAGTGATTTTTAGAAGCTAATTTTTGAATATTTTTTCAAATTGGGAGCTACATTTTTTTGTCTATTGTGGGTAATTTTTTGGGCTATTTTTTAATATGTTTGGAAAAACTCCAGAAGTTTTTTGTGTGGTTGAAGCTCCATCGTCTACAACATTTCGACGATGAAACATTTGTTTTGTTTCTGATTTTACTGCTATTGTGTGTGGGATTTTCTACAAATGATATTGAAGCTTCACAACAGATTTTCCAGTGGATAACTTCCTATTCTTTCGTTGATGAAGATACATTATTAGGGAAGTTGTTTTCTTTCTCAAGTGCCTTTGTTTATGTTCATTGTTTATTTTAATCATTTGAGTTGTGTGTTTATTGTCTTTCATTAAAAAGTTGTTGAGAAAATCCTCTGTTGAGGTTAACATAAGTCGGTCATATTATCGGGTGTGAAATACTTTCACGAGTTATGAGGACGAGGGATAGTGTCAAGGGTTGAGTAGTGTCGACTCAGTAAAGCCTTATATAAAAATATTGTCATTAGTGAAAGTATTAAGCTAGATGAGGGCCCTACAGATATAGGCAAGTTGTACCCAATTGCATCAACAAACTTTAGTGTTGATTTACATTTATGCATTTAATTTTTCTATTTTTGATTGTGCTAGAAATGACTGTAATCTAAACAAAGATTTTGTGAAACTACACCCTTTCAGAAATTTTCAATTGATATTAGAGCGGGTTACCAAATCAGAACTTGGTCCGACAAGTTGTAGCATATCTATGTTTTGCAAGTATGGCTATAAGAGAAGGGCATCAATCATCAGGTCACCGTTGTTAAATGATTCAAATTATCCTATGTGGAAATCGCAGACGAGAGTATTCATTCAGGCACAAGGAACAAAAGAATAGAATCTAGTTTTAAATGGTTGGACACATCCAGTGACAATTAATGAAAAGTAAGAAGTAGTGCTTAAAGATGCATCTGAGTGGACAAGGGATAATGACGAAAGAGTACTTAGAAATTCTTAAGCCCTGCACGCCATCTTCAGCGCAGTTGATGAAGGTTGCTTTGTTATGATATCAACCTATGAATCAGTAAAAGAAGCATGGGACACTTTACAAACTATACCAGAGGGATCGAAATCTGTGATAACCTCAAAACTTCAGATGTTGGCCATAAGATTTGAAGAGCTGAAGATGGACGAGAGTGAAACCATCGGAGACTTCGATGAGAGATTGTGTGACATAGTGAACCAAGCACATCAACTTGGGAAGAAATACTCTAACCTAAAACTGGTTAAGAAGACATTGAGATTGTTACCTCTGAGGTTCAAACCAAAAATTGTAGCAATCAAGGAAGCTCATGATATCAATGAATTGTCATTGGATAAGATAATTGTAATTCTTATCAAATTTGAGATGAATTTGTTAAGGGGAAAATAAGAGAGGAACAAAGGATTGACATTGCAGGCCAAGATTGGTAAAGTCGTGAATGACTTCGAAGATGAATCTGATGAGAATAATGATATGGAGTTATTAATAAGAAATTTCACAAGTGGTTAAAGAAAGTGAAGAAGGATAGACCAGAGTTTAGAAAAAATTGTGGGAGTTCATCAAATAGCCACTTTAAACAACAAGCTAGAACTAGAAATGATGAAAGAAAAGTAAAGAAAATTCAATGTCATGTGTATCAAGGCTTCGGACATGTGCAAGCCAAATGTGTTAATACCTTAAAAAAGATAAAAGGGAAGTCCTATATGAGCACTTGGAGTGAGAATGAATCTGAAAGTGATTATAGTAGTGAGGTTGTGAGCAGTGCTATATTAGTTGCTTTATACAGTAAAAGTCCAATTGCTTGCTTAACAACAACCAAGAAGGAAGAAACTGATGAGAAAATTATGGATAAATAAGAAAATCTTAGGAAAAATATAGTTGAATCAACTCAAAGTCTATCCTCAGGTTATGACAGTGATGACAGTGGCTCAGATGACAAAAAGGAGGATATCTATGAAGCCTATGAGCTAATGTATGCAAAATAGGTGTAAACATGTAAGAAGAATGAAAAGCTAAAGAAGGAAAACTCTTCTATAAAGAACATCATTTAAGATTTAGAGAAGAAATTGTTATCTACAATAGATGAGCTTGATGAAACAAAGTTGAAGCTGGTCAGTACGGAAAAGGGAATAAGAATGTTAAATGGAGGTATCGAAAAATTAGAACAATTGTTGAAAATTGGTAAGATTAAAGGAGATCTCCAAGTGACTAGTGTGGCTGGGATTTTTGGTGATTAAGTGAAATCCTTGCAGCTCCTTTTTTCTCAAATTATTGCTGTTGATTGGAAGGCTATGTAGCCGATGAAGTTTACGTTGATCATTAATCCATATATTGCAGCTGCATTATTCTCTTTGGTATTTTGTAGTTTAGTGGGTGTTTTTCAGCAGCTGCATTTTACTTGAGTTATCATTGCTTATTAGAAGTAAAAGTAGTTGTTTTTCCATTGGTGTTTGTGATTTTTTGGACTAAAGTGGTGGGTTTTTGGTAGTGAAAAACATACAAATTTTTGTTGTATTTCATCTGCCTATTACGTGATTTATTGGGGCTATTTTGTTGCTATCTTGTGTGGGAAAAAACTATAAGAATATGGTAACTTGGCAGCCAGATTTTTGGGGTCTTTGAGTGATTTTTGGAAGTTGATTTTCAAAGATTTTTTCTAAATTGGGAGCTGCATTTTTCTGTCCATTGTGGGTGATTTTTTGGGCTATTTTTGCAACATGCTTTTATGGAAAAGCTCCAAAAAATTTTCGTGTTCAATGGACAACTTCCTATTCTTTCATTGATGAAGCTACATCGTTAGGAAAATTGTTTTCTTTCTCAAATGTCTTTGTTTATGTTCATTGTTTATTTTAATCACTTGAGTTGTGTGTTTATTTTCTTTCGTTAAAAAGTTGTTGAGAAAATCCTTTGTTGAGGTTAACACAAGTCGGTCGTGTTATCAGGTGTGAGATACTTTCACAGGTTATGAAGACGATGGATAGTGTCAAGGGTTGAGTGGTGTTGACTTAATAAAGCCTTTAATGAAACTATTGCCGTTAGTGAAAGTATTAATCTAGGTAAGGGCCCCGCAGAGGTAGGCAAGGTATGTCGAAATGTGTCAACAAACTTCGATGTTGATTTACATTTGTTTGTTTAATTTTTCTGTTTTTTATTGTGCTAGAAACCACTGCAATCAAATCGAAGATTTTGCAAAATTACATCCCTTTTAGAAATTTTTATTTTTGACCCAACCACTCAAGTCTTTGTCAACCTAGTCTGACGCCCACCACTAAACTACATGCCGCAAGGAGCTAGTTATACATTCTATAACGAACAAATTAGTCTAAGCCACTAGTTGAATGCATCTCCTTTCTACTATTAGTTAGGACTTCAAATAACTAATATGCTCAATGGAATCTTATGCCACCACTAGCATTTTTATCTTCTAGTCACTGGCATACAACAATAATCGCAAACCATCACGATTTACGGGCAACCACATCCAGCATTGTCTAGCCAAACACCAATTTCACGCAATCCACAATAACCAATTTCAGCAGTAACCAAGACAATAATACAAAACCCATTGGGCTCAAACATTTGATGTTGTCACCCATTTTCCCTACCATCATAACACCTACATGTTTCCAGCAAAAGTTTGTGGTTCTTTTAAAGAATTTTGTTAATTTTTTTGGTTCAAGTTGTCTTAAATCTAAACTTTTCATATCAGATCTAGTTTGATAGTATAAGGATTAATGGACATTAATTGGAAATTAATCTACTTTTAATTTTAACTCCAAAATTGTAATAAATGATAATCAAACATATTTTAATCAAGTTATATAATTAAAATCGACTCTAATATCACTATAGAGAAATCGGGGCAAGATTTGATCATGTTTAATCCTTTTTCTTGTCTTTTCCCTCAAATCATTTCTAAATTAGCTCATCTCAACTACCATAGTTACACAAGTTTTTGGCTTCTAACAGTATATAAAAAATGTGTTAAGAGAACTTTGTGACTACTGTAGAGAGAGTTAAGTAAGGAGTGTTAGTTTCCTTAGAGCATGAGTCTATTTATAATAGGTTTTAGATATTTTAGTAATTTAATTGAAATAACATTTCAATTGCAATTAAATTTGAATTAAAAGTACAATTAATTCTAATTAAACACTAATTAGACTCAAATAAACTCCAATATCTTATACTAATCTTTATTTATTAAATATATTATATTTAATCATAAAGTTTCTCAAATTTTATAATCAAGAACTTAATTAAAACATCTTTTCTCTCTTCATCCTACCATTTATGTATAACCTATTAGGTTCCTAAATACGTTAGCAATGAATACAAATTATAACTTAAAATTATATTTAGGATTAAATAAATTAAAAACTCCTTTAATTTATTTCTCTAATTAAATAATTTATATCTATAGATCAAGATTATCGTCTAGTAATACAACATGACCACTTAAATATTTAGAAATGTTAAAGTGGTTTTGACTAACCTTTTTGTATGATTTTTTGACATAATTCAATCATTTCATCAAACAGTGTTCTAATTAGATATACAATATGAAATTAATTTCTACTCTATTTGATCCAATTTTGTTAGTTCTCCATCATTAGTAATTCATTATATTAATGACATTTGAAAATAATTTTCAAGGTGTCATTCCACCTTGGCCAAGGATTTCATGAATCAATACTAATCAAAAACAATAAAGCATTCTCCCTTATAACTTTAAGGTGATGAATCTTATATTGATCACTCAACTACCTCTATATAGTACATGTCATATTTAATGACTACCGACTAAGCTACACTTGACTAGAATAGGTCATAAGTAGTATCAAAACTTAGCAATTCCTACACGAGATACTTTAGAGATCTTAAGTCAGAGGATTACTTTCATCACAATAAGAATTTCCATATACATACAAGTAATTTTCCAAATGTATTTCTTATATGGCGTTAATTTAGTAAAATTGTTCTCTAACAAGCACTCGTATGTTTGTTTAAATATCTTTATACTTTAGTTTATAAGATTAACTACTTCCTTCATAAGGCAAAATATAATGTGCGCTAGTCTTTTTACACTTTTTTAATATCCAGTCTCAATAGGAGAATAACAAGGAACGATTTAACAAGGAACGATTTAAGGATAATATATATAAATTTTATATGAATTTCATAATTATAATCTTATCATAATTTTATTTGTAATGAATATTATTCCATAGACTTTATGATATACATCTAAATATACATAAGAAAAATAATGTCTTTAAACAACTATGTCTCTAAACTACAACCAACCGATTGGCTAAATAACTGTTCCTATGTAGTTGTTTTTGTTCCGTCATTTCCCTTTTTTTTGCTTTCTTTCATTTTCTTTTCTTTGTCATTCCTTTCTCTAAAAAGTTTAAAGGACCCCATTATAGTAAACCAATCATTTTATATTCAAATTTCTTAAAATATAGGCTTTTTGATATCCAATTCATTTAGCTAGATATCACATTTATTACATTAAATTAAAATGATTATAAATAAATGTTTGTTAAAAAATAGTAGATACAAATTTTCCTAAAGCATTTGATATTGTCTTGTAGATTCAATAATTTGTTATTTTAGGTTTTCATGATATCGATATATTGTTATGCATGCATAAACATTTTATGTAGAAATTTGGGTTTCTTTCCTCGAAATAATTGGTTCATTTCCATTTATTATGTGTGCTTGGTTTGTATATATGTAAATGCTCATTAAATTTAGTATGTGTATATGTAAATGTTCATTGAAGTGTATCTATACATATAAATGTCAATGACTAACTTATATGCTCATTAACTTTAGCACTTATACATGTTAAATGTTAATTAAAGTATATGTATGCTCGTAAATGTCCATTGATAACTTATATGTTCATATATGTTGATTGTCACAAATGAATGAGCATTTTCCTTCAGTACAGAGTTCTAATCCGATAATGGATAATATACCAATGGAGAGTTCTAATCTAGTCACAGGTTAAGAAACTATTCAGGATAAAGGAACAGGTTCAATGAGAAGTGATGTTGGAATCGCTTCACTAAGACTAAATCAAGGGATGAAATTGCAAAGGTTGAATATAAATATTGCCACAAGATGTTAATTAGATGTTCTAAAGGTGGAACCTCTCATTTGAAGACACATGGATTCATATAACATAAAGATGGTACTAGAAGGTCAAATATTTTTATCCCTAACCCATTGAGAGGGAAGTATGAAATGACTACCACAGGTTTATATTAACAACAGATTAAATTTTTTGATAGCTAAGATGATCATTGGTGATGAATACCAACTCTCCATTATCGATATAAAAAACTTCAGGATATTGCTCACCTCACTCCAGCCTACCTTCAAAGTCCCACCTTGGAACACCATGAAGAAAGACATTTTCAAGATTTATGTCAATTAAAAGAAAGAAATATTGAAGATGTTATCGAGTATTCATGGACGGGTAGCCATCACATTAGATATATGGACAGATAAAAAACAAAAGAAGAGTTATATAGCAATGATAGCATATTTAATTGATAATGACTAGACTCCATGTAGTGGATTGTTGAGCTAAATTATATTCTTAATCTTATTACCATTTATTTATTAACTATCTTATAATTTATATTTGTTTATGATCTTAAATGATATGTTCATTTATATGTCGGCATTGAATACAAGTGAAATGTTGACAACCGTGATAGTGGAGTGCTTAATAAATTACAACATCTACACTAAGCTCTCAACAATAACTTTGGACAATTGTAGCACAAATGATGCAGTGATAGAAAAATTTAAGAATAAGTTGCAGGTTAGGAGTTTGTTAATTGGTGGAAAGTTATTCTATATGCATTGTTTCGAACATATCATGAAATTGATTGTGAAAGATGGGTTAATAACGGTAATAAAGGAAGAGGTAGAGCCGATCCAAAGTAGCATGGTGTGTTAAAGTGCAATACCTAAAAGAGTGAAAAAAAATTAAAGAACCTACATGATAGTTATGCATTCTGTGCATGAAAAGGTTAGTTTAAGATTGTCTGACCAAATGGAATTCAAAATTCAAGATGTTGGTGTTGGAAACCAAGGATGTTGAGGTGTTTAGCAGGTTGAGATAAACAGATTCTTAGTATGATTACCCCCCAATAGAAGAGAAATAAGAGTTACCTAAAACATTTTATATGAATTTGAAAAAATTTTATAATGCTACTGAGTTGTTCTCAAGATTAAAATATTTAATTAACTTCACATATTTGCTTTATCCACATGTATAAGATTAAACAAACTTTACCTAGTTGGATATTTGATTATAATAAGGTAATTTGGGTCATGGTAGAACAGAGCATGGAGAAACTCAATTTTTAATGTCTATGATTGGAAAAAGTATTACAATCATTTCTATATTAAACCTAAGATATAAGATGGAGGGGTTATATTTTTATTATCAAAAGTTCTATAGTGATCAGGCCAAAGAACATGATGATATCATTAAATAATTCTACTAGAATTTGTTTAATAATTATCAAATATGATTAGAGAAAGATTAGGATTGTAGTATTTTTGTATTAGCTTTAGCTTTAGCTTCTGCTCTAGTTTCATCTTTATATGTTATTGATATGACTAATGTCAGTCCCAAATTTGCACAATTTATCAAGGAAAAAAGGGTTAAGACTTTTTACAATAATATGGAGTTAGACAACTATTTGGAGGTAACGTTGTGATCCTAGTTAAAAATGTACAATTCGATGTATTATTATGGTGGAAGACACATGCTTTTCTAATCATACAAGCAATTGCATAAGACTTCTTATCGATTCCAATATCTATTATTACTTCATAATCTACTTTGAGTACTGGTGGTCAGATAATTGATCTTTATTATTCTTGACTTTACCTTAATATCGTGGAGCTCTTATATGTGCCTAAAGTTGATTAGGTGATGAAAATATTCAAGATAAACTTTATTTTTATGATATATTAGTTTTGTTTATCTTAATAATTTTTATAATTATATATCATATTACCTTATATTGTCTTTTCTATATCGATATATGTACAAAGACCAATCCTTCAACTAAAAATTCATTTGAACAAATATTTGATAATGAAAGTATGCTTAATTGTTAATTATCAATGTTGAATATTCATTTAATGAAATTGTCATATAATCAGGTA
This sequence comes from Erythroxylum alaternifolium, assembly GCA_027478495.1. Lineage (NCBI taxonomy): Eukaryota > Viridiplantae > Streptophyta > Magnoliopsida > Malpighiales > Erythroxylaceae > Erythroxylum > Erythroxylum alaternifolium. Next base: position 34,637,827 of record JANIIA010000003.1, on the reverse strand, counting down.
TAATTTACATAATAATATTTTTACATGTTAATGAAGTAGTGTAAACTATTAATGATCCTGAGCACATCAATTATCTAACGTCTTTCCACTTTTGTATGTTTATTTATTTAATTTTTACTTCTTGATTTACTATTTTTCATATGATTGCTTTGGTTTTTTAGAGTTGAAAATATAAATTTTTGCTTGTGTAGTTTTACAAAGGTTAATAGAGAAAACTTTATATTATTGTCTCTAATAACACCATGATACTTGCTACATAAATAAACTCATGAATTGAAATTATTCTTTCATGGTTTAAAAGGAGCAAGCACTATTTCATTGTTAAACTTAGATAAGCAAAGAGTGAAAAAGAGAGCAAATAATTTAACTCATTATTAATTTTAAAAAACTTAAGCAAATAAATTTTAATCTTTTTGTCAAAAGCAAGATATTAAATTTTGCAATATTAATTTAATAAAGCAATGAAATGAATAAAAATTCTTTAGTAGAATTGAGACAATTTGACTAAAATGGGTAATCTAAAAAATTTAAGATTATATTTGAAAATTGAGCATTAAGGCTATAATTTTTTTGAAAAATAAATGAGTTTTAAAAACTTTTCTTATATGAAATAATAGATATTAACTTTTTATGTAAATGAATCTTAGAATAATAAGTATGTTATAAAATTTTTAAACAATAAAAATTATTTAATATATCTAAAATAATTAATAATTAGATCTATATTATTTATAAATATTTAAAATAAATAATATTCTTATAAAATTTTTAAACAATAAAAATTATTTAATATATCTAAAATAATTAATAATTACATCTATATTATTTATAAATACAATTAAACATTAAAAAAAAACGTAACCCAAGCCTACACAGCTTCAAACCATTTGAAGTCCAATGGATCCTCGGGCCAGGCCTGGATCCAGATAATTATTTTCGGGCGGCCAATTTCACGAATATAAGTTATCATATACTTGGGGAGACAGAGAGGAATTATAAAAGAGGATAAGTAAGTGCTACCCTGGTTTCTCTAAATGTACACAAACTTCACGAATTTTCCATAGGTGAATCGTTTCTAACTAATTTACAAAGCCCAAGTTAACCAGGGCACAGAGAATCTTACGTCATTTTACAGCTCCTTAGATAGAGCAGTTGGAGCAGCATCTATGTGGACAATGCTCGGTTATAAGCATATCTTCACCTGCAACTCTTTCCAATCAAAATAATGCTTTCGCTTGTTCTCTGGCATGAATACACAAAAATATGCAGGACCCACCCTTTCTTCCAATCCTGTAATTGACTGGTTGAAAGCAACCTCCAGTAAGTCCGTGAAGCTCCCAAAATTGAAGTGTATGTCCTCTCGGCATGATGATGATAAAAAAATTTCAACACAAAATTGTGTCAGCAGCAACATGTGCCCAGAAAAAAGTTAGAACCAGTGAACATCAGTAAAATCTCCTCAAACAGATCGCGTAGCTGATGATTATGCTTTGTTCAGACGGCACATGCAATCAGGACATGGAAAAGCATAGAGAGAGTCGTTTGGCCGCTTAAGTTCAAAACCCTTGGAATCACTGTGTGATCTCATATTCAACATATGTCGCTTGAAACTCTTCCACCTAGGATAACAAGATCATTGTCAATATCTTCACTTCTCCGGAACCACATCAAGTACAGATAACCTAAATTGACTATCTTTAATTTTACCATACTTTGCAAAAAATGTCTCAGATCTTGAAACCAGTATGTATAATATCATTAAAGTACGGGAAAGTTATTTTTCATTTTCTATATTAGTCTATTACTATCAAACTACATCAAAAAATTACTATAGTCATCTTCTAGTATACATCGTCAGATGTACTGAAGGTTTTATAAATTCCAGACCATCCGTACAATTCTGGCAAACTAGGTTGTAAGAGAATAAATATCATGGGGAATAAAATGGATAATCTTGGCTTTTCTAAATCCTATACATTTAAACCTGATATAATTGAAAATGACTTAAAACATGACATAGTTTGTCAACTGTTTGACAGCATTTTCTGGATCAGTGCAGCAGGTAGATCATCACTGTACAGAACCACTGTGTTTTAAGTATTTTATTGAAATGAAGCTAAAAGGTTAAGTTTTCAATGTCATCATTAAACCAAATAGTCAGATTAGGTGCAAAAGTTCATTAATCAAGGAACTAAGGAAATGAAGATAACTGTCCAACTTTGTCACCCAGAAGGCGAAGTTTTTGATACTTGACTGGTTGGTAAATAAGATGTCTGTTTGTCTTCAAAACAGACCTTTTTTTACTTATCAATAAAAAGCATCAACCCAACTGCCATCAAATTTGTTGCCTTCTAGCCTGTTTCATTAGGACAATAAAAAACATCGTTTTCTTTAGTAGCTCAACTACTGAATAATTTTGAGTTATTTGTTCACCCATCAGGGAAAAGCAAAGGAATAAATGAAAATACCTAATGTTTGGATTATCAAAAAGCAGTGCCAGCTTCCGCTTGTCTGGTCTGATTGTCTTGGAGTGCCCACCATACAAGAATCTTCTGTGGCCCATCAAAAAGTGAGGGAAATTTCTACCTTGAGTTGTGACAAAAACCTCGCTATAAAAACAAATAGTGTAGTCCAACGCAGCCATTTGAGAAGAGAAGTTCTGAAATAAGTAACGAATGTCATAATATCAAGAACCATACAGACTGATGAAGCAAGTCACAAACCCTAAATACCTTAAATGGAGCAAGTTCTTCATCCGATGTCAACATCTCTTTAGTTTGCAAATTTGGAAACATTTCTAAAAGAGGGGCCATGTACTTTTCAACGTTTTATATCTTACCAGACGCCAAATATATGTATGTATGTGTTCTTATCAAAACCCATGCCCCTAAGCATCAAACCAAACTGAAACAAGGGAAAAGAGGAAAAGAAAAAGAAAGAAAATCATCCATGGCATACCAAATAAATTCCACAAGGGCATGAAAGTACGCCACCACCAAAGGCTAGATTCTAACAGCTATGATGAAAAAAGTTCTTTTCTCAGCACTTCTAACTTACATTAGATATTTCTCACTAAAAGTAGTAGAGCAATCAACAGTTAAATGCCATCGAAAGGTAAAATGACTCAAACATTAGCTGTTTTGTGCAGAAAATTTATGAAGCACACATCGCTTGGTTGATCATCAAGGACCTAACATGGAAAAAAAAATCCTATCTCCCAAAACTACCTTAGAAGTGGAACCAGGAATAGCATGATCATCCATAGTGTAAAAGGATTACAAAGTTTACTCTTTCTTGATCAATAGCACTGACAAATTGAAATTTTCTGTATTCATTGGATCTACAGGTACATATCAACCATTCAAAGTTCATAACGAAGCCAAGGACGATATTATGGAAGAAAAGTCTCCAGTGATAGTTGAACGGTGTAAAGAGTACAAGTTTTAATATTTCTATTAAATGGAATGAGGCGAATGTAGGAAAACTATATTACCTCCAAAGGTGTAAGGGGACACTTTCCATTAAGCCTGATTGCACCAGGACGTATAGTTCGACTAGGCTTTGTAAATTTTCCCTTCCAACCTCTTTCCCTGGCTGCTTTCATGTCTCTGTCTTCCTGCTCTCCACCATCAAAAATGCAGCAAAAGAAAGCAACCATGTCCTGCACATTAGGGAGGGCGATCTAAGGTTTAGTAAGAAAATGTGGATGATATGATGGTTAATATCACTGAGCATTAGTTAAGACTTTCCAAATAACAACCACCAACCTCCTCAAAGCGAAGATGCACAGATATGTATTTTCCACCGTGGTCAACACTGCGTTCTTTCATTCTTGAAACTAGGGTTTGTCCCAGAGCTAATATGGGACTTGAGAACCTTAAAGCTTCATAATTTGCCAAGCATCTAAGCCGTTGGACTGGAGGAGGAGCATCAAATGACAGGCGATTGGCAAAAGGAGATATCCTTATAACCCTGCAACATTTATCAAAACACACAATACAGATGAAAAGACCAAGCATATGGTCAATAATATCTTATCCAACTGTATATGATCAGAATAGTACTGCAATAATTATGTAATAACCAGACTGACCGATGTATGTGTGTGTAATATATTATAACTCCACCACTCACTTTTCTTCTAATAGTCTTAGAAGTACAACATCCCTGTAGTATGAGATTGGCGACCATGCTTTTACTCTGAAGTTATATACATTGGTCAAGTTGTGATCAAACCGGTCCATAAGATATTCTGGAATCTTATCAACAACCCGTACATCATTTTGCAAGGAACTGATGAAATAATCTTTATCATAGATATCACTAAATTTGCTGGACAAGTCAAAACCAAAGGTCCATCAACTTGGAGAATAGAAATAGGAAATTTAATTGCAACGCATTGTGAACATTGCAAAGCTTGAGAATAAACAGAAATGTAAAAAGTATGGTAATCATAACAATTGACATCGGGGTCATATAGCTCAAATTAACAACATTCTAAAATAGCCAGCAAATCATCAACTTATCCAAGAAAACCTTAGTTTCTAATTTCATCCTTAAGTGAAATATTTATATAGAAATCACACATGTAAGTGGCTCTCAATTTAGTAAGTAGTTAAAGACGATTAGTAGCAAATAGCTCTTCTTCCAGGAGTGATAGAACAAAATATTGGTTGGAACTTTTTGCAGGCCAGAACTTTAGAATGAAATAAAAAAATTCAGATGGCTAAACAAAACTGAGACCAAATAACGGCAACTAGTTAGACAGAGAAAATACTTTCAATACCATTGGATCTATCCAATTAATAGAGCAGGACATAGGGACAATTTTCCACTATAAATAGGTAAAAGAATTAAAATGCTAAAGAGAAAAGACAACAAATTTGGCTTTCTAGTTAACTAAAAAAAACAACGGAATTTATAATTCTACATGCTCCATTGGAGAACATGCTAACAAACCTAAGATCTCTCCAAATACCATGAAAGTGGAAATTTGGAATCAGAAGTGTCACATTTAGATAACCTGCCACAGCCACTGCATTGCATATCTACAAATTAAGAATAAATGTACTGAGATTATAGAACAGTGGAGTGATTACCAAAACTCGTCACTAACAAGGTGAATATATGATGATTGAAAGAGAAGCACCAACCGACGTCCTCTGTTGATTCAAGCCACCATTTGCCTCAATATATAAGTAACCATTTGATTCAGGTAAGCCTGTTATAATAAATACAACAACCATAAAATATAGTAGTGATAAGCACAGAAAAAGTTTTTGCTAGAGACAAACATCTACAATATAATCAAATTGTGGAAAAAAAATGTATGATTCATGTCCATGGCTACAGTAAGGTGGGGAATGTTATATATAGCAATGTCATGTAAACAGCAAGGTTATCTGTTGACCAAAAATAGTTAAGCTGTATGCAGAAGTCATATCTCCACATATGTCAAGATTCATGAAACAAATTTCATATCCTTATAAATAAATCTTTTAGTAAATTTTATCTCAGTCTGCTCTGGTCATTAGTTCTCTAGGAATTCCAGTGGTAACATAGAATATGTTCCTGTTATGATGATGGTCAAATTCTTCTGCTATAACAGTGCTAGAAATACATTTTGACTAGAACTAATAGTGATATATGAGTGTATCTCTTAAGTTTGAACATGTTGAAGGTGGAGACAAGAGAATAGCAGAACTTTGTACTGATGCATCGAACAATACCAGTCAATAATGGATTGGCTATCTTTGGTTATTTTGCCATTCCTTCAAAACAAATATTCGTAAATAAGTAAAACTATGTTATCCTTCTAATTGAATAATAAGATGAATCAAAGCTATTAAGAGCTTGCCTATGAGTTAATGATCAACATCCGAGAAGGCAGGCTTTGGCCGCCCAAAATGACATTGTTTTAGTGTAACTGAACAAAACGACATCATTTTAGTCTTGAGTTTCTTAAATTTACAGACAGAAGCAACGTCATTTTAGACAAAAAAAAACCAAAATGATGTTGTTTTAGAGAGAGGGCTTAGGCTGGACTTCAGGTAGGCCCTTTGGTCTAAGCTCAACTTGAAGCCAAGTTAACCTGAGCCTAGCCTATCAACTTCTGACCAAATTGAAAATGTCACCTCTGTCAAAATCAGTTTCAACCTAAATGGTAGCAACAAAATTGAATCTTAACACTTAATCCTCAAACGAATTAACCATATCTTTGACCCAAAAATCCTACTTTATTTCTTCATGAAAAGTAGTTATACAAAATGGAAAATCAGCACAATCTTGCAGAAGTTACCAATCATCTTCATCAGACCTAAGTAATATATTCTTTATAGATAGTTCAGTCCCCGAATCAGAAAACAGAAGCGCTTATTGATGGCTAATGGCAAACACATTCGGGTGCTGGATAAACAACCAAATGCTACCACTCATATCCACCCAAAGATAAATTACTTAATACATATGCAGATTTCTCAAATTTTGTACTCTACACCAATTTATTCATCCAATACTGCAGAACATATTACATAGACCAGGTAGCATTCAGCATTAGAATTTCATGGTGTCAAGCATAATTAACAGTTACCATCCCTTTTTCACACTGAGAGGCACAGTAAAACTCAATGGTAGAAAACCTCAGGTACATCCAACCAATCATTTGAACGCCATAATTTGCATCTTGAAAGTCAAATTCAAGCAGCCTCACGTTCAGGTATAAAAAAATAAGGCCAAAACAATCTATCCAGCAATACTAGATTTTTAACCAAATATCTTTAGTTTGACAATTGATTTATCAAAAGCAAAGCTCTCTGTGATGTTTGCGGAATCCACATTCAGGTCATCAACATAATTCATACCTCTTAAAGACTTCTTCACACAAGGTCTCCACTCACCACCTTTATACGAGTTTTTCCATATGGTAGATAGCTAAACGAATTTCACATTCTATGTTAGTAAGTAGCAGAATCGAATCAAATCACAAAAAAGAAAAACAAATTGCAAAGAAACAATTTCTATTGCCTGTATCTAACAAATTAGTGTAAAATAAGAAACGAAGGCAAAACATACCGCATCAGCAGACGTATTATCTACATCCATTTTGGGTCGGAGCTTCTCGTAATGACTCTGATAAACGGATCCCGGAGTAGGCTTGTGTTTAATGATCGGAACAACATCAAACGACATCGTTCCCGTGTACAACAACATAACGGAGATGTATATAAGAGGCGCGAAGAGGAAAATGCCCTGGCGACGGAGGAGAACGGAGATGAGAAGCCAGGCTAGGCGGAGGGCTCTTGGACTGAACCGATCAAGCTTAGACCGGCTGTAGTAGCAATAGCGCGGCGATTGGAGCGGCGACTGCGGCGGAGAAGGTGTACTGTGGCTGCTACTCGGTAGTCGGTTGTATGCATGCATTTAATGGAAGATTGTTTCGGATCTCTTATTTTCCGGCACCGTTACATCGTTGTCATCATGCATAATGACAATAATGAAAAGCTCTATATGATTCTCTGTGCGTGGGTTGGTTGTGTGGACAGTTTGGTTAGCTTAATTAATTATATGTCCCATGATTTCTTCTCGCTCCCTCTCTCGAAGCTTTGTGTAGCAAGCGAGAGAGACAGAGAGCTTCGCAGAGGTGCTAAGGCGGTCGGAGTGAGGTTTTGTTTCGGCGGTGGCAATGGCGGCGGCGGCTAAATGGGGAGACACGGAAAGAGTATCAATTTAGGCAACCAATACCCACTACCCTGTACCTATTTTGTTCTATGCGATCTCAATCATGTATTTTTCTGAGTCCCATATAGGTCGTACACATTTGTATGGCTGAGATTATGTAGAATAGAATTAGTACAGAGTAGTGGGTACAGAAGATCTGGTTCCCAATTTAGGAGCCTGTTTTTATTTTCTGTTTCTTGTTTATGATTTCAGTGTTTTTCCTTTAAAAAAACAAAAACTTGGTTGATTAAGATATGTTTCTGTTGTTATTTTTAGTTTCTATTTTCTATTTATAATTTCTATTTTTTCCCTTAAAAAAATAAAAACATGTTTGATTGAGATATATAATATAAAAACTGAAAACAAAAACCTGTTTAGTTGAAATTTATAATAAAAATTAAAAATAAAAATATGTTTGGTTTTATCATCTTATTTATATTTTTTGTAATTATATTCTTATGTGTAATAATTATAATATATTATATTATATTTTTAAATTAATTAATTATTATTATAATTAAAATTAAAATATATGCAAATCAAATATTATTAAACAATTACACATTAATTGAATATAATAAAATTACATAAATTAAAAATTATATTAAGTCATTTTAATCGATAAAATATGTCCATCATACTATAATTCTTGAAAACATAATAGTATTATCATTTACAAAAAGAAACATAAATCAATTAGAAATAATATAATTACTTCATATTTGTCTAATAATTTCATCTTGCTTCCAAGATATATCTCAAAGTTGTGCTGGAGTGATATTACGCTTCATTTGAGAACTTGAATTTTCATTTTCACTTTCCCTAATTTATTCTTCATTTTCAGCATAACAGTCACTGTTTGCCTAACATATAAAGAACATAATATTAACATAAAATATTAAAAATGAATTATAGTTACTATGTTTATTTAAAATAATATATTACGTTGTGGAGGCATAGGAAGTTGATTTGCCGGATTTGTTACTGTTTCTAAAAGAACTTGAGAGTTATTTGTAGTACGTTCTCATCCAGCCATCACATATGTAAAACGTACGTCAAATGAGCAATAGCACATAATATTTTGGATTGGATTAATTCTTTTGCCCTAGTATGGTATTTGTTCATTATTCAAAATATGTGCATCAATATGTGTATCATCTATTGCTCCTACACAATCCTAAAAATTAAAACAAATATTAAAATGATTATTGATCATAAGAACATAATTAAAATAGTAATTAAAGATATGAATGCACCTAAAAATATGAAAAGAATTTTGAATTATGTTGAATCTTAGGAGGTGTATTAGTAAAAGATAGTGGAGTAATATATCTTTTTGCAAGACGATTAATTACATATAAGACTTTACGAAAGTACTTCGAAATTGTCCAGGTCAAATGTTGAAAGCGTTTTGCATTGACTCTAGTTGTCTCACTATGCCCTATAGTCATTAAGAAAATTGCTACTTGTTTCTCCACAGTCAAATGACTTGTTGCCTTTAAGCCTCCTAAACTCTTCAACTTATCACATAAGCTCAAGAATATTATCTTTCTCATTCTTAAGTTTTCACAAAACCTTGCAGGATTCCCATTCCAAAGTTACATTATCCAATCATGACCTGGTAGAGCAGAAGTTCTACATAGTTGCTTTTGTAAGTGAAAATATTTGTTCTCTCTCCCAACTAGAAAAATAATGATTACCTTCTTACGTTCATCATCAAAATTTGATTCGAAATTTGAAAAGAAATCTATGTATTTGCAATGACTACATTAAATAATTAATAAAACATTCAATCAAAAAGTTTAACCGAATGTAGACAAAATATTCATACATTAAGTCAAATATTCATACAAATCACAAACTTAAAATGTTCAAACTATGAAATAATGTTTAAAATAAAAGTGTCAAATTAATAAGAATTTGATATGCAATAACATGGAAATATAACTAAAGCGACATAATCTAATGAAGCTTCTTTGTATCTGTTATCTTCATAAAAATATCCCTATAAAGTAGAGAATCATGTAAAGCCTTTGTAGCTTTTCCATATTGCACATCGTCAACACCTAATTCATCTAAGGACTTTATACATTCTATCATTATGTTACACTATTGAGATCTACTCTCTGCGGTGGATGATGTTTCAGCCATTTTTTTTACAAGTAAATCATTCTTCCTTTTTTATTATTTACCAAGTATAAGTAAGACCTCTTTTACAATGTTAGAATGTGTCTTCTTTGACTTCTTATTCTTAAGAGATTTTTTCTCTTAAATATAGAACTTATATCTTAATCTTCTTTTTCATTATACAAGTAATCTTCATCAATATCATTTTCATATTCCTCTTCTGTACTATTCAATGGAGATTTAGTTGATGGATGTGCATGCACATCAGTTGCAGTAGGATCTCCAAAAATATTACACAAGTCTGAAAATTCCTTACATCCTTTTTTCTTGAATATGTGAGCCATTTTATGCACCTATAATGATGAAAAATGAATATGAGAATAAATATTATATAATATGATATATTAATAAAAAAAGACATATTTTACCTTAAGTAGATTTTCCCAACATTCATTTGTAGCATTAACTTCACCAGTAAGAGAGTTGTAGCCGATTCCTGTTTCTTTCAATAAGTTCTTGAAATTCTTCAATCTAGCCCTTAATATATTATACTTATTCTTCAATTGAATATCAGTATACTCCTTATTTGTTTGAAGCCCTACCTTAATATTCTTCCAACCATATTTGAAAAAGGTAGTAGTCGTTCAATTTTCCTTTTTCACTTCATCAACCATCAAGGAGATTAAATACATCTCTATAGTATCATTCCATACCCCATCTTTTTCATTTATTTCCACACAATTATTGGAATCGTTTATATTGTTCAAACCTTCCATCACTAAATATAACCACATATAAGTGACATGAATCATAACAATTTCTATAAAGTATTAAATGGTAAACATGGGTTCAAAATAAATATGAGACAACCATATTAAATGTTAAATTGCATAAAGTGCATGGAAATGATTGAACAAAAATAAAGGTGTAAATTTGATTCTATATCATAAAAATAAAGATTTAAATTTAAGCAAATTCATAATATATGCATGATGGTACCCTTGCCATTTGACCCCACTTCGATCTCATGATACATGTATTTAAACAAAAGATGATATATATCTCATGATACATGTATATCAACTGCATTGTAATGAATCAAACTGATGCATGCATAATTGAATGATTATTGATTATTGCTATTATATCCATCAATTATAATGTGGTGACGTTTACCAAAACCACAAAATTATAATATAATTGTGGTCACCAACTGCGATTGAAAACCTGGGTTAGTACTTTCTCTTTAATCATCTCTAGATTGTCATATACATGTGACTCTGTTAGGGACTAATAATAGTTCTAGAGGAATATAACTTATTGCTCATATGTGGCTAAAGAATTTGGTGAGCTCGCATACTAGCTAGCTTTTCGTATGCACTTATTGCTAAAAAACTCTCTGACCAACAAACAGAAGTGCAGTCCTGATGTAGCCACTGACTGCAATCTTCTTATGTCAGAAACCACTTCTCTTCGGCTTCAAGAAAATTTAATATGCATTAGTCAGCAAGCCAAATGTCAAACGCCTTTATCTCACCTATTAAATACTGCACATCACCATATGGGTCTATCATTAATGTTCTCCCTTCTAACAAAAGGTTGAAATTGCACATGTTTCAAACGCAAAGAATCTTAATAACAAGATACCACGATGGCAACCTTTTTTTTTGTTGAAAAGTTACCACAACGGCAACCTTGCTAGTTACAATTGGTCAGGTTTTTTGGGACGTGAATGATTCGTTGAATGTGTCGTTAGATAGAAAGCTTTTCATATGCACTCATTGCTCAAAAGCTCTCTTACTAACAAAAAAAAGTGCAGTCCTAATGTAGCCACTGATTGTAATCTTCTTATCTCAGAAACCACTTCTCTTTATGTCAATATATTAAACGACTTCAAGGAAATCCTCCAAAGCTTTCGCCATTTAAGCAACAATTCAAAACTATAGCTTCAAGAACGACTATCCTATTCTAAATACTGGGGATCTTAAATGAAACGAGCATTTTATTGCAGGAACAGAGCCTTTAAGGAGTACCTTAGAAATGTGAATACAAAAGTGAATAACAATACTACCAAAATATCAGGTGTTTTAAGATAGTTACCAATGCTCCAAACCTAGGAACACAACTACTTGTTCATCGGAGCTAATTCTTACTACTAAACCAGACGTTCCTAAAATTGTAACCTTTTTACTCTATCTTCAGACAAGGTCAACAAATGATCTCATCTTCACTCAAGACATGCAAGATAATTTCATACTACAGCTTTCCATTCACTTTTTCCAATTCAAGATTTGTCAAAGCACGAGGAGGGATATTGTTATATCCCTCATCTAGGTGATCAAGTTGCATATCTGAGAGAGGTATCACGCCGTTATGCTATCCCTGAACACTGTCCATTGATAAACACAAGAAGGGCCTCTCTCATGAAACAAAACAACGTTAATGAATTTAATGAATTAATTTTAATTATGCTATAATAACATGTGTATGTTACTGCAGCATAACATGCACTCTCTTGCATGATTTCGAAGAAGAGAAGGTGATGGATGATCGCAAGGTTACGTATGCTAAGTTCTAATATTTATAACCTTGGTAATTTTCGCAAGCACACGAGTCGTTCTCGTAGTACCTAAGATATCGATCCCATGAGGAGGGAAGTCTATCCACTGCTTGATTCTTTTGTGGCCCCTTTTCACCTCTCTTTTAATGCTTGCACGATCATCCACATAGTTCTAAAATCCTATTCATTTTCACTTTTATTCAAAAACAAAAAATATCCTAACTACGGAATTTCCAATGTTCTAACAAAATTAAACAACTAAATTAAAAATTTTAATTTCTTTTCCTTGGGTTGCCTCCTATGCAGCACTTCTTTTATCGTTAGTAGCTCGACACTCTGTTAAGCTAACGGTGGTTGGAATGAATAGTTTGATGGTAGCATCATCATTAATCTCAAAGTCTGCACTTTAGCTACCATACTGCAGTTACCACTGTCCTTATAATTTTCCTTTCCTTGCCTTCTCCTTTGTGAGTGCTTCTTCCTGAAAGCATTACAGGATCCTCCATATCCTCCCATTCTTCTTGAGGTTCAGGTTTTTAACTATCCACTAGAGGTGGAGGAGGTCTGTACTCTCTTGTAGTCACCTTGAGGGTCAAAGTCGCCTTTCCTATTCACAGAGTTAATTCACTCCCATCAACATCAATTACTGAATGCGCGGTGGCTAAGAACGGTCTTCCAAGAACTATGAGGTTGTCCATATCTTCACTAATGTCCAATATGAAAAAATATGTGGGAAAGGAATATTCATCCACTTTTATCGGCACATCCTTTATAATCCCCAATGGTTTATGCGTTGTCCTATCAGCCGTCTTTATAAAAAACTTGGTAGGCACTAACTCTCTTAACCCCAATTTTAGACTAAATATATAGGGCATCATATTTATGCTCGCGCCTAAATCCGTGAATGCCCTGTCTATGATGATCCTGTTGATACTACAGGGAATGAAAAAGCCCCTTGGGTTCTCTTTCTTCATAGCTATGTTAGGGTCATCTTGCAGTGGTCACTCCTTAACCTTCTTCTTGATGGATTCCTATAATTTGAGCTTTGTCTGTATTTGTTCCGTTACTTCCTCTACCTCATTTTGCTCAATCTCCCGTAATTTTTTTGCTTCCCTCTTTGCATATAACTCTTGCTGCTGCGCAATAGGGAATGGAAATACACGTTGAGTTACGTTAAGTGACTCAATCATGGGCTCACTCGAAGGGTCTTCTTTAATCACTTGACTTTCTTCTTCATCCTTCACCTTCTCCAACTCCTCATCTCGGGTCTTACTGATAACCATGATATGATCTTTTGGATTGGACTCGGTGTTGCTTGGAAGAGTTCCAGCATTCCAAGTCGACATTGCCTTCGTTAACTGCCCTATTTGGACTTCTAGATTGTGTATAGATGAGGTGTGACTCTTTGTAAATTGCTTGAATTTGCTCTTAAGCCTCCTATGTGCTTCCTCTATGCCTCCAATATTATCCAAAATTCTATCTAACTTTGACTCCATTGAGCTTGCTTTATCTTATTGGAAGCCTGATTGTCCCTGAGGCTTGAATTGTCTGCCAGTGTTGTTCGACCAGTAGAAGTTTGGGTGATTCTTCCATCCAGGATTGTAGGTGTTGGAATAGGGATTGTTACTACCCCCTCCTCAGCCATATTGTGCCCCCGTGTAGTTCACTTGCTCCTGATTGTATTCTTTCATTAAATAACACTCCACGGTGTCATAGTCTAATTGTCCACAAAGCTCACATTTCAATTGTGAAACTTGTACCTGAGTTAAGGATGATGCCTTCATGCTGTTTAGTTGTCGCGTCAAATTGTCAATCTTTGCTTGTATTTCTGTCATCTGATCTACCATAACAATTCCCTTCTGCTCTCTAAAAGAAGCAGGTTGCCTTCCTCGCTCACTCGTCCATAAACAACTATTGCTTGCCATCTCCTCAATTAGCTCTTTTGCTTCAGCGATAGTTTTTTGCATTAAGGATCCTGCTTATGCTGCATCTAAGGTGCCTCTCATTGGTGGGTTCACTCCACTATAGAAGGTCTGCAAAAGGAATTCCTTGGGTAGATTGTGGTGTGGGCACTTCCTTTGCAGGTTCTTATATCTTTCCCACACTTCATAGATTGACTCCCCGTCACCTTGTTGGAAATTAGTGTTTTCCTTTATTGTAACATCCCATTATCCCATTATCAGGGTTAGGGCCCTAGGATTCTATTCACGAGAGTTTATTGAGAATTTAGAAGCACATTTCATGCATCATATGACATACTTATACGTGTGAATAATGTTGACACTCATTAAAATAATTGTAAAATTGTAACATCCTATTATCCCATGATCAGGTTTAGAACCTTAGGATTCTATTCATGAGAGTTTATTGATAATTTAGAAGCACATTTCATGCATCATATGGCATACTCATACACTTGAATAATGGTGACACTCATTAAAATAATTATACATGCATTCATTGACATTTTTGGGTATAAATGATTTTTAATGTGATTATGATGTGAATAGTGAATATTTTGCCGTAAAAATTATTTCGGTGAATTAAATTATTGATTTAGAATTTTTGGCAAAACTTAAGAATTTTCTGAGATTTTGGGTATTTATGGACTAGGAAAAATGCCAAGTGGCAAGACAATTGATAAATGGTAGTAGAATTAAGTGTCAAATTGTAATGGAAATTTTTGATAAATGGCATCATGATTTATTGACAAGTGATATAGAAAATTGGGTGGAAAATGGCATAGAAATTGAGTGACAATGGACTGATTATTTAGAATTATGTGGTAGCTTAAGTGAATATTAATAGAAAAATGAATTAAGTGGAAAGTGTCATGACATGCAAGTATTTTTACCTTACTAATTGAGCACCCACGACACTCTCAATTTGTATACCATCTTTCATTTTGTCTTTACAAGCTCATCTTCTTTATTTTCATCTTTCCATCTCACGAAACTCACAACCCACTCTTTACGTTGATTTTTTCTTTCAAAATCCTACACTATTACTTTAAGATCCTTGTCATTTTTTTAAGGACCTAGCTTTATTCCTTCTTAAAGGATGATGATTTTGTGATGCTTGGGAGCTAGGTTCACGTGATTTGAAGAGGTTTGGGGCTAAAACAAGTAAGTGTATTAATGATCTTTATGGGTTGTGCTAAATAGAAATGTTATGATGATGGGTTAG
>JANIIA010000003.1:34597328-34622138 GCA_027478495.1 Erythroxylum alaternifolium | reverse complement strand
AATGTTAGAACGTGTCTTCTTTGCCTTCTTGTTCTTAGGAGACTTCTTTCTCTTAGACGGAGAACTTTTATCTTGATATTCTTTTCCATTATACGAGTAATCTTCATCAACATCATTTCCATAATCCTCTTTTGTACTATTCGATAGAGATTTAGTTGATGGATGTGCATGCACACCAGTTCCAGTAGTGTCTCCAAAAATATGACACAAATTTAAAAATTCCTTACATTCTTTTTTTTTGAATCTGTGAGTCATTTTATGCACCTATAATGATGAAAAAGATATATGAGAATGAATATTATACAATATGATATATTAATAAAACTAAAGACATATTTTACCTTAAATAGATTTTCCCAACATTCATTTGTAGCATTAACTTCACCAGTAAAAGGGTTGTAATCGATTCCAATTTCTTTGAATAAGTTCTTGAAATTCTTCAATCTGGCCCTTAATCCATTATACTTATTCTTCAATTGAATATCAGTATATTCCCTATTGAATTTTGTTTGAAGCCCTGCTTTAATATTCTTCCAACCAAATTTGGAAAAGGTAGTAGTCATTCGATTTCCCTTCTTCACTTCTTCACTTCTTCAACCATTAAGGAGATTAAATACATCTCTATAGTATCATTCTATACCCTATCATTTTCATTTACTTCCATACAATCATTGTAATTATTCATATTGTTCAAGCCTTCAATCACTAAATGTAATAACATATAAGTGATATCAATCACAACAATTTCTATAAAGTATTAAATACTAAATATGGTTCAAAATAAGCATGTGACAATCATAACAATTTCTAAAAAATATTTGGTGCCTAAACTTGTACACAAAATATATTTTCACTATATGTGAATTTCAAGTAATAGGTCACTTAAACAGGATTCATGAGCAAAGGGTTGAGTAGCAATGGTACAAATGGAAAATTTTTGAACACAACATAAAATTGATAGAAAAAGATGGATTTTAATGTGCTACATAATGTCTTATATAAACGTTCTCAACTGTTGTAAGAAAACTTTATCAACATGTATTAACATGTTATCAACGTTTTCAGGTAATGGTTAAAATAAAAACTTGTTTTTCAACAAAGCTTCACATGCCACAAATATGTACTGATTGGAACTAGGTAATAAATGACCTGAATGTAGCCTCACATGCCACAATAAATGACTTGAAGTCCCAAGACAAGAAGACAACATTATAGCCTCCAGCCACAATAAATAACGTGAAACAAGAAAACAAGAAGTCGCAGATGCCGCAATAAATGACTTGAAGTCCAAGACAAGAAGACAAGCCACAATCAATGATGTGAAGACAAGAAAACAAGATGGCTCACATGCACATTAAATGACGTGAGTTTCAAGAACAAATTAGCTACAAAAACGTAAGGAAGAAGAAAACAGCTTCGGCTGTCTCAACTTTAAAATAATGTGAGGATCAAGAAAATAGAGCATTCGAATTTAATAATGTTATTTCATGACGTTATTTCATGGGCTGTTCTGTGTTGATTCTTTATAAAGGATTAGTTTGCCATAACTGAAGAACTGAAACACAGAAACACATCAAGGAAGAACGAGAGTGCAACATCTTATGTATCAACCTAAAAGAATGCAAAAACTTATGGTCAAAGCAGAAGTTCTACATGGCTGCCTTTATTAAGTATAGTTACATCTATAGTACTGTTATTTTCTTTATATTTCTCTTCCTTTTCACGTATTTTTGTTGGTTCATATCTTAAAGTAACACAAAGAAAAAACAAGAAAGTTGTATTGATAGTGGGAAGAAGTATGATGAGTCTGATGTTTATGGACAAGAAAGAGAAGAGAAATCGCAAATGCAATAGATAGATATGAAACCCAAACCTGGAGATATTGAAGACGCAGAAATATTGAAGATGCAGAAGACGACACAGAGGAGAAAAAAGTTGTTTCAAAAGAGATAAAAACTTGTTTTCATAAATCACGAAAACATTATTTTTACGTTTTCGTAAAGTTGTTGCCGTTTTTTTAAAACGACATATAGAAACATATTTAACCAAACATGATTTTAAGGGTTATTTTTCAATTTACAAAAATCACAACAAGAAACCTTAAAAAGCAACAGAAACAAACAGCCCCTTAGTTTCAAGCGTTTTGGGTGGGATTCCCAAAGATCACTTATTATTAACCCTTTTGTTAATATCAACCAATATTTTTGTTAATATCAACCAATATTTTAAAATTTTAGATAGAATTTAAATCGCTAAGCTAAAAAGTTTAAAATTTAAAATGTTTAATCAGTATTAAATTATCATAAAATCAGATAAAGATTAATTAAAATTAAAGAATTTGAAATATGATTGAAAGAGATTGTCTTTACCTATCAAAAAATTTAAAGTTTAATTAAAAAATATTGAATTAATTTATTTATTTTAGTTTATAAGAGCTTATTAATTTAAAAAATTGACTGATTAATTAATAAATTGGTATGCTTTTAACAGTAAGAGTTATTAAACAAAATCGAATCAAAAAGTTAAAAATCAAACTGATAAATTAGACGGTTTAAGGTTTTGATAGTTAAACTGGTTGAACCGATTAAATTTTTTAATCATTGATATCCACTTTTTTGAAGTCAATCAATTTAATACAATATATAGACAGACCATTTCTCTTGAAAAATTTTAAAAATATTTGTTTATTAAACACCTCTTTGGAGTTCTGTCACCCTATGACTTCTTTTTAGGAGATTTACTTTTCTACTTTTCACCTTTGGTAAGATTATGGTGAAAGCTAGTTTTTTTACCAACGAAAGCTAGGCTAGAAATGGTGGATTTTGGCTCTTTGATTGATGCTTTCAATTCTCATCTGCGGTCAAAGTCGAGTGAATTAGGGGAGGGGGAATGGAGGATTACCTAGTAGGAAAGGAGATCAAGCTAAGATAGGAGTTGGAACTCTCGAGCAGAATTTTCTATATTTGAACAATGTGGGAAAAAGCTCTCCAAATTTATTTGTATTACTGAGGGTGAAACTTTAAATCAACCTAACACGATGGTTCTATCACACACTATTAGGAGATGCTTGTGGATAAAATAATCACCCCTCCTCTAGAGTTGCTTCAACCAGGTGCAAAATTTTGGTTTGTAGCATTTGTGGGCTATTTCTAAAGCATAAGACCATCTTTCTTACAAATGCAAGTCTGGGCTAAGGAAAAATGAGGCAAAAAAAGTTTGAAAAAAAAGGTTAACGAAGGAAGATACTTTTATCTTCAAGTTTCTTACAGATTGCAATCTCACTAAAATCTTAGAGCTACGCCCTTCTTAAAGTTTATTACAAATTACAATCTCGCTAAAATCTTGGAGCTACGTCTTTAAAACATAGGTAGACAACCCATATTCTTGTAAAAATGGAGGCTAGAATGGAGTTGGATAGAAGCAAAATTGACACTATTCTAATTTGGACTAACTTCCATAATATACCATTATAGTTTTGGACATTTGAGGGATTGAGTTACCTAGCAAGTTTGATTGGCAAGTCCTTAACTATAGATTCCCAGACAGTTAGAATGGACAGAGTTTGCTATGCTAATATTTATGTAAAAATCCAGAGGGATAAGGAATTACTTAAAGCCATTATAATGTTGAAGTTGAATGAGGCTGTTGAGCTTACTAGAGTGGAGATTCAATTATCCTACCTTTAGAAACCCAAAAACTATAGCAGGAAGTGGAGAACTACAGGTAGATGTTTACAACAGGTACTTATTAGGAGCTTATGGGACAAATGGAGGTTCCAACAAGCACTGTAGATGTCGAGGAAGATTACACAATTAAGGAGACTGAACAGGAAGTAGTTGGGATCAAGGAGTATGAAAACATTAATCTCCATAAGGTTAATTCCATTATATAATAAGGAGAAACCTATGAGGTGAAAACATTAATCTCCATAAGGTTAATTCCATTATATAATAGGGAGAAACCTATGAGGTAAATATTAGTAATGTTGATAATTATTTGAAAAATGTTGAGGGTGAGGAAGCATGATCTGGGAGAAAATTATGGAGGAGTTTGAACTTGTTATAAATTCAAGGAGAAAATCAAGCAAATCAAAGGGTAAGTAGATTAAGAGTTGGTGCTCCAACCAAAAAAACCACAATATGCTTTCTTTTATGGAATATAAGATGGTTAAATGATCCTCTTAAAAGGCATATTGTCAAAGAGTTAGTAACGGAGAAAAAGTTTGTTTTGTTAGGCTTGATAGAAACTAAAATAAAGCTACAACATCTACAAAGTTACATGAAATTTTTGGGAGTTGAATGTGAGATACATTCTAATCACAGGTATCACACTATAATGGAAGGATTTTAATTGCTTATAACTCAAATAAGCTTTGTATACAAACTTCACTCATAACTGATCAAATGATTCATGTCAAATGTGGATTCCTAGATGGTAATGACATATTGGAACTTTCAGTTTTTTATGCAGCTAACCATGATTTTCAGAGACTAAAGCTATGGGAGGGCATTAAGGTTCTCTAAGCCTTTATCAGGGATCCTTGGGCTGTTGTAGGGGATTACAATTGTATCC
Source organism: Erythroxylum alaternifolium (assembly GCA_027478495.1). NCBI lineage: Eukaryota > Viridiplantae > Streptophyta > Magnoliopsida > Malpighiales > Erythroxylaceae > Erythroxylum > Erythroxylum alaternifolium. The sequence continues at coordinate 34,617,566 of JANIIA010000003.1, read as the reverse complement.
TTCATTTAATTGAAGCTAAAGGCAACAGAATTAGGATAAATGGGGTGGGTAAAGAGCAGGTAGAATTCACCAAAGTAGCCAAACTGATGGACTTAAGACAAGTAGGTTGTTTCCACACATAGAATAACAAATAACAAGGTAATTGCTTCATAAGAAAGGAGCTCAATCAAGTAATGGGAAATCAGCAATGGTTGGTCAATTTCCCCAATCCATTTACACATTTTACAAAAATCATATGCTCAGGTCAGTTTTGGATGGAGATACAATGACTAAACTTCAGCAAAGTCAATAGATCACCATTCAGATTTTTCAATGGACTGACAGAAAAAATGTGGTTCGAGCAGATAGTCAGAAGAAGTTGGCAGAGGGAGATAAGAGGTTGAAAATCTTATTAACTTATGAGAAAAATTTAGAAGGTAAGGAAAGATTTAAAACCTCTTTTGTAAGGAAACAATGATGAACTCTGAAGTTGCTTTGAATTAGCCAAGGAAAAATTAAGAAAAGCTTAGTTGGATTGCTATGATCACCCTTTGGATAAGAGATTGAAAGAACAAGCTCATCTAAAGGAGTTTAATTCAACACTTAGTCTCTATAATTCCATTTTATAGCAAAAATTTAGAGTGAGTTGGTTAAAATAAGGGAATACTAATTCAAAATTCTACTTCCATTTTATCCTATCTAAAAGAAACACTAATAAAATCAATTTGCTTTATGATGAAAGAGGGTTAAGATGCACAGATCAAGAAAGCATTGAAAGCACAACATTGAATTATTTCAAGGTTTTATTAGGAGATTCAGGTTTAAAGCATAATGGAGTTCTTGATATATCTTAGTTAGTACAAGACAAAATCAATCAGCAAATGAGAGAGCAATTAGTTGGTCCAATTTATATAATAAATCAAGGAAATTATGTTTAGTCTTAATCCATCTAAGGCTCCTAGCCCTGATGGATTATCAACTCATTTCTTCCAGAGAACTTGGGACATTACAGGTCAGCTGGTGATTGAAAATATGCAGAAGTTCTGTTCCACCTCCAAGTTGTTGAAGGAAATCAATAGCACTTATGTTTGTTTAATTACCAAGTCTCCAACTACCTTTAGCATGAGTGATTATGATCCTATCTCCTATTGTAACACAATATACAAAATTATCTAAAAAAATTCTTACCAACAAAGTCAAAGGATCATTTAGCTCACTAAGTTCTTTATCACAAGGTGCTTTCATGTAGGGAGAAACTATTGGGGACAATATCTTGAAGTTCAAAAGTTAATGAAGGATTGCACCTCTAAAAAGGCTATTGCACTATCAAGCTAGATTTGTTTAAAGCAGTTGATTTAATCAGTGGAACTTTCTAACCAGTTGTCTTTTTGCTTTTAGTTTTCTAGCTCAATATATCTAGTGGATCAAAGTTTGTATTTCTTTTATAAACTTCAGTCTGCTGCTCAATGGTAATGCCACCACTTTCTTCAAGATTCTAAAGGGAATAGGCAAAAGGACCATTTATCCCTTTACCTTTTCTCTTTAGTTACTAAAATTTTGTTTAGAATGCTTCATGCTTTTTTTGGGAATAGCTCCAAATTCATATATCATCACAAATGTAAGGAGTTAAAACTTAACCATCTTACATTTATTGATGATTTAATGTTGTTCAGTGGAGCTAATCCCTACCCTTTAATTCTTCTGATCAGAATTCTACAAAAATATACCAAACTATTAGGCTTACGGATCAACTTTGACAAGAGCTACATTTTTGTCTTTTATGACATTTAGAATAAAGAGGTCTTTAGAAGATTGACTAGTTTTAGAATATAAACTCCACATGTTAAGTCATTGAGGTTTCTAGTCACAACAAACAAGCCTAAATTTGATGATTTTCTACCACTGTTGGAAAGATTCAAAACAAGAATTAATTCCTAAGAGAATAGAAGTTTATCCATAGTAGGTAGATTGTAATTGATTGCAACCATCTTGAAAAACATACACACCCATTTGAGTGCACATTTAGCCTTACCAAGAAGATTATCAAAGAGACAGAGAGATGTATCAATCAATTCCTATGGTTTGGAAAGCTAGGCAATTCTAAAGAGGCTAAGTTTAGATAGGAGGAACTATGCCTAAAGAAGGAAGGAGGGCTTGGATTGATCCCTCTCTTAACAATGCAGAAAGAGCTACTAAATAAAAGGATATGGAGACCTTTTAGAGATAAAAAGTTCCTTTGTTTAAAATGGATTAACAAATATTACTTAAAGAACACAAGTTTATTGTAGCTTGAGATTAATAAGGTGAACTCCTGGAGTTTTAGATGGATGCTCAATCTTAGAAGCTAATTCTATCCTTGAATAAGGCTGCAAGTAGGTAATGGAGAGTCAATGTGGTTTCGGTTTGAGAACTAGATGCAATTTAGTCCTCTTTTCAAAGAAATGAAATGTTGTTTCTAAGTTCAAAAGTACCAATGAAGGTCAAGGTAAGTAGCTTCATTTAAAATGGGGTATGGGATTGCAACTTTAGAGGGGCTAATAGATTATTAAATATCCTAAACTATTAACTAGAGGGAGGTGAAGATATTCCAATATGGAATGATAACAATTCTGTAGAATTAAATATACCTCATGTTATAATCTTTTTAGAGTTGTTCAACTTAAAGTCCCATGTATGAATTGGTTTCGAAGAAAATTGATTTCCCTAAGATTGTTGTTATCAGCTAGTTGGCTATTAAAAATTGGTAGTGTGTCATAACACTACACAAAATAAACTAAACCTATTATTATAACATTGGTGAGTCTAGGTCGATCCTATAGATAATGTGTGTAAATTTATTGAAATAAAATTAACCAGTGTTTAGGTTTTTTTTGTGGGAGGGGTTGGTTTGGTTTAAAATAAGAAAATAAAATAAAACTAACCTAATGAAAACAAATTAAAGAAAACATGCGAAAATGATGATAGTGGTGAATTTATGAGGGATCTGGTTCTTTGGTTCAATCCTGACCTACACCCAATTAAACATATTTCAATGATTTATTGTCTTAAACATCTCCTAAAAACTATTAATCGTGGATTAATCTATTAACTTGAGTTTTCTCTTAGGTGTTGTTTAATTAAGATACGATCATTAATTAAACTTAACTACCGAATAACCTAAGATACAATCTCTAGATTCAATTGGGTGGTAGCATTACGAATTAGGGAAATTGATTAATTAAGGCAACAACCACATACGATGCATCATTTAACTTAAGTTATGTTATCCCTAATGATTATGAACCATAAGTTGCTACAAATGAATTTCAACATAACAATTACGAATTATATTGAAATTCTAGCTATGGATTCATACATAAACAATTAAACGATAACAACAATACGATCATTCATAGACAAAACCCAAATCAATATGCAAAGGATAACACAATCAATTTCTAAAGAGAGAAGGAAATAACAAATACAAGGAGAAATACACTTAACCGAGTTTGTCGGCATCGATGTCACCTCTAAATCAGTGTCGGAATGTTCAACCCTTCATCTTCTCCATGGGTCTCCAAGTATGATGGTTGTTGTCCACTCTCTCCATCTCAGAAACCAAAGAAGACTTGATGATGTAGCTGCTCACCAATGTTGTTTCGTTCCTCTCCAAGAAGATTGGCAGCTTTTGTTCTTCTTGCCAGCCACCTTCCACCAAAATGGTTTGATGACTGACCTAAAAATATAGAGAATGTGAGAGCTATCAGTTCTATCCAGTCTCTAAAAATCTCTATTTTTCACATTTTTCCAACCCCAAAATCCTCTCCTTTGTCACATTTTCTAACCCAAAAATCCTGCCAACACACCACCTTATTACTCTAACCGACACACCACTAAAATTGGTGGTTGTTTCCTATCTTCACTCTCGATTATTCCCCCTCTTATTCAACCAACCATCCACACCTTCTATTCTCCAAAGGCTAGGTTAAAATGTGGCAAATGGAAAGCTGTCTTTGAATGGGGATAGTTTTCCATAAAAATTATGTTGGAGAGTGTTATTTTATGGGTATGGCAACATAAATCATGGCTGTAACAATTTTAATTCATGTGCTTCAGCCTCCTTTCTTTATTCAAAAGATACGTACAACACTATATGGTAGCTAGGTTTTACAGAAGATAAATGGACAGGTGTCTAATGGTTCCAGCCCTCACATGTTTTAGCTCTCACATGCTTCAACCCTCGCATGTTTCAACCCTCTTCTAATTGATGTTTTTGGCATATATCTTTATCTTTCTTAGTAATTTCTTGTCTTATTCTTGCTCCATGAAGACACGTGAGTGTGACTCTTCAAAAAATGGCCCTAATATTGTGCTTTCGACTTACTTTAGCTCCTTTACTTCTGAATTGTGCCTAAAACCACATATGAGTCAAAGTATCTTACTCAATTTCATGTCATTAATTGCTAAATGTTATAGAATAATTAATCAATTAAGCACATGTCAATTTTCCCCACACTTAGCTTTTGACCTTCTTTGGGCAAAACATCAAAATTAACATCATAGACCCTAAACATTTACTCAATTCTCACATTTTCCAAGAATACATAATCATAACCAAAGATGATTGACTTTCAAAAATCATAGCAAAAACTCAACATTCCAAACTTTTACTCATGATCAATCAATATTCAATACCTTTAAAAACTAAGCAATATAATGATAGAATTGGAAAATGTATTTAAACAAGATATATTCACAAGTACACTCAATTACCATTCATGATCATGACAATCCATAACTTTGCATATCATTTCATTTCTCCACCATTAAGGTTCACATGCATAATCATGAATCAAAGGACGTTTTAGGTTGTAATATGGGCAAAGTTAAGGTGAGATGTATTTGGGTCAAGCAGCATGAAAGTCATTAAAACTAATGAAACAAAAGTAACACTCAATAAGATATCAAGTGCAGAAGTTAACAAATAGGGTACCATCAGCTATGACTAATGCAACAACTATATTTCACAACTCAATTCAGCTCTCACACACAAACCACATGAAGCATAAATAATCAAAAGGGATCACTCGTAGAGATTAATGATAACACTTTATGGAAACTACAACAAGTGAACCTTCTAAGACAACATCTACCTCATATCCAACATACTCAAATAACCCATTCATTACAACTTTAGAAGGATGCATTAATTATGAATAACTTTGCAAACTAGATATGCATTTCCTCCTTTATACATTTATTTAAACAATTTTTCATTTTCTTTCTTTCTTTCTTTCTTTTTCTTTTCTTTTGCTTTTCTCTTTTCTTTCTTTCTTTCTTTTATTTTCTCTTATAATAACTAAAAGAAACTACATCAAAATGGGAATTTAAATGATAAGACATAAAATAGTGTCCTAATATTGTAACCAACCCACATATATGCACACCCCCACACTTAGAATTTTGTACATCCACAAACTCAATAATCAGTGAATGCTTCATTAGTTTAAGGCTTAAGAAGGACATTTTGTTAGGTTTAAAGCATGTAATGTGGTTAATACAAAAATAAAGGCTAATAAAGCTCAAGAGGGCTTATAAAAAGGAAAATCATATAATGGGTAGGCCATTTGGCTAATGTAGTTCAGAAAAGCAAAGAATGCCTAATCATTTTCATGTTAATGCATGTGATAAAAATGTGGTCTCGAATAAAAAATTAAGTAAAAGTTAGGATGTACATGTCATGAAGGTCACATATAAACAAAGACAATACAAATGCCATATACATTATTATTTAAAGCAAGTTTAAAAGCAATATAATCTGTTTCTTTCCTCTTATCATGTTTATAACTCCATTGTACGAATTTTTACCAACTCAAGCTGGGGATATTGGAATGACCCGAACCCTTAATTGTGTTTTAGATGCCTAAGGGAAATTGACATTTAAATAAAAGGTTCTCAGCAGTTTCAATAGCCTGATTACAAAACACATAAATATGAATTAATGTAAGGAACTTCTTTACTTAATTCAAGGCATTTAATTTCCTTTAATGGTAAGCACTCTAAGACAAGCTTATTGAAAACAATAACAACTCCTAGTGGAAGTCTCGCTGAGATGCAAGGTCTGAGGAGGTCCGGTAGTATGCAGCCTTATCCTTACCTGGTAGAGAGGCTGCTTCTCATAGACCCACATGTAATGTGACATGGAGATACTACAAAATTATAAATGAATATTGTTGAGCAAGTTTTATGATTATAAAACCCTCAATATTTGGTAAGCGTATAGGTCGTAAGTGTAGTAGTTAAGATGTCGATCCCACGAGGAATTAGCTAAACTAATTGAATCCTAACTTTGTCTAAGGTCTAAAAATTGTAATTAAAATGAAAATAAAAATGACAAGAAAATTAAACAATTGAATATGGATCGATAGGGAATGAAATTCTAAAATTAATACAAGGAAATCAAAATTGAGCACAACCATTTAACAATCGAAAAATCACATAAGGAAGATTAACCAATCATGAGAAGAGGGGTTTTATCCTATCGTCAATTACTAAATTACTTTTGAGTTAATAGGTATCGATCCTAGAAATTCAAAGGGTTGGTTATTCTTTCTAGAGTTCTAATCATTAAACCCTAAATCATAAATCCTAATTGAATCAATTTATTGGTTTTACAATTTCTCAATTAAATAAACAACCCATATTCCAATTAAATCTTAAGGACTCTAATAGACAATCGAGTCCTCACATAAGATCCCTCTTCATAAAATTACCGATTTGATTGTTTATGTGATATATTATGTTGTTAATTGTCATTACCTAACCTAATCATATTACTATCAGTTCACCTCTCAATTTGTTACCGAACTATGAAAAAATGACAAACAATCACAATACCCAAAGACATTAATAGCAAAAGTAATCAAATTACCATTGATTTAAGAATAAATCCCATATGAGTTTTGAACATCCTTAAACAAATATTCGTCATCCACATATTCATCTCGTACATTAAATGAAATAAACATAAAGAAGAAATGAAAAAGTTATCTTAAAAGGATGGTTAGAGTGGTTGGCAGTAGCAGCTCCTCTTCTTCTCTCCTCTTCTCTCTTCCTTGGCTTCTTTCTATAAATGGTAAGAATTTTGATTTGGGTCATCTTATTTCCATTTATAGTGTTTTTGCCTTTTAGGGTAAAAACTAGGTTTTACTCATGTCAAAATGTCCAAAACAACCCTCCAAAAATTAAAATTGAAGCAGATCCTTGTGTCTGTCTCATGCTTGTCATGATCATGGCAGGTATGTCATGATCGTGACCCTTGAATAATAATTAAATAAATGCACAAACTAAAAAAAGACTCGTACAAGAGTAACTTAAAATAGTCATGTCAAGAAAGTGATTAAGCTAAGTAGGAAACTAACTAAGCTAACTAACCAGAAGGTAAGTATTATATAGTAAACTTGAAGGACACAGTCTAGAATAAGCTACAAGAATGCAATTGAACTCTTTAATAAAGATTCTTTATTTGTATTCTAGTATGCTAAAGTTTACTATTACAGGCCATGTCCTTGGTAAGTTCCATCTGAGCCATATCATTATTGATCACTTTCCTCAGTTCTTCTTAGGCCTTCCTTTTTTCCTCTTACAATCTCTAAGTATTATTTTCTCGCATCTTCTCTCTAAAGCGTTAGGGTGTCTCCTTTTAACGTGTCCAAACTACCTAATTCTTGTCTCTCTCGATTTTTCATTAATACTAGTCATTTTTAATTTATCTCTTACCATTAGATTCTTGACCTTCTTTCTTCTGGTAAGGTTACACATCTACTAGAGCATCCTTATCTCCATCACCATTACTATGTATTTGTTTGATGGGCCAACACTCTGTCCCATATAATATAATTAACCTAATCGCTAAGTGATAGAATTTACCTTTGAGCTTGAGTGGAATCTTCTTATCGCATAAAACTCCTAATCTGCTTCTCCATTTGAGTCACCCTGATATGATATGATGGATTATATCCTCATCGATCTCTCTATTGCTTTGGATGATATACCTTATATACCTAAACAATCTTTCTGTGTTATAGTTTCTAATCCAATTTTTACCTCCACATCGGTAGTCACTTGATGGCTCAAAAAGTTATACTTTAAGTACTCAGCCTTAGTCCTGCTCATTTTAAAATCCTTCGACTCTAACATATCCCTCTAACATTTTAACTTGACATTGACACCCTCTTTTATCTCATATACTAAGATAATACCAACATACACCAAGGCATATCTCCTTGATTTTTCTTAGTGAGTTCATCCATCACTATTGCGAACACAAAAGGGCTCAATGTGGACCCTTGATGTACCCCAATGCCAATAGAAAAATTTTCAATATCTCCTTCTATTTTCCTTAATCTAGTCATTGCCCCTTCATAGATATCCTTATTCACCTGTATATAGGTCATAGGAACTCATTTAACCTCTAAACACCTCTATATGATTGTCCTAGGTACCTTATCATAAACTTTCTCTAAATCAATAAAAACCATGTGTAGATAGATTCCACTAATCCTCTAAGGAGATGTAAAGCTTCTGTCGTGGACCTTCCTAGTATGAAATTAAACTAGTTCTCTGAGATAGAAGTAGCATTTCTCACTCTCTTCTCAATTAACTTCTCCCAAAACTTCATGGTGTGACTAAGTAGTTTGGTTCCTTTATAGTTGTTACAATTTTGGATCTCCCCTTTATACTTGTATAAAGGAATTAACATACTTAGTCTCCATTCATCTAGCATTTTGGCAAACTTAAAGATCACATTAAAAAGATTGACTAGCCAAGTAAGACCCTCTATACCTAGGCTCTTTTCCACACCTCTATAGGTATCTCATCCAGTCCTATTGCCCTTCCACTCTTCTTCTCCCTTAAAGCTTTTTAAATTTCTTCCTTTGTGATTTTCTTGTAATGAGACAAGTTACGAAACCTCTCAGACTTGCTGAGGTCCACTAAAAAGATGTTGTCCTCTATGCCTTCACTAAAAAGGCCATAGAAGTACCTTTCCCATTTACCCTTGACGATATTTTCATCTATGAGAACCTGTCCTGGTTTATCTCTTATACATCAAACTTGATTTAAGTCTCTCATTTTTCATTCCCTAGCTCTCACTAACTTAAAAATGTCCTTTTCTCCCCTTTTAGTATTCAATCTACAGTACAAATTCTCATAAGCTCTGCTTTTAACCACTGAGAATGTCTTCTTTTCCTTTTTCTTTGCCATTTTTTACCTTTCTCTATTAGCTATTCTCTCTGCCTCTATGGTACTATCTAATAGTGCTTTATAGGCACCCTTCTTGGCCTTCACCTTTTCTTGTACATCTTTAATCCATCACTAAGATTCCATCTTACCACCTCTAGGCCCTTTAGAAACCTCCAAGATCTCTTTGGTTGTATTCCTTAAAAGAGTTACTACTCCCTCCTACATTTGATTAGCATCTCCTTCCAAATTTCATTCATCTCCTTCTTACTCTATCCTTAAATTGTTCCTATATGTCCCTTTTCAAATTCTAGTACACCTTCTAAGAATTTTTTTCTTCATCCCTTAATTATAAGATCCAAAACTAACATTCTATGCTGAGTTGACAAGCAAGCTTTTGGAATCACCTTACAATCCTTGCACTTAGGTCAATTGCTCCTCCTTATAGTCAAATTGAGTTTTCGTAGTTCTACTCTTAAAAGTCACCAGTTGCTCCTCATTCTTCTTAAATAAAGAATTGGCTATTATTAACTTGAACACTACCACCATGTTGAATAAAGTAATCCCCACTATCATTACTATCTCCATACTCGAGACCCCCATGAGTCTATAGATACCCATTCGAGGCTACCTCTATATGACCATTAAAGTCTCCTCTTGGAATAACTTCCTCATCAATGGGGATTTGCTGAATCAGCTCATCTAGCTCCTTGCAGAATTAATGTTTAAGTTATTCATCCAAACTGAATTGAGGTGTATAAGCATACACCACATTGAGAACAACACCACTCACCATAATCTTACAACCATAATCTTATCATTCGCCCTTTTTACATCCACAACATGATTTATAAGTTCCATAAAAACTAAGATACCTATCCTATTATATCATCTTGAACACCCTAAGTACCACAGTTTAAACCCATTAATCTCTTTCACTTTAGCCCCGTCCACTTTTTCTCCTAGATGCATGCTATATGAATATTATTTTGTTTAAAATCTCCACTAATTCTAGAGACTTTCCCATAAGGGTCCTAATGTTTTAAAAACCTATCCATAGTATGTCAACATCTTTTTTACTCTTAAACTCGAAACTCATCAAAGGACTGGCCCTTGCTCTATCATCAGTATACAAAGCCACTACTCCTAACCCAATGCCCAATACAAGGTAAAGAAGATGAGTCCCTAATGACTCGAATGAAACTCGAGAGAGGGAAGCAATTACGAAGAATAATAGTTAGGAATAGGATTCAACCCTGTCAGCCAAAATAGTTCTTGGAATGTTAATAAATTGTAATAACAAAAGGATCACCCACAAAGGGTGGGCCTACCATAATTATAAACACCCTAAATAAAGAAGTACTAGAGTAAATAAAAGTATTAATCCAATAAGCCCGACTATAGAACACTAAGAAAAGAAACTGGAAAAAATAAAAAGGAAAAAGGGAAATATATATATATATATATATAGAAAATTGAAGTACATTACCAATGGAAGGACACAACATATTACACCAAGATAGAATAAAAAAAATCTAGATCATCAAAAGGAAGACATCCAAAATTATCTTGCTAGAAAAAGAGACCTCTGCTTCGTCTATAATATTCTCCACTTAATACAAAAAACACATAAAGATGGAGGCATGCTTGTTAAGAAGATAAAAAATAGTTGGTCATTCTCTATCAAAATGAAATCACAAGCGCGAAAACAACTTGTCAAGAAAAGACACGCTTCAAAGGATTCATATAAAAATCAAACCTTTCATACAAAATAAATATAGATAAACTCAAAAGGTAGATGTAGTGTTCATAATGTAGGTAACAAAAAAAGATGAAGTAATAGATAGTGATAGATCTACTGTTACTAGAACTTTTACAAAAAGTAGAAACTTGGTACGGGTAGTAGGAAGAGAGATAAAGATCATGAGAGTAAAGCTCACTTCTTGAAACTGTGAAACTCCACTTTAAAACCTGCAAAAATAAATGAAGAAAAATAGCAATTTAAAATATTAAGTGTTGCAAACTGCCTAGGCCAATTGATTAAAAGTTCATAGAGCCTAAAGTCTTAGAGAGCCTAGCATTGGTCTTGTACAATAGGAGTAACAGCAAAAAGGGATGGCATATCTAGCTTTATCTATGAAATCCTCAAATGAAGTCTAAGAAATAAAGTCAATTTAACAGCAAAACCTACACATTACAATAGGTGGTTTCCCCCTTTCACATCCATTCAACGTGTAAAAGATATTACTACATATATTTCACTAAACAAGCTTATTGAAACCAACCTAAATTATACCATAAAACCTTGACAACCTAGGCCCCTTAGCAGTAATCTACTTGAATAAAAAGTGAATAGTCCCTAGTAGTGACCCTTCCATTTGATCTTATCTTTCTTATTGGGTGAGAGCTAAATTAAAAGATTGTTTGCATGTATAGTGTTGGAGATTAGTCCAATAAATGTAGTTAAAACTTTATAAAATGATGCATTATTTGCAATTCCATTCCTTATAGTGTTAGAGTTTTTTGAACCATACTTAAAAGACCTAAGATGAACCAATTGCCATACCAAAGGATGTTTGGAATCTATTACGAATATTATGTGAGAACTCCATTTTGTACCTTAATTTCAACTTAAGTATATGAGTCATTGTCCATGATGTATCATGCTTTGGTTTCATATTAGCAAAATATGATAATTTTATTAACATTGTAAAATAAATAAGATATGTTAGTTTAACAGAAATAAAAATTGGGTTTATAGGAAAATAAATTTTATTTTATAGTTTTTATGTATTTTTAATTATTTATAGTCAAGTAACTTTCTAAAATTATTTTATATTGTAAAAAAAAGTTCACACTATACTATAGAATAATAAGATAATCGTTGTAAATATCCCAAATCTGAGCTAAAATTAAGGGAATAATCATTTTAATGTAATTTTTTAAACGATAAATGATGTAAAATATAAAGGAATAAAATTATGATTTAATTCATTTTTAAAATACTCTTATTTTAGAAATTAAAAGTTATATTTTTATTTATAAAATAAAAATAGTTGAAGTACATGACCATATTGTAACCAACAATAAGTTTACTAATTATAGTTTGATGGGGGTTTGACCATTAACATAATAGCTAGCTTACTTAAGGATAAGTGTCCTTCATTGTTGTTGTATGCTTAGTATCAAATCTGGTGCAACAAGGTGATGGTTGAGCAACCTTCATCCACAACAATATGTCTGCTTTTATGTTGCATTGATCACCCTTCCTGACTCTCTAAGATGTTGAGAGTTTAAAGTCAAAGGATTACAATAGCTCACAAATAATAAAGTTATATAATATTTTACAAGAAGGAAACTACTATGTGAAAACCTTTTGTTTAATTTCTATTATTTTTAATTTTTAAGTAATTTATTCTAAAATACCTAATAAAATTTATTTGAGTATTATGACTTGATTTATTAATGAATTATATTACAATAATTTGAAATTTATTTTATAAAAGTTATTTTGTTGTATTTCTAATATTAAAAGGTATTTGAGAATAATTTTAAATGATAAATATTTAAAAATATAAGAAAATATAAGAAAATTTTATTTCTTTTATATTATCTTTTAAATTAGACTACTGGTTTAATTATATTTACCTATTGGATGGGCAACTTATATGGTTAAAAGTAAATAACCAGCAATAAAAATATAACTTTCATATTATGGAAAACTAATAAAAAGAATAACATTTGTACTTATTATGCAAGTAATCGAGGGCACAATATTAACGGAAGGGGATGATGGATGCATGTGCAGTAATCGATAATTGTGCTTAGAGTTTTGTACCGTTTTGTCATATCACACATCTCTCTGTTCGATATCTTGAGCTTCCTGACATGCACTTCTGAGATTTACTGAAACTACGAACAGTAGATTAGCATAGTCCCGTGTAAGGATAACACATACAAGTTAAGAAATGGGGATCAGAATTTTGCCGCATATTAGGTATAAGCAGAATTTTGCAACATATCAAGTATTTTTTTTCTCTTCTAAACTCGCATCACATAATAAATATTTTTTTAAAGTTGTTATTATTCTATTTAAATTATTTATTCCTTTTTTAAAATATCAGGTATATTCTTTAATTATATTTTAGTTTTTTATTTATGTATTTATTTTAATTTTATTTACATAATCTTGTAGCATGCCAGTTTTATTTATTTACTCTTTAACTTGCATCATTCTTTTATTGTCACATCTGCATGTGGGTCTACCGGAAACAACATCTCTATTATGTAGGGGTAAGGCTGCGTACTATCAGACCTCCCCAGACTCTGCTTTATTGCGGAATTTTGGACTGGGTGATGATGATGATAATGATGATGCAAGTAATCGATTATATACTTTTGTTCTCATCTAAATGGGAATCACTCATTTAATAAATCAAGATCGTATACTTATGCATTAGGGCATATGAAAATTACACTCCTTTGTAAGTCTAACTAGGTCAAGAGTCAAGGAATGGCCTTAGAAAAGATTGTATCATGTTTGTTTCTCTTCCTACAATTTTGGCTCTAACTCTTTCTTCTTCCTTTAGCTAGTGGCTTCCTTTAAGTTCACATTTTGACCTATATGTTAAACCCTATATTAATAATGTCATTCTTACTCCTGAGCATCTATTACTTCATAAGTTTATATGCCATACTATTTTTGATAAATTGAAAAGTAAAAAATGATTTATTAAAGAATTATTCATTATATAGTGCATGTACAATAATGTCCAAGTTTGTACGACCACCCATATTTTCAATACTATAGCTACTGCTCTTAAAAAGAAAAGTAATTATCTTGGAATGGGATATCTTGTTACCACACTTATTGATAATTATGGTGCATATGTTGAAGGACTAACCATTGTTTTTTCTGAGTTTCTTAATCACACTCACTTAAGGCGAGTTAAGATCTTAGCAGTCCATCATATGGAACTCTGAGAAATCAGTTCCAAAACTTATGAGAGAGAAAGGACATGACAAGTTAGTTCGAGTTCTGCACTAGCACAGTAGCAAGCAAAGGTCTTATCAAGTGAGGAAATAAAAGATGATGAGGAGGAAGGCTTGGTGAAGGTCTTTAATTTGGCCTCCAAAAATAGCAAGATTCTGAAGGAGATTGCGCAAAAACAACAAAGACAACGATGTGATATAAACAAAATATTTAAGTACATCGCTGCTCAAGGAGTTCAAATTCCTTCACCTACACCATCACCACCTCGATCTCCATAAGTGGTTTCATATTCTAAACTTTTGTTTTAGTTAATTGTTTTTAATTTTATATGTATATTGTTTGTTTTCTCACACTAAAGACAATCTATTGTCTAAGTGTGGGGAGGTTTGTGCATTAGTATGTCATATGTGTAAGAATTTTGCATATCATATTATGTTAATTTTATTAGGTTGACATGGTGTAAACATTTTGTTGAATATTTGTGAATTGTGTGAAAATGTCAGTGGCAAGAATTTGATGAAATTAGGTTATATTTGAACATGGTCATTTGATTTGTAAAGGCATACTGACTTCAGAATTTTGTGTTGTAATTATCTTTGGATGAATATGCATGTTAATTAGGATATTGCACGTATTTTTTCACTTTGGTATTTTTGTTGTATACATTTATAATTAAAAGTCAATTGAATTGGTTAGCATTACTAGTGACCTTTTATGAGAATAGTTGACTAAAAAGAAATAAGGTAGGCGAAGAAATTAAAGAAAAGAAAAGCGTGTTAAACAAATAATTATTCCACTAACCTTTTTTTTTAAATTGGGTTAAGAATAAAGCTAGTAGCTAGTTGAGAATGTGATATAGTTAAGTTGCAACATCCCACTACCATAAGGTGCATTCCCAAACCTTCAAAAATATTCAAGTAAATATCCTATGATAATGGCATGTTAGAGCAAAAACAAATCTTTTCCAACTTAATCACTTCTAAATCGTCTATTATGCTTGTCTATACTCACTAACACTTCCAAACAATTCAGAAACAATCCTAAACTTCAAACAACACAAATTTGAACCCTCATTTTCACTTTCTCATGTTACTGTAATTTTCCAACTCTCATACTATCATCAGATACACAACTCTTTTTTTCAATTCTTATACTATCACCAGATACTCAACTCTTTACGTTCTTTAACACATTTCACTTCATTAATTCCTATAATAGTTCAAAAACATCCATAACAGATCAAAATATATGATTTCATACTGACACCAAAAATATAGCATATTCAGTTAAACACTAATTCCAGCACTCTCTCATTTTTTTCTGACTTACCCATTTACAGTAAAAATCTCATTTCAACATAGACTTTGCATTTAAATACACTTGCCCTTAACACTGCATCATTTAAACTTTTCCCTTAAATCCAAACTCATTCAACTCACTTCTGTTGACACTTCATAAATTTTCCATGCATGAACAGTGAATCACCATTTACGTAATCTTCTAAGCCTTAATAGAAACACATATTTCTCAGTCCAAAATCCATTCAAATCAATTGAAAACAATTCCTAATTCTCAAACCCGTCAGCTAAATTATTCAATACCGCAACCTCAAATCTCAAACCCATGCATGCATGTATATTTTTACACCATAACAAAATCATCAAGTTACTTACTTGTTTTAGCTACAAAGAACACCAACGAGGGACAAAAATACAAAGCAGAAAATGTTTTCGGTGATCTAAAAGCTACAATAATTCTTTTCTCAGAACCAACTTCATGGGTTTTTGCATGATATTTACATGTCACTCAACCCAACATCCATTTATCATAACAGACGCAACCCATTTGTCACAGTACAATTAGCTGAATGTCTCATATATATTATTGCTACGTGTCACTATATAAATGGTCCATATATCAATATTTTTTTCAAAAAAAATTCACCAAAATTTTCAAAATACCCTAAATAATCCCACAATTGCCAAAAATGTTAATGAATGCATGTACAGTCATATGAATGTGCATGAAAAATGTGTATGTCACAATTAATGTATACATGATGTGCATTTTCCTAATTTTCTCATAAATTTCTCATAAGTTACTATTCTAGTCTTAACATGGGTAACGGATGTTGCATGAGTAATCGGAGTCATTCACAACAAAATGTTTGTCTTTGTATAAAAAGACTAGAATGACATTCCAACCAAGCTAAATAATAAAAACATTACCTAGTTGAGTAATTGGGGGACATTCATGACAAGGTGTTTGCCTTCGTGTCAAAAGACAAGGTTAACATTAAGGGAAAAAATGGTATTTCAATAAATAAAACCTACTGATCTTTGAAAATAGCAAAAATTTTCATGAAAGGAAACTTAGTAATATTTGCACTTTGATTGATTAATAATTTCAAATGTATGTTTATAAATGCCATAGGAGTATGAATAGGGTGTTGGTATTTTGATTGATATGTATATTCAATTCAAAATACTAAAACATAAAAGGAATAGGTTAATATGTTGGCATAATTTGAATGATTGATGTTTATGGTTAAATTGATTCCATAAGATTAAATGTCATTGTACCATTATTGCATGTTGTATGAATGTGTGCTTATGTGTTTATTTTTGTTTAAGTTTTTGTCTTTTTTTAGGACAAGCAAAAGTTAAAGTATGGGGATATTGATAGGTATAAATTATACTATGTTTCTCTAAGAGTTTTAATGTGTTTTTAAGTATTTATTAGATGATTATCGTATATATGGGCTTAAAATTATGTTATTATAAGTGTTTATTTATATTCTAAGTGATTGTGTGGTTTAGAAGATGATTTCAATCTTATTTTTATATTTCATGAGGTTTTTGATGTGTTTATTAGTATTGGAAACCAGATCATTGAAGAACAAAGATGTATGGGGCTGTATGGCCAGGGTTACAATCATAACTCCCATGTCATGTCATGACAGAAACAAAATTTCTAGGGTCATAATCGTGACACCCATGCTATGATCGTGACAGAGACTTTCCAAGTGTGAGTTTTTTCATTCTTTTTAAGGTTTGGGGGTATTTTTGGAACTTATCAAAGTGGAAAATCCTACTTACACCCCCAAGACCCTAATACACTTTTTAAGAATATGAAACACATCAAAAAATGTAGCAACTAATACCATAAAATGGATCAAATCATGGGAGATCAAAAAGAACATCCAGGAATTCCAACTTTCCAAACCAAGTCTTGAATAGAGTTTTTCTTCTTTCCTTTAGTTATTTTATTATTTTTGATATGTAATCTAAATTCCAAGATGTTAAACATGTTCATGAAGCTCTAAATTTCATATTAGGATTTATTCTAGAATTATTTTGTAACTTTGATTATTGTTGGCTTCAATAGATATTATGGTATTTATGATAACTTTGCATGCTTATACTTGAAAATAAATCAAGAGAGTCAATCAAAAGTAATCAGATTAAATTGTTCAACGAGAGTTGGTAATTTAATAGTCCCATAATTATCAAATTAACAATCATTCAAAGAGAGATCTTACTTGAGAACCCTCTTTCGTTGAACCAACTAGGATCATATAATGAGGGAGATGCTTGACTTTTGCATAGTTTTTTCTTTATTAATTTTGTATTTTTATTTCCTTTATCTAACTTTATAGTAATGATATTTTTGTTTCTTACTTTTATTTTTGTTATTTTTATTTCTTTTTACATTTTATTCCTTTTTTGTTTATATTTTAAAAAGATGTAATCTAATATTAAATGGACCAGAATAAAAAAATCGTCTTACTCAGGAAAGTACCTCTTAATTTTCTAATGATTTTCTTAAGCTTATTATAATCTTATTTATTAAATTTTACAAACTAATATTTTGACTTAACTAAAATCTATCCATCTTTGCTTTTTTCATTATTGAAAATTAATTTGAATTAGTATGCAAAAGGACAAGAGTTTAAATAGAATTTGTTTTTATAAGTCATATTTTTAATAATTATTAAGATAGTCGCGATGAATGAAATTGCATATTATTTACACATATTAACCCATCTTTTTGTGAGCTTTTGAGTATAAGAGCAAAAATTTCAAAAATTTTAAGTTCTTTTATTCTTTCATGTGTGTTATCATGCATAGTGGAACAATTCTAGAACTTGCTTTTATTATACATATTAAGACCATATTTGATAAATTAGGAGCATTGATAGGATAAAGGCATTTAGATTCAACATTTTGTTTTAGCCTATTTCTTTGATTATCACCTTACCTATAATTTATCCTTTAGGAATAACCAAGTTTGAGCTTAACCTTTTTCATTGTTTAAAACCCACATATTAACTTTTATTTTATTTTTCTTTGAATTCATTTGATTATTTTGAACCCTGAAGATTATTTACATTACTTGCTTGTTTGAAACTTCAAAATCTTAAAAGGTCCATTATTTCTTTAATTATGTTACTGAATGCTCGAAATTATGTTTTGATCTGCAAAAAGAGCAAAGAAAAACAAAATATATAGTACCAATGAATTCACAATGAATGGAACTGTCTATATTTGTAAAAAATTTTATATAATGTTTTCCTTTTGTAAATTCCCTTCCAATCACATTTTTATTATCCCAACCATACTTTACCTAAGCCCCATTACAACCCTATAAAGACCTTTTGATTTTTGTTTCCAGTTTACATAAGTGGTGAAGATGTGATAATATTGAAAGCCTATGATAAAAGTTCCATTATGCATTGATTTGAGGGTTTAATACTTTTCATCCTAAACATTTGAGTGCAATAAGTGAAATCTTAGTGAGGGTGTAAAGGTTTATGCTTTTAATTTCAATGAGGTTATTAATGTGATTACTAATAATATTAACTTATGAAGTTAATTTTAGGATAACTTGAATCTAATTGTATGTTAATTTAATTAATATGATGTGATGATTTATAGTATGAATGGACAGGTTGATAGATGCACATTTGATCATATTTATACACCCATATTTGATTTATTTTGCTTGATATTTTATACTTTTATTGTATATTTGATACTTAATTTGCTCCAAGTGCATTTATAGGTTATAATTACCTTTATGGACCAAAAGGAGTGGAATTTGAATGAAATCGTGGCATAAAATCACAATTTGAAGCAATTTAGAGATACACAACCATGAATGTGGCCTTGTAAGTATCTCAAAACATGTAAAGTCATGATTTTAAGTGTTTTTGGAGCTACACGATTTGATACATGAAACAATGTATGTCCCAAAAACCCTAGAATTCATTATAAAAAGACATATGCAGAGGCAAATAAGGGGGAGCAGACATTCAAACGCAATTCCAAACTTAGAGAACGTTCAAAAGGGAAGATATTGATCCAGAGAAGTGGAGAATTCGAAGAAATTATTAATAGATCCAATAAATTACAACATCAAACCTTAAACTTACAAGAACATTCGAAAGAAAAGAAAGGAGATCTATAATTATGAATTCTTTGTTTTCTACAAGGTTTTAAAAATCAGACTGAACCAATTGGTCTGACCAGAAAAAGTCTAGACTAGCCTATTGTTCAGTTCAGTTTCATCTAATAACCTCTTAACATAAAAACTGATCCAACCAAAAATGTCAATTTACAAACATTAGACACCTGATATACCTAAAGTCAAAAGTTACATTTCGTTCAGACATCAAAAGCTTCTCGCTTCTTCACCATATCTCACTGTCATCTCCCATTTGTCCATCTTCTAGCTCGTCTTCGCAATATCTCATCTTCACCAAAGCTCATCTTTGTTAGATCTCATCTTCTCAATCTATCAACCTTCTCAGATCTCTCTTAAAATGTTACTGGAGCTTCAAATAACAAAGATAGATGTAGATTTCGTGTAACACCCCCTCACCATAGGGTACGCACCGGGACGCCCGTAGGTCATTCCGTATGTCCTATGACAAGGGAAAGCTACGTGCAATCACTACAATACTCCACATGGCATCATATCAATTTGAATAATTAAAGCAGTAATTATAAATCACAAGATTTTTAAAACCAAACTCTTCCTCTTTT
>JANIIA010000003.1:34523597-34550011 GCA_027478495.1 Erythroxylum alaternifolium | reverse complement strand
AACCTCGCCTACACCCACTATTGCCCTACAGCCCACACCGAAGCCCTTTCTAGCCCCAACTATTGCATCATCACCAGTGTGCATACCCTTACCTACACCCACTGCTTCAACAAAGTCTGCACGCCCAACCCTCTCACATGGCACCCGATTTGTTCGCTTACCTTCTGCAAATCCTATTCTAGCATCTAAAATCGATGCAACATTGCCCACCCCTAATCCCTTTTTTGCATCAACCGACACTGCACAACCTACACCCCCAGATATGCCCCCCTTTACCAAATCTACACATGATTCTGCCTCCAACCTTCCCACACTATCATGGCTTTTTCTTTACATTTCAGAATCTAGTTCCAAACCATTTTTTGGCGACTTCCGACGATTGCCTTTGTATCTCATTTTACATTTATTTCAAGTCTGGTGGCAATTGAAAACCCCTCAATAAACTTTGCAAATCCATTGAAAATCCACAAGAATCGAAGCCTAAATGATGGATTAGCCAACATAAAAATTCCATAGAAGAAACCGAAATGAGTGGTGAATAAATCAAGAAGGAATCTAATGGAGAGAGGCTAGACATATAAGTCGCCTAGTGAGAGTGCAAATCACCCCTAGGGTGAGAGAAACTCACAGTCTTGCCACCCTAGGGGTTATCATGGAATTAGATTTTTGTAACAATAACTCTCTATGAACTTTATTTTAGACGATCCCACTTACATATTTTTTTAGCTCTTATATATTTATATAAATAGGATTGTCTAGAACATAATTGGCACATAATTATAAACATAGAGGATTTGATCTCTTATCATGCACATGTCAACTTTTGCCTGAAACTGGATTTTTTTGTCTCTATACTAAAAAATAGCCCAATCCAATGTCGGGATCAAATCCTCTGTACCCACTAGCTTGTAATAACTCTGTTCTACGCAATCTCATCCACATAAATATGTGAGACCTAGTAAAATGTATAGATGAGATCGCGTGAAATAGAGTTAGTATAGGCGAGTGAGTACAGAGAATTTCGTTCCCCCAATGTCTCGCAACTCAAAAACTACGACACATCGATTATTGTGATTCAAATTTTATTTTCTTGTGATCGTGCATCTGCAAAGCACGTAACACCATAAAAGGAGGTACGAATGTACTGGTGAATTAGCTTCTCGCATTTTGCAAGAGGTTAGGTTTCTTCACCAAATTCACTCTATTTCCCACAAGTTGACAAATACTTCAGTAAAATACGAAGAAACAAAACAAGCTTCAAATGGTGTAGAACAAGGGCGATGGTTTAGACATAAATCTTCACCCTAGAATAAGTCCAACAGATTAACTTAGAAAGTGGCGGCATATGGTGTACGCTCAATTGGTGAAAACGCTGATTGCTGGGTTTTGACCAAGTCTGCTGCAAATGGTGTATGCATTTTGGGGGCGGGGCGCGTGGGGAAAGAAATCATAGTATCTAAGGTGTGGTTTCCTGTCTCTGTTTTTCCTATTTCATGCTGAAGATAAGACAACAGAAACCTTTCACTGATTGGGCTTCTTGGTAATGCACCGTAAATTTGTCCGAGGCAATAACACTGCAAGTGACGCAATAAACTAAATAGACATTCACACCAAAAGTCTACAAGTTACATTGAATTGAATACCAGCACGGAAACAGCCTATATCAAACAAGGGTGTGGTCTAACAAGCCCTACAACAAGATACAACTGCCTTTCGTCTTCAATGTTCAATAACCTAACTTTTGCCTAGACTTCAGCTACATGATCACGTACGTGGACTTTTCCTCCCAGCTAACAGGTGACAGAACAGTACCTGAAATTGATCTAGCCACTTCCATCAAGTTGTCCTTCAGAAAGAAGATGTGCCATATATTGCTGCAATGACAGTTGGGGACAAGATAAGCGTCAGTTAATCCACACTCCATTAACGGACTTAGTGTTTTACTTTATCATATTAGGTGGTACTGAATTGCAGATAAGGAACCAAATAGTTAAATGCATGGATGCCTTTGCCAGCAAAGTTTTTTTTTTCCAAATTAACAAACATCTCAGTAATTCCTCTCAGTGGTTGTAACTGCCAATACCGTCCGCTTCAACTGTAGAACTATTTAGAAAGCTTAGTGTTCTCATAAATTTGATATTATGATGAATATAAGTATCTTTCCTTCTCTGTCAAAGCAAAAGGAACCAAACACATTTCAAGCATATATTCAACAATGAAAATTTTCCAAACAAACCCTGCTTAATAAACAGAAATAAGCAAGTACAATGAAGAGGAAACTCAAGTACTTCTGGGCACTTTTTCCAACACCACGTGATTACTAACTTCAATACAAATAAACATCTTAGTAAAACAAAACTTAAAAGTATTAGGTAGCAGCACCAAGAGTAGGTAGATCAAAATCTAGCAATTCGTCAGCAGTTGAAAGTTTATTGTAAAATTCTTTTAGCACGCACTTAGAGGCAAAATAGAAAACCATTGATGCTTAGGAACTTGTGCAATAAGTTTCTTTGATTTAGCAATGTAAATTTATAATAAAAGGAAATTGGCAACCAATGCAAATTGCTAGCACCAAACTTTTGAAATGATCAATAGTAAATCTACGTTGACTATATACATGTTGATACAACTTACAGAATGATAGGCATATGGTGATTTTCCTTGTCGTTCAAAATGTTTAGCCATGATACAGAACTCAATTGGACCCCATTCCTCTGATTCAAAGCAATTTCCAAGAGCTGCTTTATATAACTACAAAATGACGACAAAACCATCTCAACCAAACTCAACAAATGCCAATTAGATAGCAAACACGGAATCCATCTATAGATCAAAGCCTTTGAATACAGACCTTAGCTGTGTCAGTTAACACCTCAGTTCCAGCAGGGTAAGATGCGTAGAATTGATCAGCTTTAGAGTAACCAGCTCGAGTTCTGTGAAGATTATCAGTGAGATACAACTCTCGAAGAGCTAGAATTGTAAAGGAAAATAGAAAATATTGTGGATAAATGGAAAGGTGAGAGAAAGAAGGAAAAGGATGTCATGGATGGATGACTGATAACCAAAGAAATCAGATGAAATCCCACCAAAGAAATGAAATGACGCTGT
Organism: Erythroxylum alaternifolium; assembly: GCA_027478495.1. NCBI lineage: Eukaryota > Viridiplantae > Streptophyta > Magnoliopsida > Malpighiales > Erythroxylaceae > Erythroxylum > Erythroxylum alaternifolium. The sequence goes on along the minus strand of JANIIA010000003.1, from coordinate 34,546,903 downwards.
CAAATAGGAAAAACAGTCCAATGCCAAATGAGTTAAATGTTAAGCCTAATCACGATGAGAAATCATGAAAAGCCCACCACAAGGAAAGGGAGATCAATTTCAAAAGAAACCCAAGAATGAGATAAGGAAATAAGTTGGAGATGGTAATGAACTTACGTATTGTTAGTATAGAAGAAACTGACGAAAGCAACGCCAAAATAGATGCCAGTATAGGATACTATTCTCCGAAATCTTTGTATCTTGAGAATGCCTTTGAAGCCACCGTAGATATCATAGAGTATCATGATCACCTGAAGCCATCAAGTTATAGTCGAAGCATTTCATCGAACATCTTGAGTGTAATATAGATAGAAGGACTTGCAAAGTAATAGAACCAATCAAGTAGGTATAATTACATGCATAATCAATCAAACACATGATCAAATACCTGGGCTGCAATTTGCTTTTGATGTTCCAAACGCATAAGAAAAATCCTACTTGCAAATAAAATGCTCTGGCATACTGAACATTTAACACCACCCACTACCTAGAAAGCAATATCGAATTTGACAGACATGAACATCCCCTTTGGTACTTTATAGGATTTAATTTTTCATAATGAGGTAAAGACTAACTTTAAGCAAGATCAACTAAGTTAAGGAAAATTCCCATAATACGCCAAGCGTACTTTCATAAACGTAATCACAAGAATATTACAGATCACTAACTAATCCAGAGAAAATAGTTCACCGAAAGACCAAGACTTTTCTCAAACAGTAAATCCACATAACTAACATAGTGTTTCTAAAACAATTTTGCATCGAAAGGAAAACATGGTAAGCAACAATAAAAAAGAAAAGATTAGAATCTCGCAAACAATACTCACATATCAAGTAATTTGTGATATGTTGAAATAAAAAAACAAAGAAGCCCTCAATTAAAATAAAGGCAAGTCAAGAAATACCCTAGAAGACCAGATCGTTATTTTTCTTCTCTTTTTCGTCGGTCTTCAAATCCACCAAATCAAAAGAAATTATTAACAAGCAATCGTAAAAACTTAACTTTACTCATTTGAAACACAGAAAATTTGTCTTCCCAAGATTTTTAACCTTCTCGGCTTCAGCTTTTATTGTCCGAGAATAGTTTTAGAGAAGAAAAATAAATAAAACATATTGTACAGAAAGAAGCATCTCTGTTTATTCTGTTAGTTTTTTTTTTCTGCAATCTCAAAATAATATGCTTCCAAGACAGGATTGGACAGCAAATAAGGATAATACTATCAGTAAAGATGTGTGTCATTTCACTAGTTATTCAGCTCCGAACTCCACCTTTAATTTTTTTTTCCTTCCATCCACTTGTTAATAGAACAATTACCTCAACCCAACTATAATAAAGAGATAAGCAAACCGCTTCCTTAGAATTGATTAATACGTGAAAGAAAAAACCACAGAACACAAGATTACTCGGATGTTGGAGAAACACAAGTAATTATATTTTCAGCATTTATATCCTTCAAATTTTCAATTCGATGTTTAGCAAGAAGAAATGCAGCTATATAAAGAACCTGCAGAATTGGCACAGCATCATCATGACGGCAATACTAATCTCGTTAGAAATATAAGTTATGTTTACTCATATGCACCACAACAATTTTCCTTAAAACATTTGTTTTTTGTAATAAGCTTTAAAAACCCAATTACTACCATCGCAAAACCTTGATTAAATTACCGAGCACACCACTCGTCAATGTCATCGCAAACAAAGCTGAAACAATAGTTAAAACAAATTTCAAGCCAAAGCTTAGAGATAATCAAAATGGAAAAGATTAAAACCGAAACTGAAAGTTAAGAATCATTCTCACCTGACAACAAACAAAATGCCATTTGTTGGAATAGCTTATGGAAAATGCATAGCAATTCAAGAAAAACTTGTATTTACCCTGAATCACGAGACCACCATAATTATCACTCCAAATTGTTACTTCAACCGCTTTAATTGTAGTTAAGTGATAATTATTTAAATACATTCTTTATTTTGTAAATGCTTAGATATATATGATAAAATTTATTGGATAATTATATATTGTAAAAGAAATTATAAGAAGATTATAATTATAAGATTCATATTACATTTATATGTTATCCCTAAAATTATTCTTAGGCATTGTTCTAGACATTAATATAAGGTAAAAAAGCTAGAACGCGTTATATTTTTCCTTAAGAATGTAGTTGATTTTATAAACTAAAACATAGAGATACTTAAACAAACATATAGATGGTTATTAGAAAACAAGTTTATTGACTAACCCGATATGAGAAATCTATTTAAAATATTACTTGTATGTCCATAAAAGTTCTTATTGTGATTATTGTATAAATGATCATTTGACTTGAGATCACTGAAGTTATCTTATATAAAAAACACTCTGTTTTAATACTACTTATGACTTATTCTAGTCAGGGGTAACTCAGTCAGTAGTTATTAGTTGTAGCATGAACTATATGTAGGGAGTTGAACAATCAATATATGATTCATCAATCTAACGTAATTAGGGCGAATGTTCCGTTTTTCTAGATTAGTATTGGTTTAAGAAATCCTTGGTCAAGGTGAAATAAAACTTCGTAAAATAGTTTACAAATGTCATTAATTTAATCAATTGCTAATGGTGGAGAACTAATGTGATTGTACTCAGATAGAGTAGACATTAATTACATGTTCTATATCTAATTGGAACATTATATGATAAAATGATTGAATTATACAAAAAAAGTCATGCATTAAAAGATTAGTCAAAATTACTTTGAATTTTTTAAATATTTGGAACATGTTCTATATCTAATTGGAACATTATATGATAAAATGATTGAATTATACAAAAAAAGTCTTGCATTAAAAGATTAGTCAAAATTACTTTGAATTTCTTAAATATTTGGGAGGTCATATTCTATTGCTATATGTCAATCTTAATTTATGGATATAAATTATTTAATTAGAGAATATTAAAGATAAATTAGAGGAGTTTAGTTTATCTAATCTTAAATATGATTTAGAGTATAATTTATATTCATTGTCAATATTTTATGGATACTATTAAAAATTGGAAACTTGTATAGTTACGGTGATGAGATGAATTAATTTTGGAAACAGTTCGAGTGATTCAACAATAATATGGTCAAATTTTAGAATAAGGTATTAATTAAAATTTATGGTTTATAATGAGTTAATTGTTGACCATTTTATAGAATTAAAGTGATATTACTTTTTGAGAAATCAAAATATAAAAAGTTTTATAATTATTTAGCTATAGTTGGAATAAAATTTTGTCTCAATTTTTCAACAATTATATTAGAATAAAATTTAATTTTATAATTTGATTAAAATTATTTGATTGTTATTTAGTTGATAAAAATTAAGGCTTTATGTTTTAACTAAACTCGAAACTGTTGTTCGGAAAAATTTTATACCACTCCCTCGCTTACTTCTGCTTTGAAATTGTTTTTGTTCCTGAAAACAGAACGCATGTTGTTTATTCTGGTTATTGTGTTGTATTTTGTTGTTTTTGGAATTTTCGCTTATGCGTCAAATGCCCTTGTGTATATTGATCCCTACGTTTCCGCTTGTGTTAATTTTTAGGGCTAGTGCATAAGATGTCTTATTGTTGTGGCCGCTGGATATGAGGATTTGTCTTTTAGGCGTTACCTTGGGTTGCTGGCGGCTCCATGAGATGGGGCTACTTGAAAAAATATACATGACATCATATTTATGCCCTTAATATGACTTTTCACCTAAGTCAGCAATCATCAATAACTTGTCATTAAAATTTGAAGTAGTTGTTTATGTTCATAAATACTTTTTAAAGTGATAAATGTAATTATAAATTTAGCAATAGTAAGACACACAATCTCAACCCAGACTTTCTACTTTCTTAACCAAGAAAAAATATAATATAATTATATAAAAAAATTGTGATCATAATGCACGTGAAATAAAACTAGAAATATAATTTATATTACTAATATCTTTTAAAAAGAGATTTATATAATGAGCAGTACATAGAGACCGATAAATATACTTATAATTTGATTGTAACAAGTACCTATCTAATAAATAATTAGCTACATTATCTATAATAAAATGCACAAAATTTTTTAGTTCAACTAACTTGATAATTTTAAAAAATAATAAAAATAAAGCACGAGAAATTTTTACTGGAAGCATTAAGAGACTTAATAAAAAGTTGTTCTAATATTATAATAAAACGAGAAATTAATTAAAGCTATTTGTCTTTTATCAAGCCATCTAGTACTAGCATGTAGTTGATCACCATGAGCTAAATGGACCTATCTAATCCAGTCGATGCTTTTGTTAGTAGCTTGTGGACCTCCTTACTCCTATATAGCCTGAATTTCTTTTCTCTCCAAACTACATAAAAGGAGTATGTGAAACCTATTTTTAGAATGGTTCCTTCCTGTTTCATGGATTTCACTACTTTAATGACCCCCTCAGGTATAAATTCTAATTCTCTATATGGGCAGTATTTATTATAATAGTTACAGAATTTTCTCAACTTATTATATGGACGTCATTAGAAACTGAATATTTGGGCGATTATGATAATTAAGATAAGTCAATTTTAAAAATGATTTAAGAGAAATTACAAAAACAAATATCAAACTTTAAAATAAAGTTTGAATTACAATTGATGCTTTATATATTAATCATTTTATAAAATTTAAGTCATCTTAACTCTCTAAAAATTAAACAAAAAAGTTTTGTCATTATTTCGTTTTGCGCAAGATCTGATCCCGTCTTGATTATCTATTGAACATAACGTAAGCCATTTGTCTCCTCCTATTGGTCATTTCTTCACAAATTTTGGCCTACTAATTTCAATGGCAATCATTTCGCTTTTGATTGAGTTTACTGGACTCAACTAACAGTTGTGTAGGTATAACAAATTAACGGTCGTATATGTATAACAATTTAACAATTAATGATTTATATATAAATTTTAATTCTCATTATTTCACGGCCATGCATTTTATAGATTACATATACATTAATGCTATTTCTAATAATAGCATCACAGCAATTACGTAAAACTAAAACTTTTGAAACCTCAAAAGGCACTAGTACGTACGGTACACTCCATGAGTATGCGTATACTCAAGCAACTGCAAGACATATGCTCTTATATAGTCAATAATTATATACTGCACATGTATGCTTACAAAATACATGTATGTGGAATGAAATTCTTTAATTTATATGTCCGTGCTAATAATTCTGAAGCTTGAAGATCTTCCATTGCTTAGGAAATTGTTGGATGTCGAAATCTCGAGTTTGTTTGATATATGATGACCAAACCTCTCAGATCTGAAAAACTCTTGCATTCCCCTTAGTGTTCTTAAAACCTCAACTTCAACACTGAATATTGCTTTCACCGGCCGATGATCAGACAGTTTTGATTCCCCCCTCGCGTACTGATGTTGCTTTAGTCCTTCCCCGTACCAAAGTATCCGATCACACCTGCATACATGAAGCAAAAAGTTGAAGAAGTTTGGTTTTATAACTCTTTAATTGAGAAATTTAATAACATCTAGCTAGCTCCTGGTTAACAAGTGGTTGCCAAACTGAGATATGGTTGTATTACAGAATCAATTAAAATAAGTCAAAATTAAGGTCTAGAAAGGAAAAGAAGCCTGTAAACTTAATTAGGTGGAAAGAGCCTGTTTTAAGTCAGCTAGCAAATGAGATTTATGCTTTGGGGCAATCAGTTAGGAATAGTGTAATCAATTACCATGCAGGAGCCCGCCACTTTTGCCGTTTTTTGCAATCTACGAAGCCCAAGTAGACGTCAGAATTGGGATAATATTTGTAAGTGGGGGCGAATTTGATGCCGCCCTCTTGCCAACCTTCTAATACTTGACCACTCATTAGCTCCATTCGTAGCTTCATGTACGTTGACGTTAATAAATAAACAATAGTGTTAAGACGCAAAGTAAAACGGAGAAAATGAATGCATGCTTACTATGGTAATGATTTTATTAAGGCTATGTACGTACCTGATCGTTTTCTAGCAGGGCATTCCACTCATTGTTTTCAACTAGTTTTCTTGTGGCTGCTTCTGGAAGTGAAATTCTATAATTCAAATCTCCAAACAAAATTACTCGGCTGCCATGGTTATATATCAAAAGAAATTGTGTTAAATTATGAAAAAATAATTGACAACTATTCATGTTAAAAAAATGAATACATTCGATTTTGAAAGCTCCATGTAACTCTAAAATTAGATGCAATCAAACTTGTTTGGATTCGGCCATCTTAATTAATCCAGCAAAACCTATCAAGTCATTTATAACTATAAGATTGCAGGCTCAAATCATAAAAAGTTTTTTTTATAAAAATATATAAAAAAAAGATTGTGTGTATTAGAAATAATCATCCCTGGACTCTCACAGCGAGGCTTTCACTAATTTTGGAATTCTAAAAAATTTTCCTCGCTTTCTTTTTGTTTCATCGTAAAGAGCAAAGACTCCATCCAACCTTGGACTTAACTGACCGATGTCTTTGACAGTTACTCGGATATTTATAATAAATATTGAGCATATATTATATACATTTGAAAAGTTCAAACCGACAATTATTCATGATATAGAATATAATTATTAGTGTCATTAAATAATTAGCACATAACGCTGCTTGTTTGGGCGGAACCAAACCTCTAATTAATTTGTGAAGTTTTTGACGTACTCATGGTCTAGAATCTTTCGCGGCAAATCAAGAAAATGGCCTTTAGAGAAGCATGTTCGTGTCAAAATATCAACTACATCAGAGTTTCTATGCTTTTCATCTCCCTCTTTACCCCCGGAAGCTAGATGACTGCACACAAAGCAGAAGCTTGTTTCATGTAATTGAAATCTAACAGACACAGAACCCTGCACATTAAAATTTAATTTAGAGACAGCAAAAAATGATACAATTGTACTTACGTTTAAGTGCAATACTCGTGAGATTTAATAATTTAAACAAACTAGATGCATTCTAGCTATATCACATGATTATATATATATATATATATATTTAAGAATATAGTATCGGAGTTATTATTTCTGACCCACAAATATTATATAATACCTTATTTCCCAAGCAACCCATGATGCCACAGCCAATGCAGGAGACGCTGGGATGTCGGATATAACGACGAAGATCATTTCTAACCCAAACTGATATTAGTATCCCAACCATTTGTTTACTAATGATACACCTGTAACTTTGATCAGGAACCTTCCCATCATCTGTTAATCTTAGATTCTTATCGTTTTGCTTTCCGTAGATTTTTGTGTTTAATTCTTCTCTAATCAGGGAATTCCATTTGGTGGAAATTTTGCAATTTTCAGAGCCTAGAACATTCGAAGGTCTAAGAGGCACCATCTCTTGGAACCTGTTTGAATAAAATGAAACAAATCGATGCGTCAATTAAGAATTCTCTATCTCTTCTTTTTTCTTTATTATCAACCAAGATTTTGCTCTTGTATAATTGTTAAAGCAGTACTTTACCCAAGAACGTATATATCACAAATGTTGCCGGTGGATTGTAGCCAGTCTTCCATATCAAAACCTTCTTTTGGGGCAATCCCACCAACGTTCCATGTGCTTACAAAAATCCTTCACCGAAATTTCATGCAGAGCAAAAGTAAGAAAGAAAGAAAAGAAAACCTTTTTTACTGCATTGCTAAATATTCAGTTATGTTTCCCACATCGTTATCATACAGTCTTTTGCAGAACATATTTCCCGACATAACGAAAAGATAGTAGAAGAATTGATCGAGAAGCCAATTAGTTATAAGCGAATTGCTCAATGCTTATAAACACATACGCACTCGTAAATTTATATATAATTACTTGTAGGTCTGTGTGTCCTTGTGATTGTTTCTGAAGATATTGTCAGCACTTAAAGATGGTTGTCCTAAAGATAAGGCTGGATTGTTGTCGACGATGGTGTCCGACTTGATAGGAAAATCTGCCGCGAAATTATTGCTTCCGAATGATCTCTTTCTCAGTATCTTGTTTGCCACCAACCTCGGCCACATGACCTGCAAATGTAATCCAACAAAACTTAATGCAAACTCTTACACTAATTAATATAGGGAGATCCAAAAGTAAGTAGATAGTAAATTCAAGATTACGAGAAGGAAGAGTAGCATATAGGGTAGGCAGGCTCACTTCTCCTTGTTTTCCTGGCATGTTGCGATCGATGAACACACGTAAATAGAACAACACAGACACAACAACAGAGAGAGTACTGTAAGAGAGAAATATATAAGGTAATGGACAGATGAAAAGAAAGCAATGACATGGAGAGACATAGCTATCTGATGGTCATGATGATGATAACGATGAGCACACGCACAGAGGACTTTGCAGTGGAAATGAAGCAGTAGTCTCTAACTGTGACGTGGATGATGATGTAGGCTCATTTAGACTGAATAACTTGGATTAATTATTAACAAAAAATCAATTAGTTGTTTGGGACCAGAAAAACACTGGTCTTCCGTTTCTGTTTGGTTGGGTTGATTTTGATTTTGATTTGAAAGAAATGTTATTGTTTTCGTTGAGATTTGTCTAAACAGGTGGTGGTGCAAGTGGGCAGTGGTCGTCGATCACTGAAAATTCAGCACAAAAATCATTCGTGCTATATTGCTGACATGGCGAAATGGACAAATTTATATTTTAATAACATCCAAGGGCAAGAAACTTCAAGTGTTACTGTTTCCCATGTCATTCCAGAAATTCACAGATTCAAACGATATCCAATCCCCCTGCCATGTCGACAACATCAATTTGACGAACCAATCCCTCTCTTCTAAAATTGTTCACCAGATTGGTACGCTTACTATAAAATTCATCACTATCAATCAGCTTAGCCATGTAGGTTTGTTTTGGTTCCATTAAATTAGCATTTAATAGGATAGTAAGCAAATCAAGTTGCGAATAGAATATAATTGTCTTAAGGCGGACAGAGCCATCTTAATTAATTCATATAGCTAGGCAACATTTTGGCCTCATTAGTATCTGGTCGTGAATTGGGTTTTGGTGGTCCTAGGGGATGAATTGTGCGTTAATTCTTTTAATTGTGTTTTTACTTTTTACTGTCCCAGAGGAGATTATTGGGACCAATATTATTAGATACCAAAATGTGCGATAACCCAGGTTTTTTTTTTTTTAAATTCACGATCGTGATTCCGAAAAGGGAAAACTCACTGAACAAGGCTATTCTGTCAACATAAACGATTGACCAATACATACACCTCACGCCTTTTGGAATTCTCCGACCTAAGTTTACATTAAATGATATTTGATTCATTTCTACAACTATAATTTCGAAAATGTACTCCAGAAAATATGACTACAAAAAATTACGTAGGTCTTGCTTATCTATTTGTTTCTTCAGTCTTGTTTCATCACTTAGGTATGTACTTTAGGTTAGCTTGGTTAATTATTTCCTTTAATTACACCATTTGTATTGATATATTTGATACCATAAAGATGGTTAGGACTACAGTTGTGGGATCGACATTTGCACTCACGTATCATGATATACTATTAGAACGATTAATATATTTGTATTGATGATTTCTTTTAGTATCTTTTTTTGTTTGCACATATATAGCACATCAAAATTTTGATGTCAGAGACTAGAATGTTAGGAAAACATTATTTTTATTAACCTAGTAAAGTTTTCTTTTCTTTCAACATTATATATTTTTGTTAATCCAGACATTTTTTATTTATGTTCTTTTTGTATTTATTTAGTGTAAAACTTTCTTTCTTAATTTTGTGTTTTTGAATGAATTTTGAGATTTATATACTTAATTTTACAATGAAAAGAATACAACTGTAGGACAGGAGGAATTTCTTACTAAGGGTTCAAAGTGCTTAATCATGAAAAACACAAATTAATATGTTGGCACAAATTGAATGATTAATGTTTTGGGTTAAGTTGATTCCATGAGATTTGAGTCATTGTCTCATTATTGCATGTTGCATGAATGCATGTGTTTATGTTTGGATTGTTGAGTGTTTTTTTTTAGCTTAAGGACAAGCAAAAGTTTAATTATGGGGGTATTGATAGGTGTAGTTTAGATTATATTTTGATAAGTGTTTGAGTGTGTTTATAGATGGTTTTTATATATTGTTGCATGTATAGGCTTAGACTTATGTTAATGTGTATGTTTATTTGTAAGTGTTTGTGTGGTTTAAAGTATGTTTTTGTTCGTAATTATAAATTTCTTGAGATATTTGATGTGTTTGTTAGTTTTGAAACTCAGATAGGTGAAAAAAAAAAGAAATTCGGACGTGCATGGAGTTGGATGGGCAAGGTAATTATAGTGACTCCAATATCATGGTCATGACAGAAGAGAAATACCCAGAGTCATGATCGTGACTTCATATGCACGATTATAATAGAGAGCAATTTTAAAGAGTCACGATTGTGACACTAGATGCATGATCGTGACAGAAGCTTCCAAGATGCGACTTTTTCCATCTATTTTAAGGTTTAGGGGCATTTTTTGGAACCAATCAAGTTTTTCTTTCTTTCCTTTTATCATTTTCATTAAACTTGATGTGTAAACTGGATTCTGAGATGTTATTTACACTTATAATGTTCTAAATTTCCATATTAGAGTTTGTTCTTAAGTTGTTTTGTGACTTTAATCTTTATTGATTCAATACAATTTCTATGTTGTGTTAATGGTATGTGTTCATACTTTAGCAATAAATTGAGAGAATGAATCAAAAGTTATCTGATTAATTTGTGTAACGAGAGTTGGTGAATTAATATGCCACACAATTAACAAATCAATTATCATTCGAAGAGAGATCTTGTGTTAGAACTTGGTTCTTCAATAAATAACTTCAGAACTAATTGAAAACATTAGGGAAAGAGTTGTGAATTAAGAGATTGTAATTCTGGAATTTTCATATTCAATTAGAGTTACTCAATTAGGGTTAATTGGTTAAGTCTTAAGAGAGAGCAATCAAACCTTTCCAAAATCTAAGGTCGACACACAATTGAATCAATAATCATTAGGGGAGCAAAATAATGAAATAATGAATCCTACGATTATCCTTGGTTATCCTTAATTAATCGTGACAGCTCGATTGTTATTTGATTATTTGCTTAATTTTATTTAATTGCCTTAATTTTTGTTATTTACATTCATTCAATTCACATTTCACTAACTTAGACAAAGTTAGGTTTACTTAGTTTTAACTATTTCCTCAAGGTATTGACATCTTCAATACTACAAGTTTATAATTCGTATACTTGCGGATCGGATATTGGGCGTTTTATATGAAACGTAAAACTTGCTCAACAATAACATCATTTAACTTTTGCAAAAATTAGGGCTTAATGGCTAGATTTTTGAGTTTTTAGGCCTCAGGCATAGCTCAAGGCTTAATTATGGCTTGGCCTGTTAACTCTTGGGTAGATGGGCCCAGACCACACTCTTATGCCTAGTTATTAATAAAATAAATAACGAATAGTGGAGAACTAACATAATTGGACTCAAATAGAATGGACATAAATTATACAGTCTATGTCTATTGAAAACATTATATGATGAAGTAATTGAATTATACAAAAAATTTATGTACAAAAGGTTAGTCAAAATCACTTTGACATTCTTAAGTATTTGGGTGATCATGATGTGTTGTTAAATGTCAATCTGAATTTATAGAAACAAATTATTCAATAAGAAAATTGAAGAAAAATTAAAGGAGTTTAATTTATCTAATCATAATTATGATTTAAGCTTATAATTTATATCGTTGCCAATATATTTAGGAGTCAGTGGGTCACGTATAAAGAACGAATTAAAGAGAAAATTGTTGTTTTATAAAGTTGGACTTGATTACAAAATTAATTAAATATGAGATATTTAATAAATAGGTATTAATATGATATATTAGATCTTATTTGGTATAATTGGTATTTAATTAGAACTAATTGTAATTTGAATTAAATATTAATTAAAATTATATTTTTATTTCAATTAAATTATTAAAATATTTAAAACATATTATAAATAGACTTAGCCTCTAGGAGAGATAGCACCTATTGCATAACTTTCTTTATGATAATTATAAAATTCTCTCAACATGTACGTTATATGGATATTGTTAGAGGCTAAACAGTTGTGCAACTACGTAATTGAGATGAGTTAATTTTAGAAATAGTTTGAGGGAAATGACAAGATAATGACCAAGCTTCACAATAAAACATAAATCAAAATTCATAATTTATTATATTGTGTGAGATATGCATATGAGACGAATGGATGATAAGAATTGGCCACTTAATCATTTCCGAGACCCAAGTTGATGCATAACAACAGACTTGGGATAATAAACTTAATATATGCATTGTTTATGTATTGCAAACTCTATCTGGTATTAAACAACATGCACATCAATATATTTTATTATCAAAGAAAATCCCTAAGAAAAGTAGTATGCATGATATGTCAATAACTTAAGCATAAAATCAATTAATATATCATCCAATGAATATAGATAATCATCACATCCTATGATCTCTTCATCACTATATGCATGATGTTGTGAACTGCTCGATGAAGCCTTTGTACGTCGTATGTAGGATCTAAGTGAATGTCATATTCCAATACCATAGCTGACAAAGTCTCTCTTATAAAGAGTTGATCGTTTTTAACTATAGATAATATTGGATAATAGAGGTGTATTGAAATTCTCAAACGTAAGAGAGAGAATAATGTAATATGAAATCGAGCAACGAATGGTCCTGATCTTATGGAATTTGAAGATCGTGTTTATAATAAGGTGACCAAGATAATTGTTTTCTTGCCGATGATTGTAGAAAAAAACTTAATTTTTATGGCTATCACAAAGGAGAAATTTATAGGTCATGAAGAGGCGAAGAGGTAATGTTTGTCCATATGCTCTTTGATATTGCAATAGAAGAGATGAACATTGATTGAGGATATGGGCTCATTAAGAAATAAGAGAGTCCCAATGTTGTTTCATTGCGTATTAGACAAGTTTTCAAAAGGTGGTGTCCATAATGAATTTATTTGGCACGAGATATCGTTTTCTACATAGTCTAAACTCATCTTGTTAAATGCTAAGAAATTAGAGTTTGATGAAAAGATAAAGGAGGAGGTGAGGGTGAATCTCTAAGAGTTGTACATGTAAGGTGTTTAAAACTTTTGATAAGGGAATTATTTAGCGGTTTGAGGAAAATATGAATAGGAATGAAATCCTCTCTTCTAATTAAAGAGCCAATATAACAAAAGAAATAGCTTAAATTGAGCTTGAGCATCCTAGAGATGTAAAATACCAATCTAGAGTGAAATAACCTTTGGGTTTTGCTTTAAAGAGGTTTACTAACTATCAATCTTCATCTAAAGGATGCTTCTAATGAGTGAGAACTAAAAGCCCTAGGATTTGGATTTGGATTTGGAGTGTGTTACAGTTAGTTTGGAGAGGGTTGTTTGGGAGTTGGGCGTGAAGAGAAATACTAAAAGAGGGAGATTTATGGGGGATATGGTTTGGTAAACTAGGCTCCTAAACGATCGACTGGACTAAAGGCTACCCTTTTATTTGGTTAAGTTAATTGCATCCTAGCGGGTTAATTGGATAAGGAGCTCCCAAAGGAATTTTTGAATAGCCTTTTAGGTTCTTTTTCCGTCCATGTTCACTTTCAGGTCAATTTTTCAACTTTCAAGCATCTTAAATGATTCTTGTAAAAAGCTATAAAAAAAATATGCACCAATCTTCTCAATCTTTTTATAAATGGAATTAAAATAATGTTCCGTTTGATGCTTGGTAAAGAAATCAACTAATTGATTTGAAGAATCAATAAATTTTACTTTTACAACACTATATTAGACATAATATCCATACAATAATGTTTAATATTCTCTACATATTTTTTTTCTAAAATGTTAAATTCAGTTCTTGGTTAGAAAAATAGCATTAATGTTATTACATCTTATAGGTTCATGGGCAAGCTTTAATAAAAACATTGAAGTTATCATTTAATCCATAAACTACCTAAAGCAAAACATTTGGCCTCTGATCAATTTATTTCCTGCTAAACCATGATATGAAAGAGTGACCTAAGAATTAACATGAACTACATATATAGTTCACATGGGAATATCCCTAATTTAGGAATTGGGATTCTAAACTAAAGACCTAAAGAAGAAGTCCCTCTCAAATATATATGTTAGTATCCTCTTTACAACTAACAAATGAGATTCTATATTTGATGCTTGCAATCTAATACACATACTAATAACAAATAATATATCAAGACGAACCATAATGTGATTACTTATCATACCTCGTTTACCTTCTCATGAATTTCCTTGCCTTCTTAATTCCTTTGTAGTTCAGTGGTGATGATAATGGGTTTGCTTAGTGCTTTTATCTCGTCTATTTTGAACTTCTTTAGTAGCTTTTGGTGTATTTAGCTTGACTTACGAATGTTCCTTATTTCATTTATTTTATTTGAAATCCAAAAAGAAGATGTTCAATTCTCTCATCATGATCATCTTGAACTCTTTACGCATGAAATTAGTATATTCCTCGTAAGAGTTCATTAGCAGCACCAAATATAACATTACTACAACAAGCTAGCATATCATCCTTTTCTTTCAAAATGTATACTGTGGTGCCTATCTTACCTTCAATAAGAAATATTGTGAGCATACCATACTTTAGGACATTATTTAAAATCTTATAAATCTTAAAAGAACTTGCATACATGTTTTGAGGAATCATGACTCTTAGAAACTAGCGATTATTTTTCATAAAAATCCTATTAAATGTAACATTTTTAAAATCCATGTATTATAACTCGAAATTCATACAACATGAAAATGTAAGTAAATTTATTATAGCTTCTAAGATGTACATATATGGTTGTGTAGGTCTCATCACAATTTATCCATTTTCTTGATTATACATTTTGATTACTAGACTACCCTTGTTTCCCACTATATTTCCTAATTCATTTATATTATTCATAAACACACATCTTGTACCTATTATAGGATGGTCCATCCGTTATTCATATTTAATTAGTTTAATTACTCCGCTATTTCTAAATTTTTGTTTGTTATATAATACTTCGAAAAGGAAATAAGATGATAAAGTTTCATATTTTATATTTTATAAATAATTAATAATTAACTTTACTTATATATAATAATTTATATTTTTAAAATATTTATTTATTATCTAACAATGTAGTAAGTAAGATAATTAATTTCTTCTATTTACTTATAATTCACTTTTTTAGAATATAAAATTAATTAATTAATTATTATTGTTAATCAATAATGGTGAATTACGTTTTCTTGTTGTATCAATTGCTGTATACTAAATACATGTGCTGATTAAATTTGTGGTCATATTGATACGTTAATTAATTTTTAATATCTTATTCATTTACTAGACTTAGTGCTAGTATTAATTATTTTCCTTATCATATTAGCCTCGTAACTAAGTGATAATATTAATTAATTTTTCTTATCTCCTCAATTTTATAATTTGATTGTTTGATAATGAAATCACTTAGCTTAAATTAATTATTGCTTATTTCTAAAAATATGATTATACATAGAATGATGAATTCATTTTCTTAATTTCGTACTCTTACATAAGAAATAAAAATTTTGTGAAAACTTATTTTAATTTTTGAAAATATTCTATTATACATTCACGATAAATAATGATATCTAAATATTAGTAATAAATGAAACAGTAAAATTGTTGCAATTTCATTATTTAATTAATAATCAAATTTAATGATATTACTTATTTATAAAAATAAAAAATAAGAAATTGATTATCTTATTTATTATTATTGGCACGTTATTTTATTATCATATAAAACTAAAAACTATGATAAATTAATAAAAGTATGATAATTAATATTTATTAAATATTAATAAAATAATGAACATTACATGTTTGATATTAAAAATTTTGTAGTTGTATTTTTGGTAGAAAAATTAATATTATAAATTATGAAAGAATTTTAGGTTTTCAAGAGAGTTTTAATTATGAAAATTACAAAAAGATAATACTTTGTTATCCTAATTAATGCAAAAAAAGGTAATTTTCATGTATATTTAATTTACACTCACATTCTACAAAAGAAAAGTTTTGAGTGCGGGGAAATATGATAATGGTTGCAAAACCAGCTATCCACATGACTCTCAAACAGTAAGATAAACTGTTAATATGAAGCCGAGCCAAGGGTTAGGGGAAATTGAACAAAGAAGTAAATAAAGGGATTATCTTATCCCAACTTTGAACTTTGCATGTCAAGAAAAGCAAAAGAAAAGGGACCCAAATGTTGGCGGCATCATCATTTCCCGTTGCAAATTTTCTTTGAAAGCCACAAGACCTCATTAACGTTGTGGACCTCGATATGCTGTGATTAGGATTCACCCCGGTGCTCTGTTCTACTTCTATTTACAGGAGCCGCAGCAGCTGGACTTTACATACGATCATTTTTCTTGTAAATCTGGAAATGGGACCCACTCGACAACAATATCTGCTGTTACAATTCTCTCTTTGACTTATTCTTATGGTCTAGTAGTAGCTTGGGATGAAAAGTAGGTATAGATTTTCCCTTATTACAATGTTTAGAAGACGCGTCAATGCACATTCAGCATCCAGCATGCATTACTTAAGCTAGTGGTATCGTTGCTTGGAGAGACGAGCGCCGTATGCTAAAAAAATTGGACTCTTTTATTTTTGCTTTTTCTTTAATTTTGTAATCAATTTTAGTACCAATTAAAGGAAAACATATTCGTTGATAACCTTCAATGCTTGGAATGATTTTCTTTGTAAAAGGAGGTGAGGGATAATAATAACTAATTATTATGACATAGGATGGGTGAAGAAGTCCAAAACCCCTAATAGTAAAAGCTCAGTTTCGAATCTGTAAAACAAACTTTTTGCACGACAATGGCCTGATAAGTGAAGTGATACCACCTTATCCTTAAAAAGAAAATGAGAATAAAATAGTCAGCTTGGTGCTTCTGTCACAAAATCATTCATCATACTAGAAACAATGATTACTCATTATGGTCCATATGGGTACCAGACCAGCCGAGTTCTACGAGGCGGAAAAAAGTAGCGCAAACATATCTATCTCACATTCTCTCACGCCCGCCTGACACACACAGACTGACTCTTTGGATCAAACAAAACTACTTGTCTTTTACCATGAAAATTTTCTCCCTCTAAAGGCCTCATTCATCTCACGTAGACCTGCTTGTCTGTTGGTCCCTTTTCCGTTTGACCAAAACTCAAATCACCAAATTCTCATATGTGTCCTGCACATATCTCACTCCCCTGCCAATCTACAGTCTTCTTTTAGTATGATCAGAACAAAAGAACTGTATAAGCACTAACATATATACCCGCAATATGTGTTATTCATTTCCTATTTTTTCCAAATATTCCTTTCCCATGTTCCCTCCTTTTCTGATTTTATAAATAATATAAATTAAAGTAACTCCTTTTCCAAAAGCTTTGCACGCTTTTGCAGTATCAGGAACAATTTATCATCACATTCACTACTTTATCTCTCCCTCCCTCTCTCTCTCTCTTCCTTTCGTTCGTTTTCTTTTCCTTTTTTCACTCACTAGCCTACACTATTACTCTTTCTTAAGTTTCTGCTCTCTTTTGTCTCTGTAGTCTCTAAACACTGTTCCTGCAGCTCTTTGGTAATTCAATGGATACCAACCCAGTTCGGGTTTTGCATCGACTTGTACCAATATTGTTTCTTTTCTTGGGATTTAGTTGGGTTTCTTTAAGTGATGAAAGCTTTGTTTCATCGAGTAAAACAGATGCAGCTGCTCTGCTTGTCTTTGAAAAAATGATTGAAAATGATCCAAATGGAGCTTTGTCCGGATGGCAGCTTAGGAAAAGTCCATGCACTTGGTACGGTGTTTCATGCGCTCTGGGAAGAGTGACTCAGCTTGATCTTACAGGGTGCAATCTTGTTGGAACTATAAGTTTTAATCCTTTTGTTTCGCTTGATATGTTATCTACTTTGAAATTGTCTTTCAATATGTTCACTTTAAACGCTACGTCCTTGCTTCAACTTCCCTATGGCCTTCAGCAGCTCGAATTGTCTTCTTCAGGACTATTTGGCGTGGTTCCTCAAAACTTTTTGTCCAAGTATCCTAATCTTGTTTACGTCAATTTTTCTCATAATAATTTAACTGGGTTTCTACCTGATGATCTCTTGTTAAACTCCAATAAACTGCAAGCTATTGATCTTTCTTATAACAATTTTACTGGATCGATTTCTGGGTTGAAGGTTGAAAGTTGCAACAACTTGATGCAACTTGACCTGTCTGGAAACCATATTCTTGATTCCATTCCTCTGTCATTATCAAACTGCACAAATCTGAAAGCTTTGAACTTATCGTTCAACATGCTATCGGGAGCGATTCCCAGATCTTTTGGCAGGCTCAGCAGTTTACAGAGATTTGATCTCTCCCATAATCATATCACTGGATGGATTCCTTCGGAGTTAGGAAATTGTTGTACGTCACTTATGGAGTTGCGACTCTCTTACAATAACATTTCAGGATCTCTCCCAGAGTCCCTTGCCTCATGTTCTTGGTTGCAACTTATGGATTTGTCCAACAATAACATATCAGGTCCCATTCCGGATACGATTCTACAAAACCTTGGCTCACTGGAGAGACTGATATTAAGTAACAACATTATTTCTGGATCATTCCCAGCTTCAGTTTCATACTGCAAGAATTTGAGAATTTTGGATCTTAGTTCAAACAGATTTTCTGGAGTCATCCCCCCAGAGATATGTCCTGGAGCAGCCTCTCTTGAGGAGCTGAGAATGCCAGATAATCTCTTTACTGGACAAATCCCTGCTCAACTGTCACAGTGTTCCCAGTTAAAGACACTTGATTTCAGCCTAAACTATCTGAATGGATCAATCCCCGCAGAGTTTGGGAAACTTCAGAATCTTGAGCAGTTGATTGCATGGTATAATGGCTTAGAGGGAAAAATTCCACCAGAATGGGGCAACTGCAAGAATCTGAAAGAGCTCATTCTCAATAACAACCATCTTACTGGGGAAATTCCAGTTGAGTTGTTCAGTTGCAGTAATTTGGAATGGATATCTTTGACTAGCAATGAGATCACTGGCAAGATTCCAGCAGAATTCAGCCTTTTATCGCGGTTAGCTGTTCTGCAGCTTGCAAACAATAGTTTGAGTGGAGAGATACCAATGGAGCTAGGAAATTGCAGCAGCCTGGTTTGGCTAGATCTGAATAGTAACAAGCTCACAGGAGAAATCCCACCTCGATTAGGTCGACAGCTTGGGGCAAAAGCATTGGGTGGAATCCCTTCTGGTAATACGTTAGTGTTTGTGAGGAATGTGGGGAATTCATGTAAAGGAGTTGGAGGTTTGCTGGAATTTGCTGGTATCAGACCAGAGAGACTGTTGCAGGTCCCAACACTAAAGTCTTGCGATTTTACAAGGTTGTATTCGGGACCAGTCCTGAGTCTTTTCACGATGTATCAAACTCTGGAATATCTAGATCTTTCTTACAATGAACTTCGAGGGAAGATACCAGATGAATTCGGGAATATGGTTGCTCTGCAAGTTCTTGAATTAGCACACAACAAGCTATCAGGAGAGATCCCTGCAACACTTGGGCAACTCAAGAACATGGGAGTGTTTGATGCATCGCATAATAGATTGCAGGGTCAAATCCCAGATTCATTTTCAAACTTATCATTTTTGGTTCAAATTGATCTTTCAAATAATGAATTAACAGGGGAAATTCCACAGAGAGGGCAGCTCAGTACTCTCCCTGCGAGCCAGTATGCAAACAATCCAGGACTTTGTGGGGTTCCTCTACCTGATTGCCACAGTGGGAGCAGTCAACCAGCTTCCAATCCAGTTGTAGATGGAACAAGAGGACATAAAAGCTCACCTGCAACATGGGCTAATAGCATTGTTCTAGGGATCTTAATCTCTGTGGCTTCCCTGTGCATTTTGGTCGTGTGGGCGATCGCAATGCGTGTTCGACATAAGGAAGCAGAAGAAGTGAAGATGCTTAATAGCTTGCAAGCCGGACATGCAGCCACTACATGGAAGATTGACAAAGAGAAAGAGCCACTGAGCATTAATGTAGCTACTTTCCAGAGGCAATTAAGGAAACTCAAGTTCTCGCAACTCATTGAGGCTACCAACGGCTTCTCTGCTACAAGTCTTATTGGGTGCGGTGGCTTCGGAGAAGTCTTCAAGGCTACATTGAAGGACGGGTCAAGTGTTGCTATTAAGAAGCTTATACGACTAAGCTGTCAGGGAGATCGAGAGTTTATGGCTGAAATGGAAACTCTGGGAAAAATAAAGCATAAAAATCTTGTACCCCTATTGGGTTACTGCAAAATTGGGGAAGAGAGGCTTCTTGTTTATGAATTTATGGAGTACGGAAGCCTTGAGGAAATGCTCCATGGAAGAGGAAGGACACGAATTCTGAGTTGGGAAGAAAGAAAGAAGATAGCAAGAGGTGCAGCAAAGGGACTCTGTTTCCTTCACCACAACTGCATACCTCACATTATACACAGAGACATGAAGTCGAGCAATGTTCTTTTGGACCAAGAAATGGAAGCTAGAGTTTCCGATTTTGGAATGGCAAGGCTTATAAGTGCACTTGACACTCACCTTAGTGTAAGTACGCTGGCAGGAACACCTGGTTATGTCCCACCTGAGTATTACCAGAGCTTTAGATGCACTGCCAAAGGGGACGTATATTCGTTCGGGGTAGTATTGTTAGAACTCCTGACAGGTAAACGACCCACAGATAAAGAAGATTTCGGTGACACTAATCTGGTGGGATGGGTTAAAATGAAGGTGAGAGAAGGAAAGCAAATGGAAGTGATAGACGCAGAGCTGCTCTCTGTAACTAAAGGAACTGATGAAGCAGAAGCAGAAGAAGTTAAGGAAATGACCAGGTACTTGGAGATGACACTGCAGTGTGTTGATGATTTTCCTTCCAAAAGGCCTAACATGTTGCAGGTGGTGGCCATGCTGAGGGAGCTGATACCTCCTGGATCAGCCACTGGAAGCGGCAGTAGCAACTAAAGAATAATATCATCATGGATTTTGCTTTTCGTTTTTAAGACTTGTTTGTAACTAAAATTGTTTTCATGTGGTTTCATTATTGATCCCTAACAGTAAGTATGAAGATATATATCGTTCCTCCAACAAAGTTTTCACCTATGGAGTCACGATGTCACTTGTTAATGCGTCATGGAAAAACATCCTAAAGAGATGAGAGGTATGGCCTTCTTGGGAGAGTTACTAAAAATATTAAAATAGGTTTCTTATTTTTGAGCCGGTCTTTCTTTTCTTACGTACCTTGAACCAGAATAATGGGGAAACCTGCACATCTACATTAGCTATAGTATTATATGTTAAAAATGTATACCACTCACATTGACATTTATAATTATTTTAAAAATATAAGATTCATATAATATAATATAATATAGGGAGGCGAAGAATAATTGTGGAAATGTCACCTTTATTTGATTCTAAGATATATTTTAATTTTAATATTCTCTTATATAATTTTCATTTAACTTGTATAAAAATATTGGAATCATTGTTTTGCAATTAACAATAAGGCCATTAATATCGATTTTCATGTGTCATCTTTTTTAGTATATTTTTGGTATGAAACCATTCCTTTAAGTATCACTTCTGCAACTATTTGATTTTAGTTTATTAACTTATTTTGGTTGAAAAACAAAAATGTTTTATGCAAATTTAATTTTTTATGTCGAGAACAGTTTACATAGAGTTGAAAAAGAGTGTCGACAGAATTTAGTCAACCTATCTCTTTTGAAACCATTAAAAGAAGGGAGATCGCTCCCTAGATGATTAATTCACTGTTTTGTTCTTTATTTGGGAACTTTTCCCTTATGTGCATGGCCTCTTCGTCTTTTCCTAATCTTCGACTCCTCTTCGTTAATCCCTTTGTATCTCCTCCTCTTACCATTTCCTCATTCATTTATTCCCACCATTTTCCCAATCTCCTTCCCCTTTTCTTTCTAAGTTCTTGGGATCCGCTCACCTTCAAGTAGTGCTTTTATTCTCTTAAAGAAATAAAATTTCCCCCATTCTTGTCGGTATCAATTGTATCCACCAAAAAATGGTACGAAACAATCACATAACATACTGGGTACAAGTATTAGTTAGCATGGACAATTTCTTCTACTATCGGTCAGTACCAACTAGTATCAAGAGTATCGGTAAAATATCAAATGATTTTAAAAATTTTAAGACAAAAATTAAAAAAAAACTTTGTCTTATAGTTACTTATTGAAACCAATTCAGAAGTAGTGTTTTGAAATTGCATAGATTGCAATTTAAATTCTGAGTCAATGTCTGGTTGTAATTGATTGTGAAAGAAATTAGAACACATTTGAATTCGTATATTAAAAAAAGAATTAGATTAGAACACAAAAATTGAATAATTTGATATTTGTTCGATACAATTTAAAGTTTTAAAAAATGTATGTTGTTATCATTATTACGTTGACTATGATTTCTTATAATTTATATTATTTTATATAAAACAAGTTGTTATATAGATTCAATTTTTCTTGACTATATTAATCTTTTACCATAGGTTTCTAAGAACCAAGTTTCCTAAATAAGAGTGATTTGGAAAATAATCTTGAATATGAAAGTATTGACATATCATTTGGTGCAATAAATTTGAGTGATAGCGATAATGAGATTTCTCTTAATGATAAAGATTTTACACCAAATGAAAATTAAGGTCAATGTGATTTATGCAAACATTCTATTGAATAAAACTCTAGATTTTCTTTTAATTTAACTTGTATTTGATATATATGTTAAATTCTATATGTGCAATATAAATATAAAATTTTTCACTGTAAATGTTTTTATTTCAGGTTTTACTTCCATTGTGTTATGTTCCTTGGCATGAACTCTTGTTGTAATGCTTATGGAGTTATGAACCTATATTATTCTTAATGTATGATGTTTTGATGTAATTATTCTTTACTATATGATATAACTTGTAACATTTTAAGTACCTTTATACTATTCTTAGTTTTATATCTATATGATAATTGAAAATTGCTTAGTAGACTATATTTTTGGCTAAATTCTGTGTTTATGATAATAATTAAATTCAATCCTTGAAATATGACTGAAAGGGAAGGGTGTGGTAGAA
>JANIIA010000003.1:34510778-34523497 GCA_027478495.1 Erythroxylum alaternifolium | reverse complement strand
AATGGCGGGGATGCCACAAACCCGCCATTCCAAATGGCGGATTGTCTTATTTTCGTCCCCCCCAATTCTTTTACTCACATTTTAAGGATTGAATTTAATTATTATCATAAACACAGAATTTAGCCTATATTTTTTAATCCTATGTTTAGTGTATTTTGTTTGTTTCTTTAGGAGATTCATGGTTTTTGGTATTTAATTCATTCTAGCATGTCTTTAGGTCCTAATTTCCTTTATGGATGAAAAAAGAAGAAGTTAAATGAAATTAAGGAAGGAAATGGAATAATTTAGGCTATTTTGGAAGGACACGATGATTGACCTACTTGTAAGTTGGTCAATATTGTAATAAATCGCAAGTGCACGACATAGCTGTAGCTAGTACTGATAAGTATAGGTCGATCTCATGAAGATGATGAATACTAGTAATTACCCTTCTCCTATTATCTAGCATAAGGATTGATTTTATATTTTTAATAAAAAGAAAATAAAAACTAAACAATTAAAGAAATGAGAAACGATAATGAACACAAAGATATTGGAATTCATTTAGAAAATTATCATTATCAGAAATTAGTATCTAGGCTCGAATCCCCTTAAAACTTTAACAGATTGATCTTTTATTATACAATTGTTTATTGATCAATTGGACGATGGAGACTTTTATGGTATGCTAGTAATTGACCTTGAGTTTACTAACAACTAATCCTAAGGTCTCTAACCAAATTACTCAGGTTAAATCTTATAGGATTGCGTTAATGATTTATGAGTCCCTCTATTAAGTTTGACCCTAATACGAAAGAATTATGTCATCATATCTCTAGGATGCAATCAATTCTTTCTAATTATAGTAAATCTATTCAAACTAGGATCTCTCAATCTTTACGTGAAATCATATTATGATCTAATATTCTCAGGTTACTAGAATATAAATAAAATGCATAATCAGATCATAATATATCAACTAACCAATTGCATTAATAAAAGAATCAAATCATATCAAAGTATTAACATAAGGTTCATTTAAACTAAATACTAATTGGACGTTTAGTTGCACGCACATTATCCAACATGAAATCAAGCATACAATGAAAGAAAAACGAAATGAAAGCAATGGGTTCATAATTATAAATCTCCCTAATTATCTTCTATCGAATGATGTTGTGATGTAGAGACTTGATCTTGAATTATGATGGATCTTTTGATGATTTCTTTGTGAAACCAATTCTCTAGACCAAAATCGTCCCTTTTGGACATTCTCCATGTCTAAAATCACCTCCCAAAGTCTCCTCCTTTCATTAGCCACTAAAAATATCTTGTTATATTAAAAACTAGGGTTTCCAAAAACCCCTGAAATTACGAAAGTGCATAATTGTGCACTCCTTCCATATTGCTGATTTTCTATTTTATGCCACGTTTTCGCTCGAATTCTTTTCCTTTAAGTCTATGAAGGGAATTATCACCTGTAAATACACTTGGAGTAAATTAAGTACTAAATATATGATAAAAGTATACAATATCAAATGAAATACATCAAATATGGATAGTAAAATATAGTCACATATCTATTTATTAAACATCCTCGCACTTAAGTTTTTGTTTGTCCTCAAGCAAATCATAATCAAAATTATAAATTTACAAAATCAATCTATCATCAATCTCAACCTATCCATTCATACTATACATCATCATATCCTATTGAATCAAATTAACATACAATCATAATTAAGTTATCGTAAAATTGATTTCCCAAGTAATATTAATAATAATCACATCAATAATCGCATTTAAATCAAAAGCATATCTCTTTACACGCTTACCAACATTTTACTTAATGCGCTCAAGTGTTTAGGGTAAAAAGTGTCAAGACTCTCAATCAATGCAAAACAAGATCCTTACTATAAGGTTGCAATAAAATCATATCTCCACCACTTATATACAAACTAGAAACAAAAATCAAAAGGTCTTTATATATGTTGTAATAGGGCTTAGGTAAGGTATGAATGGGATAAAAAAAGGTTAAATTAAAGGAAATTTACTCAAAGAAATATTATAAGACTTGTTTACAAAATACATAGGTCCTTTCAATGTAAAAATGTCTTTAAAGAAAAATAGGATGAAGGTTTATACTTTAGGTTTAATTAATGTAAAAGGCTAAGACTCAACTTGGTTATTCCTAAAGGTAAATTTTAGGTATGGTAATTTCGAGGAAATAGGCTAAGCAAGTTTGTAACGTCCTAATATCCCATGTTAGGGGCTACGACCTCGGAATAATGTACGCTGAGAAATTAGAAGTGCAGTTCATGTATCATATGGTATATTTAAATATGTGAATTGTGTTGATATTCTTGAAATAATTTTACATGCATTCATTGACATTTTTCAGGTATAATTGATTTATAAATGCGATTAAAATGTGAATTGTGGATTATTTATGATGAAAATTTATTTGGAGAGTATTATGATTTTTTCAAAATTTTAGGTAAATTTTAGAGAATTTTTGAAAATTTTGGGATATTTTGGAAAAAAAGGAAAAATGGGAGAGTGACAAATGGCCCACATGCATGGACGACATGTGTCATTGAGTTATCCATACACGCAATCATCTTGTTTGTTGGAGAAAAATTTCTGTAGCTCACATCTCTTCTTCACCACCGAAAACACCAACACTAACACTCTTTTCCTTGTTCTTTTCATCCATCAATGAAACTACTTGTTATGCATGTTTGTGTATTTGGCTTCTGACTATCAAGTGCTGGAGAACTAGCTGAAGATGATTATATGCTTGTATTGATGTTTGTTTGCTTGGGAGGATTAGAAAATCTGGAATTTTTCACCTAGAATTTTACTAAATCAAGTAAGTTTTTCACGAATAACATTTGATGATGTTTTAATGTTTTGTACATAGGTTCATGCATGAGTGATATGGGAAGAAACAAATTTGATAGTGAGAATGAATAAGTACAAAAACATGGAGAAAAATGCAGAAAATAAGGAAGATGCCTGAGGGATGTCGGTTTTGATGTTTATAGTTAAATCTTGGATTTTTGAATTGTTTGTGTTGAGATAAGCTAAGATGAAAGTTTGTAAAGTTGTTAACTGCAGAAAGATGTAAAAAATAGGTTATGGATTCTATTAAGAATTGTTGAAAACAAAAATGCAATAGAGAGACAAAATTGCAGTAGAGAGAGGAAGAAGAAGGTGATGGTTTACGTGTCTGATTTTGGTTTTTGAAGTCTGCATATGAACTAGAGTATTTTTACTGAACAGTCTCTTGGCTATAACTTTTTCATCCAACCTCCAAATGACTTGAAACTTGAACAATACATTCCTAACACATTTTTCTTCCTCAACATGAAATTTAGAGCCATCTGGATTCGTTCAAGAAAGATTTGATTAATGGATTAGGATGAAAAAGAGGAAATGTGCTGGAATGTTATAAACTGGAGAATTTTCATTGAATATGCTTCGGTATTTTGATTATGTCTTGATCCATAGATTTTCAAATGAGTTGATTCTTAATTCAGATTAAATTAGAGACATATATCTACAACGTTCTTGAAGAAGTTGAATTTTAATTCTGTCTTTAAGAATTTCAAAATCTGGCTTGAAATTGAGTCTTAGCTTAGGCTATAATACTACCCGTGATAGAAATCTTATCCTGTTGTTATCAAATAAACTGTATTGATGTAGGTTGGATCAGATAAAGGTGTCTTCACAAAAGTTGTAGCTTATTCTCTTAGCTTTCAATTGGTATATAGTCTATAATTTTTGGATATTGGAATTGAGAGATATGAGTTATTGCAACTTGAATGCATGATCATGCCCTAGCCAAATGTCAAATGTACTCAGTCTACAGTATTTTGAGCATAACTCATAGAATAATGAACCAAATCGTATGATCTTGGAGTCCTAAGAAACTTAAGGTATAGGGAAACAATTGTCTAGAAGAAACTGTTACAGAAATACACCATTTTCCTTGTTATAATGATCATATAAAGTAGACCCGAAAGTTGTGTTGACATGAAAGATGGAATAGTTAATGGGTGTATGAATTTTGACACATTTGGAGTACAATTGATCTTTGCATCGGTTTATTACAGAAGTATACCCTGGCATATGTCATTGAATATGCATGTTACGTGTTACATTTATAAAAATGCATATTCAGTTACATGAACAATGTGGTAATATGAAATTGTATTTGATTGCAGAAAAGCAAGTAGAGCAATCGCTTCCAGATATTACCAGAACTTCGAGGCAATAAGCAAAAAGGGAGTAATTGTGAGTAACCTAAGATGGTCTCACCTTTACTTGTTTTGTTTATTACTGAATTAAATTTGATATTGATGAATGTGTACTGAATTTCGAATATAAAATGTCTGAGAAGTTTTGGCGCATGATTAAAACATTGGAAGTGCTACTTGTATGTGAATGAGATTGACTACATGATTCTCAACTTGAATGTTCATGCTGGACCTAGTCCGATGATTATTATGAATAAGAGCATAAATGCAAATGTAATTGATCAAATGTGATGTTTGAAATTGAGGAATGCATTCATTCCAATGCATGAAATACAAAGACAGTTGTGACTGATGTCGCTAGTGAAAAAGAGCTTAAAGCTCAGACATTCGTGATTAGAGCCTAAGGTTCAATGTGTACAAAGAGCCCTGTATCTCCAACAGATAAGGGACAATATGAAAGAGCCCGGTATCCATAACAGATATGGGACAGTGAAAAAGGCACACAGTCACAACAATGAAAGAAATGAAATCAAGTCTCATAACATAGCATATCCATATGATCTAAATAAATTGAATGATTGCATTGTTTTGAGAACTTTATGTATGACATATGTGATCATTTGTCAATGTATGTGTCTGATAAAATTGTACAGAAATGATGAAATGTTTGAATTTTGTTTTTTTTTGAAATATGACAAATGTGATCAGGTGTTATGTGATATTACTTGATAAAAATCAAGTTGATGAGAATTATGTGGTGACACGATTATTAACTGTTATGTGGTTTGACAAGAGTGAACCATCTAGGATGGTTACTCTACCGAATTCCCAAAATTGCAACGTTGACACTTCAGGTTTGAGACAGAGCGACGACTTAGCTGCTAAGACTGCATTTTGGTACAAGTTAGCTGGGAACAGAAGATTAGTTTTTAGTTTTTGGTTTATTTCCTTATTTATGTAGCATACTTTGTAAACTGAACTGTGAGCTTTGATAGGCTAACAATGTACCCATATGAAATGCTACATTGTAAATTATAGTTTATGATGTGAAATAAGGAAAATTTTGAACTATAGATAATATGTTATTTTTTATTTTGCTTATGATGCCATGTAGTAAAGTGAAGGTGAGATAGTTAACACGTCACTTTTGTTGGGCATGTGCACGTGCATGTGTCAGATGGGAGCGGGGTGTTACAAAGTTGGTAAATCTAAATGCCTTCATCATATTTATGCTTCTAATTCAAAAAATATGGTCTCAATATGCATAATAAAAGCAAGTTCTAGACTTATCCTACTATAAATGATAGCACTCACATAAAAGAATAGCAAGATCTTTCAAAAATTTTGAAAAATTGTTCTTTAGGCTCAAAAGCTCATGAAAAAAGGTATATATGTGTAAATAGTATATAATTTCATTCAACTTGAATATTTCAATGATTACGAAAATTATGACTTAGAAAACTAATTTTATCCCAACCATCATCCTTTCTGCATACCAATTCAAATCAATAGTTAACAAGGACATATTGTATTCATGGACAGATTTCAACTAATTCAAGACATTAGTTCATAAAATATTATAATCAAGATTATAATAAGCTTAAAGAAATCATGTTAAGATTCATTAAACTCATCCCCACACTTAAAGTTGTCTATTGTCCCCAATGTACACAATATAAGCATTTATGAAAAAGTGAGAGGGTTAAGTAGGTACTTTCCTGACTATGACGTAATTCTGATCCATCTAATGTGAGAATAACATCATTTCAAAAAATGAAAGAAAAGGATAAAAAGAAATAAAATAACTAACATAACAGAAAATAAATCCTATACTAAAATGAAATAAAAAATATAGAAATTGAAATAAAATTAAAACTAACTGAAGGGTTGCCTCTAATGTAGTGCTTCTTTAATGTTGGTAACTCAACGTAACTTGCATATTTATTGTCATCTTGGATCTATGATCAGCAGCTTGCTTCCAACTTTTTCTTCACAAAGCAGTTTCATAGCCTATAAATAAGCCACTTATTGCAAGATGATTAAAAGGACATAAATAATTAGATTAATAAAACCAATATACTCTGTTAATGCCCTTTTTAGTGACAAATTGTTAAAAACGTAAGGAATATCAAAACTCCCTGTATCATTTTCTAACTCTAAAAGTTTGTCTTTGAGGAAGTGGAAACTCTCTGTAATTAAGGTCACTACCACCTCATCAGCAGTTCCCTTACTTGGTTCCTCCACCAATTCTTCCTCAACCACCTCTATCCACTCTTCTTCTTCCTAGATGAAGGTTTCTAGCTCTCTTCAATTACCTTCTGCCACTTCGCTACTTTCTCTTCTTGGATGGACGTTTCTTCATCATCTTCTTCAGGAAGCTCTTCTTTACTACTAAGGGTGATTGCCTCTCGATCGATAGTATCAATTTTAATAGAATTGGACAAATTCCCTTGCATCTCCTCAAATAATATATCCATCAGCTGATCGATTTGATTCATCATATTCTATATACAAGCCTTTGTTTCCTGATGCCTCATGTTTGATTCATGAATAGACTCAATCATCATATCTCTCAGAGCTTCAATTACCTCCTCGCCTTCTTGAAATGTATCTTCATTCACGAAATAGACTGTTATCTCTTCTTCACTTTTAGGCTATTGGAAGGTCAAATTATACTCATCATATGTAAGTGAAGGAAGTTTCTTATCAAATTCACATTAACTAGCTACTCTCTTGGTAATGCATTCCATTAGTTTATCTGTAATACTTTCTTTTTCTTCTAGAAACTCTTTTTAAATTGTCCCTTCAACTATGAAGCTATCCCTTGTCTTTTCTTCACTCTTGAATTTATGTCAGTTAGCTTTCATTTTAGTAAGGATTTCCATTAATTTATCTTCCAAAGTTGGCTCGTTAACTGAAGGTGCTTAGTACCGTAAATATCTAGTTAGAGTGTAATCGTTCCATCCATAAGTATAAGAATTGCTCCACTTTGAATTGTAGTTATTCTTATATAGCACACCTTGAGGTCGATTGTACATGCTCAGTTGCTCTCGTGTATAAGTAGATGCTCGACATTCATAACTGTATTGATGACTACCACCAATGTCGCTACACGACCTGAATATCAGTTGAGGCTCTAAAAACATGTGACGGTGATGATATAAATCACAAAGACATATTCTAGCACCCATAAGAATCTTGTCTGCTCCATCCTTTCATTGCGAGTTGTGGTTATGGTAATGAATTGTAATTCTTACAATAAACTACAAACTTAAGATCAAGTAGAGAAATTCAAAAGATATTTAAATTAATACGCCACAAATATAACAAGATAAAATAAAATATAACAAATTAACAAAATAAAAGAAAATAAAATAAAACAAGTGAGCATTCTTGTCTATCACACGAGCAACCGGATTTCGATCCCCAAAAACAACACCAAAAACTTTATTGAATTATTTGTGAGTTAGTCAATATTGTAATAAACTGTAAGTGTACAACATAGTTATAGCTAGTACTGACAAGTATAGGTTGATCCCACAAAGATAATGAATACTAGTGATTACCCTTATCCTATTATCTAGCCTAAGGATTGATTTCAGATTTTTAATAAAAAGAAAATAAAAACTAAACAATTAAAGAAATGGTAAGCGATAATAAACACAGAGATAGTCGAATTCACTTAGAAAACTATCGTTATCAGAAATTGATATCTAGGCTCGAATCTCCCTAAAACCTTAACAGATTGATCTTTTTATCATGCAATTTTTTGTTGATTAATTAGACCGTGGAGACTCCTATAATATGCTAGTAGCTAACCTTAAGTCTACTACCAACTAATCCTAAGTTCTCTAACCAAATTATTTAGATTAAAATTTATAGGATTGCTGATGTGTGCTTAATTGTTTATACATTCACTCCTTAACACTTAGTGATTATTGTTGTAAAATGCTTAAGATACTCATTTTAGTTCATATTTTAGGTACAATTTGGAAGCATAAAAGATAAAATGAATTAAGAGCACATTCATTGAGCTAAGATTTTGATGTTTAAACTCAATTACCCTTGTGGAATAAGAAGGAGATGGATTGGGGTGAGGATTGGACAAGAAATCACAAGAAGAACAATAATTCAACAAAACCTGAGAGATACATGATCGTTTATATACTTATACAACTATGTAAATGTTCGAAAGATAAATTTTGGCTTACATGGTTAGATACATGGGATTGTGTATCCAACCATCTATCTTCCTGAGTATCAAATCGTGTATATGCCCAAAAACCTAATTTTCATATAAATAGAACATTTTGATGACAAATGATGGGAGAATCATTTTGGAATTTCGTGAAGGGGCAGAGCACTTATTATTTGGAGACTTATAAAGGCTAAGCTTTCCTATTCTGATTTGAAGGTGAAATCGATGCCGAGGATCAGATTTAAACATATCGTCATTATGCATCGTTGTTCTTTCTCTCTTTAAGAATTGTTTATGTTATTCAATATCTATTGATTTAGGTATTCGTGCATGGATAATCGTTATTCTCGTTCTCATTAGATTGTTTGTATATGAACCCATTGCTAGAATCTTAAATATAATACGTAATCGTTATGTTATAAATTCATTTGTGGGAACTAATGGTGTTAAATCATTGGGGATAACGTAATATAGGCTAAATAACCCAAACCTATGTGGTTATTGCTTATATTGATATTTTTCCTAATCATAATGCGGCTGTCCAACTAAATCTAAAGAGCTTGTTCTAGGTTATTCGATAGTTAGTTTTAATTAATCATCTTGTTTTGATTAAACACAATATATGGGAAAACTAGAATTAATAGAGCTTGTCGTTAATTCATGATCAATAGTTCTAAGAGAAGTGTGAAAAAGATAGTGCAATGATGCATGTTTATTTGTGTGTAGGCTCAGACTAAACCGAGAACCGGATCCTAAGTGAATTAATCACTTTCATCATTTTTAAGTATTTGCTTTAATTCACTTTCATTAGTTTAATTTCATTTTATTTTGTTATTTGAATCAAACCAAACCCAACCATATCCTAATCATTAATTTCTTTCATTGCAAAAGCTTTACATGAACTCTCTGCAGGATCGACCTAAACTTATCACTAGCTATAGTTTTAAGTTTAGTTATTTTGTGTAATGTTACGATGTGCTACCAATTTTGGTGGCATTGTTGGGGAATGTGATGCTTTAATTTTTCTTTTGAGTTTAATTGGTGTTTTATGTATATATTTGTTTATAATAATTTCTTTTAGTTATTTCTTGATCTTTACATGTTTGTTAGTTTTGGTGTTTGGTAGTAACAAGATCTCTGCATATAGAACCTCTACAATTTGATCCAGAGATCGAAAGGACATTGTGGAGGTTACATAATGAAACCAAAACAACTCAGGGAATACAACAAGGAATTGAACTTAAGGAATCCATGGCCAATCCAAGAACTTTAAAAGAGTTGGCTGCTCCAGATTTGACTCAAAATGCTTTATGCATCACTTTTCCAAATGTTACTGAAATTGTTGCTTTTGAGCTTAAATTTGGCTTAATCCATCTTTTGCCCAAATTTCATGGTTTTACAGGTGAGGATGCTCATAAGCATCTTAAGGAGCTTGATGTGATATGTCTTAGTATGAAACCTCCAAAGGTGATAGAAGAGCAAATTATGATGAGAGCTTTCCCATTCTCATTAAAGAATGCGACAAAAAACTGGCTTTTTGATCTAACCCCCTAAGAGCATTAGCATATGGATCGGCAATTTTTGGAAAAATATTTTCCAGCATAAAAAACAACCAATATAAGAAAGGAAATATGTGGAATATAGCGATGCAATGACAAGTCCCTTTACGAGTACTGGGAATGCTTAAAAAAACTGTGTATGGAGAGGAGTTTGTTCCACACATATTTCTATGAAGGTTTTCTATATATGGAGAGGAGTTTGTTCGATGTGGTGAGTGGTGGGGCACTATGTGAGAAGACTCCTATCGAAGCCAGGATTTTAATTGAGCACATAACTATTAATACTCAACAATTCGGCACTCGCAATGATGTTCACCATGTAAACAAGGTAAGTACTTCATCTATTAAACATTGTTTAGATGAGCTAACATCTTTTGTTAGACAAATTGTAGTTGGATAGGAACAAGTAAAGGAGTGTCGAATATGTTCAAATATAAGTCATCAGACTAATGGGTGCCCAACATTACAAGAGGAAAGCATGGAATAAGTTAATGCTGCGGGAGGGAATTTTCCTAACTAGTACAGTTCGTATTCCCAAACGTATAACCCAAGTTGGGGGGATCACCCTAACCTGAATTATGGGAGAAATAGGCAGTAGAATTACTTCCAGAATAGGTCGTAAGGAGCACAGCCATTCAAATCAAGGCCACAAGACTCCTCTACCTCAGGTACATCGTTAGAGGATATGGTTAAGTCTATTGTAACTAACACTTTGCAATTGCAACAGGGTATGTAGCAATTTCAGCAGGAGACCATATCTAAATTTCAGGAGGTGAATTCTAGCATTTTTAATTTGGAGAACCAATTAAGCTAGATGATAGTAGTGATAAACCGTCCAGAAGCCCAAAGAGGAGAAAAGCTACCATCACAACCTGAGAAAAATATGAAGAATGTTAGTGAAATCACCTTGAGGAGTGGTAGGAAGCTTAAGAATCCTGAAAGAATTACTCAAAGGATGGATAATGAAGAAGATATTGAGGAGCTATAAGAAGAAAGGGATATCCCATCAAACTCAAAGGTAAAATGTTGAATTCTCAATTGTTGAAAAAACTAATCTTTTGCCTTTTCTGAGCAGGTTAGCAAAGTCAAATAAGGAGGATAAGGATAAAGAGGTATGGGAGACGTTTCACAAGGTTGAAGTGAATATTCCAGTGTTAGAAGCGATCAATCAAGTGACGAGGTACATAAATTTTCTCAAGGAATTGTGTACAAATAAGCATAAGTTAAGAGGTAATGAAATGACTAGGATAAGTGAAACTGCTTCTGCATTTAAAAAAACCTCCTAAATGTAAGGACCCAGGCATGTTTACTTTTTCTTGCAGAATTGGTAACACTGAGATTAAACTAGCCATGTTAGATTTAGGAGCATCAATTAATGTTATACCTCATTCCATGTATGTTCTTTAAATTTACGGTTATTAAAAGAAACTAGTGTTACCATACAATTGGCTAATCCAAGAAGAGATGATAGGGAAGATAGTTGAAGAAGACGAGTTATCTATTATTTTAGAAGAGAAAGAAGAACAAATGATAGAGAAAGTAAAGGTTGAAAAAGACGAGGAAGCCTCTATCCAAGAAGAGGAAGTAGAAGAGTGCAAAAGTTGATTGAGGAAGAAGAAGAGGAGGAAACCTCTATCCAAGAAGATAAAGTAGAATAGTAGACTAAGGTGATTAAGGAAAAGAAATGAGGAGTCAAATAAGGAAACTATTGATAAATCATTGGTAGTCATCTCAACAAGCACAGGCAGTTTTCACTTTCAACAAGACAAATTGTTTGAGTCGACTAAAAATTTAGAGAGTTTTATTATTCCTTATTTTATTAACATTTGTTATCCAAATGAGCATTAATGAAGTAAATTGTATTTATTAATTTGATACATTATGTCTTTATTATTATCTTATTATATATGGATTATAAACCGCTATGTGGAGAAGTAGGTGGAACTAAGTCACTAATTATAGACTCAGGTCGATGGTAAACATGAAAGGTACATCAAGCTAATGACATTAAACAAGCACTACTTGGGAGACAACTTAAAAATTAGGATAGATTTCATGTTTATTTCATTTTGTTTCCATTTTGGTGTTAGTATAGGAATTTATTGATTTTTTATGTGTTTTATGTTAAGATAGAGAGCATCTTTATTTAACTTTGCAAATATTTCGTGTTATGGTATGCGTGTGTTAAATTTTGTGACATTTTTAGAGGTTTAAATTTTTTTATGGTATACGCAGTCATATACACGTCCATTTATATGCCTTTGTATATACAAATTTTAGTTTAACATATTACATAAAGCTTTCTAAAATTTTT
Organism: Erythroxylum alaternifolium; assembly: GCA_027478495.1. Lineage (NCBI taxonomy): Eukaryota > Viridiplantae > Streptophyta > Magnoliopsida > Malpighiales > Erythroxylaceae > Erythroxylum > Erythroxylum alaternifolium. The sequence continues at coordinate 34,511,185 of JANIIA010000003.1, read as the reverse complement.
CACACTGGCACAAAGAGAGACACGCTCTTTAGACATGCCTCTGTATACTTACATAGCCAGTTAAAACGGTGTACATAATTGTGTAAGTTCGCAAAAACCCACACCCCCATGTCCCTTCTATTTGTACTAGCAGAGTATTACTGCGCGATGCGCAGTAATAATGCCCAGTTAATTTAGTGAGTTATAATATAAGGAAAGAATAGTTATGGAATAATAGAAATTTTGAATATGGTAGGCAAATTTTATAAGGGATATTTATTAAAATAATATAAGATTATAATTAATATGAAGGGTGAATAAAAATTAATTGATTAAATAGTTAAAAACATAAACGGTTTATTATGAACTGGAAAATATTAATTAATTGTTATTTAAGCATGATTAAAAAAGCATTAATTGTAGGAAAA
>JANIIA010000003.1:34496168-34510678 GCA_027478495.1 Erythroxylum alaternifolium | reverse complement strand
CTTGACATATAACATATGATAAAAAAACTCGGTGTAAGATACAGAGAGAGAGATAAAAGAGAGAAATGAGATAGAGAAATGAGACGGGGGAAAACATAGAAAGCTAAATACACAACCAGAGAGAAGAAGAAGAAAAAGAGATATGAAAGGGAAAAAAAACATATGACATAGAAAAAGGAAGAAAGAAAGAGAAATGAAAGGAAAAAAAAATACATATGACATATAGATCGGGAGGTAATGACCGTCAGATTAAACGGACGAAGGAGATGAATTCCGTGATTGTCTATCCCCTCCATCCTTGGTATATACATATAATGAATTTGGATCCCGAATGGTCAATTGCACGATCATGTAATTGATCGTGTAAGTCTACGATGAGTTCTAAAGATCCTTATTCTTCTTCATTTCCTCTAATTTTCTTCGTTCCTTCCACCACCCACTATCGCACCCTCTCATTCTCTATCCCATTTGTGTTTTTACTCAAATTACGACGTATGAGTTTCATTTAATTCACTTCATTCATGCTTGAATTTTAGGCAGTTTGATAATTTGAGGAATTTTTACCCCCAAAACACTAGGGTGCGGGCTTGTAGTGGTTTAGTGTTATTTACAATGATTTCGTGCTCTATTTGAATTTTTATCCTCTCATATGAATTATTGGTTTAATTTGACGAATTGTATTAAGAAGCAAATGAATTCACTGCTATAATAGTTTCTGTAGTGGCACAGCAGCTACGCGAGAACCTGTTGGTTCAAGACAGGTGAATTCCTTCGAAACATTTGGAGGCTGGTAAAATCAAAGTGCTAAACAAAAAATCAATTCCCATTTAAATTCGTAATAAATCAACTCACTTGAGCATTGCATTACTATATGACAGAATCATACATACACATTAAGGATAATGCATTAAACATGGCCATTTCGCATATAAAACCAAGTAAATCTATCATCCTCCCATGGATAAGAGAAAGAGCTTCGGACTAGAAGACTACACCAAAAACCATACTTTCTATGTATAAACAGGCAAAGGCATCAAGCGGGCAAAGGCACACAGAATTGTTTCGACCTGACATGCCAACATTCTCAAGCATATGACGGACCAAGGCATTCATCAACCATATCCACCAGGTTGGGATTTTCCAATGCTGCTGCAACTCGCTCTTTATCATTCAACTGTTTATTAACTGCAACAAACATAATGAAAATAAGAATCAACTTAATTTTAACATCACCCATGTCCCCCTTCCTAGAACTCTAGAAGCTAAGGGATAAGTAAAGGACAGAGCAAAAAACAGATACAATTAACCACCGTGAAATGTTAGAATACCACCTGCATGACTGGAATCACAGTCACGAAGTAATGATGGCTAATGCAAGGGCAGAGTAAAAAGGAATATCAAAAAGGAATGCAATATACTTCTGTGCTACGGAGCGAGGAATGAGAGCATCTTCAATGGCAAAACACATTGCAAAGGAATATTTGACAGTAATACTGTGGAGAGGATAAGAGCTATTATCATTCCAATGTAGACATCAGCTTATTACCCCCTATAATGGCTACAAGATGGAGAATTAACTAGACTGATGATCCCCCCAGCTAAGTCGTGTTCTGAACTATTCGAAGATAAGCTACAGCTTACAATTGGACTGTAGTTATATAAATAGTATGTTTACTGTGAAAGTTAGAGTTCAAGCAACTTGTGTTATCATCAACAAGTACTATGCTAGGATTGCTAGTGCTTTGATATCTCCATTGTCCTGAGAGGTTTTACCTCCTTGTAACTCATCTGGAGAACTCTTATTAATACAATTCTTTTAGTTTTCACAAAAAAAAAAAGAAAAGAAAAGGAAAGTAACAGGGATTCTAGAACTCACAAATCAAAATCATGGACTAAAAACAGTATCTAAAATCTTCACTGGACAATCTTCAGGGCATATAATTGTGTTGAGATTCAAATAGTAATTTGGATTAATAGGCCAAAATCATAAGTAAAATTTAAAACATGCCAAGTACTGACACCAATGACTAGTTAACTAGAAAAGGATGTGCAAGCCTAAATTATACCGGCAACCATGTCAACATATGGAGAGAAGAAAAGAGCTATAGTACCTGCTGCTTCAGTTGCATGTGTTCCAGGTGCAACCTTAATATCCACCTAAAAGAAAAAATATGATGAGCTATTCAAGATGGGAGAAGAGGCATAATTCTTAAAACATTAAAGGAAAAGGCATACGTCTTCAAAGTGTTAAGGAAAAAGGACTTTCACAGGACCAGGAGATGGTAAACAAACAAAGATTATTAAATTTAACTTGTAGACTCAGACCTGTAACATCACTTCAGATAATTATTTCCGAAAATTTTATGGCATGAATACTAACATTCCTTCATAACAAATGACCGAAAATGTTTGAAACAATGCTATATAAGGTAAAAGTCCATTGAACACCATATATAAGATCTTCTGGCATCCAAACTAGTCTACAAACCAGATTAAAATATCATATCAGCTATGGATATCCCTCAGTTTTTTCTTGCTAGAATATTAAGTCAGCATCCATAGAATGAGGAGCTTTTGATTAGCATCTCGGTATCAATATATATCAGAAAAATGCATTCAGCTGCTTCCACATTGTTATGAAGGTATTCAGCGTCCCTCCTCTGCAATTGCCAGCTAGAATCTTTCTGAATTTATAACTAATTTCAATCACCCTCTATTTCTCTCTCCAACAAACTCTCCTTGCAATTAGCCAGCCCTTTTAACAGGGCGGGCTCCTACTAAAATTAAATCCAGCTGAAATTTGCAAACTAATAATGGCTAGTAACTACTTTGATATAACCAGCAGTCAGCTCGATAGCTATTAAAAGTCAGCATAAATAGAATGGTTATTAGAAACATTTAGCATGCATTTATAATTACTATCAACCTATAATTGCTTCCTAAATAACAAGATTAAAAGTTCATGATACCTTATAACGGGAGGGTAAGCTTCTCATAAGCTTCACACGCAAGCACAGACCAATAACCGTTGCCATGCTACAGTGTTCAACAGTTGGAGTAAAGGTCACTCTGAATAAGAATAACACAAAGGGTTAAAGTAAAGGAACAAAACTCAATACGAAGGAAAGCATTCTGAATAATAGAAGTTAAAAGAGTGTAAAGCATTGCTAACCTCACATAACTACGCCTGTCATCTACTTCAATTGCATTTTCTGTTATCACTTTGAGTTCCTCCAAAGAATAAGGATGTTCCGGATCCTTTATGTCCCTTATATGATTTAAGAATGTTAAGAGAAAACTTCACAAAATTATCCGTCCATTGCATCATCGCACTGATAAAATATATACAAATTCTACAAAGACATTGATCAAATTTACCACAACAAATCATATATTAACAACAGCAATATATTTCTTTATTTAGATGCCCAAGTTTCTACAGATGAAGACTCATCAGAATAAAAAGGAGAAAAGAAAAAGATCAGGGCGAGAGAGAAAGGATATCAAAAACTTCCAGTTGATCAATTGGTTCAACAGTGTACTCATCATTGCAGGTGGGTGCACTTCGAACCCTCCGTTCTTTCTTCTCGTAAACTATAGGGTTGGCATTTATTAGTCCAGAACTAACCATTTCCTCTCTTCCTACACAAATTCCAAAACTTCATTACACAACTGAAGATGTAATGATTAAGTTATATTTATAAAACTATTCCAGGTTCTTCATGTAAGTTGTTCTTGTCAAGAAACCAATGACTACATAGATTTCATGCCAAATTGAGGTGAGGAATATGAATAAAACAACCACCCAACAAAAGAGAATAGAAGTAAATTAAGGTATTAGCATGGTCATAACATTCGACAAATAACTAAGTTTAACGGACTAATTGGGTGCATTGCAACTGGATGGCATTGAACAACCCCAATTTAACCTCAGGTTAAACATGTTGGGCTGGTGACAGTAAAATCTGCAATGATTGATGATTAAATAGGTCATTTGTGCAAACGTGTTATAGCACACTCCTTATTAGTTGGTATTCAGAGTGTTAAGCAACAAAAGAGCAGTAAGAGAAGCTTTTTTATATCACCAGATTTGACCTATCGATTCTAATCGTAAACACATTCTGCATTTCTAAACCCGAATTTCAGATATGTGGCTAGAACAATTCAATTCAATGAGAATACGGAAACAATTAGACTGCAGAAACCTATAATTGGACGGAAAGAAAACAAATTGACAATTAGATAACAACAGAGTCGCACATATATCTCAAACAATTAAACCTCAGGACATAATATCAGTATGTGTATATATATATATATATATATAAGAGCATGCTATAGAACAAATAGCAAAAACAACAAGAAACAAAAACTGGTTCCCTTTCTATCTATCTTTTCTTTTTTATTTTTTTACCCTAAACACTTATGCAAAATGTGTGGCTTTCTTTCTTCCTTCTGCCTCGGCGGTCGCGTGAATTAACCCTTTCCTTCCTTAGTTTGGTCGGTCCACAGCAACTGTACCGATAAGGAGAAGGTTAATGAAAGTGGAGACAGAGGATTCCGTGTAGTGGAGGGTGACTTCCCCTTTGTCTCGCGACCTTTCCTTTTCCAGGATGTTGGAGATGTGATAGCTAGGTGAGGACCTATAGAGCGACAGCTTGAGGCAGAAAAAAGAAGACAAAGTTTGGCATAAGAAGATGGTGTTGCTATTTGGTTTGTGGCCAAGATAAAGGATTGCCTTCTTTTTCTTTTTTATTTTAAAGATAGAAGAAATGAAAGGGGAAGACCCAAAATGAAGAAGATGGTGAGGTTTTAGTGGACAAAAAAATGTATGGAAGGGTAGAATTGGAGGAGACGGAGGGCTAAGGAACTTCCAGAAAACAGGAGCAGCGACTCAGAAAGAAGTAAAAGGGACAATGTAATCTTTAGGGTTTTAACTCTGTTACCTTCGTTATCTTTCGCAGGAATGTCAATAACTCAGATAACGTCAACCTATTATATTATTCGGGCTATAGCCTAATGAGTTACAGCCGGGCGGAGTCATTTAGTTTTTAAAATAAAAAAATTTCAAAACAACATCGTTTTGAAAAAATTGCCCACTCATAATTAGGTTAACCCGAGTAGGCTAAACGGGTCGGAATATTATTGACATCCTTACTCTTTTGTCCCCCTTTCTTATTATTTATTATTTTTTCGTTTCCTATTCAACTAAAAGTACATAAATAGATAAAATTTTAAAAGTAAAAGCAAAAAGCTTGTTATCAAATATCAAACTAAAACTCAAAATATTTAAGTTTTTAATTTTATAACTTACTATAAAACTAAATTAAAACAATAAATTATTATGACAAATTCATATCAATAAGAACAGAGATGTCTTATATAATTGCCTTTGTTATTATCTTATCTTTTTTAACACTAATATTGTGGCCTGGGTAATTTTATCTATCATTTATATTGTATAACACTAATTAGAGTATTATCTTCACAAGGATCTTATTAATTACTAAGTTTTAACTTTTTTAGTATTATTATTTAGTCAATAATACATTTTGACCATAATATTATCTTAAAGCTGATTAAGATTCCGTTAGAAAGCAATTATCAAAGAGAAAGATATCAAATTTAATAAAAACATCTATGTAAGAACTCTCATTTACATCATCTTTAAATTCATTATTGATTTTTTTCAAAAAATTTTAAAAGTTCAACTGATAAAATTTTCTGATTTAATTAATCGCTCTCTCTTGATTTACAATCATTTATCTTCAAATTCATTAGCTAATATCTTTCTCTAATTAAAACTTCAAACAATGCATTGAGTTCTGTGAAATTCCATAAAAGATTTCATTCTAATACTAAAAGATTTATGTAAGTCTATCTCTGACACCTGATATGATTCTTAATATCAATGCCTTAGTCTATTCACAAATATGTTTTCTTTAACTTATGCATGTAAATTCTTATATGATTTAATTGTTATTTGTTATTAAATAAACATTAAGAAAAATAAAGATGTTTTTAAAATATAAAACTCTTTGTTTTTAATAACTGAAATCAATCCATAACAAAGAAATAATTGGGCTTCTCTTATCTAGACATGAAAACAATTAGTTAACTATCATCTTTGAATTAATAAAAATAAATAGAAATGCATAAATGTGCACGATAAAATTCTCAATCTCTTGCTATTTTTCTCTCAGTTAGAATAATCTCAAATCTCTTTCCTCTTTGAAAATAGCTTGAACGTCTTATCCTAAGGTTTCTCTTTCTTTTATAAGTAGACTTCACTCTCCAAAAATTAATAATACAATTCTTTAAATAACTTAGAATTAGAGTTGTTGATGACAAACACGATTCCTTAGAAATCAGAGTTAGTGGAGAGTGAAAAAAAAGGTTAACTGCATGGGCACATCAATGTTTATGTCTATCTACAATATTGATATAATGGAAATCAAGCTAAAGAACTAGATGTGTTTGTGCCTATATAATTTCTCATATTTGAAGCAATGAGAAACATGGTTTAAAATCCAAATTTGTTGCAAAATCATGTCTATCATTTAAAATATGCATATAATCTAATTAAAATAGGCTTCTAATATCTGATAGAGTTGTATAATTATCTCAAATGCCTAACTAATGGATACTATGTAAATCATCACATAAGAATAATGAACACCTCTACTTTCAATGTCACTGCAGCAGATACTTGTAGAAAGCAATTCTTTGGCTCTGCAATATTAACAACCCCCTATTTTTTAGACTTACATCACTAAATGAAATTTGAACACCAGGATGAAGTTTGAAGAGGATTTGTGGATTTTCAGGCTGGCTTTCACTTATCTAATGTCTGGAATATAGTATGAAAGAAACCAAAGGATATTCAATGACAATGCCAACACCAAGGAGAGGCTATTACTAGCTATACATGGAAAAATTAGAAAACATATCTTCATTTATAAGGAGAAGCACTCTTTCAACCAATAATAGATTATCAATTGAAGAATTGTTTAATTGTCCTTTGTGCTAAACAAGATTACTAATGTCCTACTTATTAACCTAGTTTTTTTTTACTTTTATCTTGCATCACTTATCTTCATTTTGTGGATGCTACTGTACATATTATGAACAATCTTTGTTCAACCTTTCATGGCACTAATATATTCATTATTCTTTAAAAAAAAGCTTAAATCCTTACTTTTTAAAAGGAGTTTTGGGTCTTAAATTTTTCTATGGCTTTAGGGAATTAGCCTTTTTACCTTTCTCTCTTTTTTTTACTCCTTTGTCTCATCAGTAGCCTTATATGGCTAATCTTTTACACTTGGTCAAAGGAAATTAATACCTTGGGAAGTATTAACTTGAAATTTGATTTATTTCTATTATTCAATTAATATCTTGACTATAGATGTTCTTTTATGATTATTTACATAATTGTTTTAGTTGATTTCCAAAAAAAAACTACTAACTTATAATTTGATTAAATCTATTACTAGAGTAAATGCTAAATTTGCCATTGTTTAATCCCTCTAATATATGATACAATTAAGATTTTGTGAATTTCTATGCTAGAGTTCTTAGGGAGAACAAATAATTAATTAAATGCAATTGCTTGTGTTTGTGTTATTATTCTTATCAATCTTTCTAGTTCTTTAAGCAATTACTAAATTAAATCTTTGGCACAAAGAAAGGGTTATTCAATAGCTAAAATTAATTAGATTATCATTCTCTCTAATTAATTACGATCAAAAAGAGATAAGAATTAATTATAATGGTTAATATTTAATGTATAAATTGGTTTATTCATATATCAATGATTAGAATACAATTCCCAAAGTGGATGTAAACTAGAACAAGGTTTTTTTATTATTTTTTATGATTGAATTGTTTTTTCTTATTGTATTCTGACAATGTTTCATCATAAGTAAAACTCCCCTTTTTATGTAAGTTTATAAGAACAAATTTGAGGTAGATATAAGATTCCATTGAGATCAATGAAGAAATATCAAGAATTATGAACCGTCACATTCCCTTTAATCCTTGAATGGATCTCAAATGGCGGATGGCTTCTTCCTTGGCTACTTCCCTTGGCATTAATACTCTAAACTAGCTCATTCCCTTTGCTTTTCTTCCTCTATTACCCTTTTTATCTACCTTCCTACTCTCCTTCCCTTGCACTCCCCTGCTCTCTTGGTTTTCCCCGTGTTTTTTCCTGTTTTGATAAATATCTTTCTTCTTTATTTCTTACCTATTTGCTAAGTTAGTTACTACTTTTTTTTAAAGTATGGAAACCACCCATCCTAAACTTTCCTTCTAACCCTGGTTTGGTTTTACCAAATGATTTTCTTTCACTTACAAAACTCTTTCTCCACTCACCAATCTTTCAAGATCCATTATTACCCTTATTATTAATAGCTAGCCTCCTTCTTCGCTAGCTCAATCCCTCTCTAAACCTCAGGCACCATAGTACAGCTTACCTTAAACCTTTATTAACCCATTACACTATCCTCACCTAAAGCTACTACCAAAAACTCCTATCATAAACTTTCATATGATCCTCTTTGTCATGTTTTAGATCTAGCTACTTCCTCTAAGCCAAAAAGAGTTACCTTAAAATAGGTTATATGAGACATTGCTCCTAGCATAGAATTGAGTTGCATAGCCTCTCATTTAACGAAGAAAAGGTAAGTTTATGGTCCCTACATTTGAAATATTAAAGGTTGGGTCTTCCAAATAAACCTCAGCTATGGTTAGCTTCTTTATTAGGTAGGAACCAACTAACCCCTCATGCACCATTGGCATTCAAAATCTGGAAACAAGAAGGTTTAGAGGACGTCTTTATCAATTAGAAAGACTGCTTATATTTAAGTTTAATTCTATCTAAGGAATGAACTAAATCCTAAACTTAGGACCTTGGCATATCAACAACAAGCCTATTTTTTTATCGAAGTAAAGGTTTGGCCTATATATGGGGAAAATGATAATAGAGTAAATGACATTTTTGGTGAACTACCATCACATCCCTTTAGAATAATAGTCCATAATTGATTGATCCACCTAGTAAACTACATAGGTAGGCCATTGTTTTTGGATGTAACAGGCATTAGATGATTAGGATATGTCAGAGTCTGTGTAGAGGTTAACATTAAGCAAGAACTTTGTAACTTCATACCCATCTTATAGCTTAGTGAAATAATGAGCTAAATGAATCAAAAGTGGAAGTGAGCTATTAATGAAAGCCTTCCCTATAAGAGCAACAAAAAAATAGAGCCCCACAAGGAAAATATTCAAAAATAAGGAGATTATGAAGAATCGACAAGTTTAGAAGGAGGACTTTCCTACACACTAGCTTTACTTCAAGCTGAGGATATTAGTACTATACAACATGTTGGAACTTAACTTCTCATCTTATGTTAGGAACAACCATCTCTTATAGTGGGAACTGCAAAGGAGGAGAGAATCAACAAAAGTACATAGCATTTTATAAGGTTTATAAGGGGAAGGAATTCTTTATAAAAAGACTTACTAGGATAATATCCTAGCTCCCTCATCCAATGACCAAATTGAAGATAAGAAAAATATTAATATACAAAACAATGAACGAAAGGAATCTACTCCTAACCACACAATACACCAATAGGATAGAAATGAGTTTATACAAGCCATAAGAAGAGGTCTAGGAGGAAGGCAAGGAGCTAAACTACCCTAGAAAGTAAAAGGTATTACATGAATTTCTGAATAGTAGGAACCTTTTTATTATTGGGCTCTTAAAAACAAATTTAAATTATATCTCCTATGCTAAAAAGCTTTGGTTTTTGAAAACAAATATGATCCCTAATAACTGATTATACTTACCGTTATAATGGTCACATCATTGTAGCTTTTGATACTTTTAAGACCAAAATGACTCATATTGCCTCCTTTAATTTAAAGTAGATTTATATATCCTTCATCTATGTTGCTAATTTAGATTTCTAGATAACGCAACTATAGAATTTATTGATTTTAGAAGGAAGTAGGATAATTGATCGTTAGCTCCTTCTTGGTGACTTCAGCACCATAATCTTCCCCACAAAAGCAGAAGGAGATAAGCATAATGTCAGACGTTATAGTGAAGACCTAAGAAATTGTTTTAGAATCCTAAGGATGATAGACTTGAGCTATGATGGGGAACTTTTTCATTTGGAAGAATAATTATAGTGGGAAATGGCTAATCCCTAAAAAATGAAAAGTATCTTTCCTCTTAATAGGGCTACCTTTTCTAATCACTTGAGCTCTGATAACACTCTAATTTAGACCAACTACCTTATATGGAATGCATACAAAAAAAAACCCTTTTAAATCCCATAATCATTTGGTAAGCTCAGTAGGTTTGAAGATATAATTAAAATATAACTAGAGCTACAACTTCAAAGATATTGTGCATTCAAGTGTGTTATAAAGTTTGGTTCTATAAGAGCAAAACTAAAATCTCCCAATGAAGGCAAGAACTCAAGTACATGTCAGGATCTTTAAAGAAATAGGGATTCCTTGGCCAAAATCTAAGTAGATATATATGTTGATCCAAAAAATAAATAGATAAGGATAAAGGAAAAGCAAGCTCTTATGACTACAGTCAAAGTCTCAATGACCATTATTCCTTGCTAAAACAAAAGTCTAGAATCCAATGATTAGAAGAAGAGGATATGAATACTAAATGCCATTATCTTTAGGAGGCATGTTAATAGTATCTCCCTTGTTAAAAACAACAAGGTAGCTATTTGGGAATAAGATGACCTACTCTGCAACATTTATGATTTCTTCCAAAACTTCTTAGGGGTTACCACTAACACTTCTTCTTCTATGCAGATCCTCCAAAAACTAAGAGCAATAACTTAACATACCCTTTTTCCTCCAAAGATGTTGAAACAATGACCTTTTTTATGAACCTAAACAAAGCACAAGTCCTTATGGTTTCTATCGATTCCTTTTTTAGAAAATAAGTAGACTTGTAAAGGACTTGGTTACCAAATATGTATTGGAGTTCTTCTCCAAAGAGTCATGCTAAAAGAACTAAATAAAACATTCATCTCTTTGGTACGTAATGAAAGCTTTCCCATGTTAAGATCAATAATAAAGCCCTAAAATAGGAAAACTTGTTGACAGCAACGTGTCGTAACGCTACGCCAAAGTAAATTAAACCTACTACTATAATAGTGGTGAGTCTAAGTCAATCCTAAAGAGACTGTTCGGTTAGCTTTTAAAATGAAATAACTGGTGTTTAGGTTTGTGGGGAGGGGGTTTGGTTTAAAATAAGAAAATAAAACTAAACTAACTAACGAAAGCAATTTAAAGAAAACATCTAAAAATGATGAAAGTGGTGAATTCGTTAGGAGTCTGATTTTTTGGTTCAATCTCAGCCTACACCCTAATTAAACATATTTCATTGAATTGTTGTTCTTTTACTTCTCCTTGAACTATTAATCGTAGGTTAATAATATGATCTATTAACATGAGTTTTCCTTTGGGTCATGATTAATTAAGATATGATCGTTAATTAAACCTAGCCATCGAATAACCTAGGATATGATCTCTAAATTCAATTGGGCAACTGCATGACGAATTAGAAAAACCGATTAATCAAAGCAACAATCACATACGATGGGGTCATTTAACCTAGGTTATGTTATCTATAATGATTACGAACCATTAGTCACTATAAATGAATTTCAACATAACAATTACGAATTATATTGACATTCTAGTAATAGGTTTGTAATAAAATGATCCAATGAATACATTTAAATCATCTTTTCACAATACCCAAACAATAGACATAGGATAACATTATCAATTCCTAAAGAGAGAAAGAAACAACAAATATAAGGAATGAATGCTTAATTGGGTCGTCGATGTTGATATCACCTCCGAACGACGTCAGAAAGCTAGCGCTCCATAGGTCTCTTATGGTTGACAACTTTCTTTGCCCTCTTCATTCTCTCTCAAAGCTCTCCTTTTCTCTAGCTGAAAACACCCAAAACCTTTCTTATGTTTTTGTTGTCACACTCTCGGTTTTATATTAGAAAGTTAGGTTTAAAAAAAATGGTAAGCTATCAATGGTCACACTCGTGACTTGGTATGTCAAGGATTTGAGTGGGTGTGTCCCATGCATGGGCTTTAGAGTGGTCTCACGCCAATGCATTTGGTTGCATAGCCGTGACACACACTCACAGCTGTGTAACTTTCCCAGCTAGTCGTGAGATATATTAATGCTTCATTCTTCATTTCTTTTCATTTTCTTGTCTTCTTCTTGCTTTTAATCTTCTTCTTCTTGATCTATAAAGACAAGTGAGTGTAAATCTTTGAAAAATGGCTCAAATATAGTGCTTTCAACTCACTTTAGCTCTTTCATTTCCAAATTTTACCTAAAACCATATATGAGTAAAAGTGAGTATCTTAAGCATTTTCATAGCAATATTCACTAAGGTTATTGAATAAATTCATAATTAATTAAGCACATATCAATTTTCCCCACACTTAGCTTTTGACTGTCCTCGAGTAAAACATCAAAATTAAGATCATTGACTCATTTCCCATATGTTCAATGAATACATAATCATAAATAAAGATGAATGACTTTCAAAAATCATAGCAAGAATTTAACATTCAATGCTTCTACTCAATCTTCAAAAATTGACCAATCTAATATGGTAGACTTGGAAAATGTGTTTAATTATCATATATTCATGGGTGCACTCAATACCATTCACAATTAAGAAATTCCACAACTTTACATATCATTTCATTTCTCCACCACTAAGATTCACATGCAAAATCAGGCATCAAAGGACTTTTCAAGGTTGTAATGTGGGCAAAGGTAACATGAGATGTATTTGGGTCAAGTAGTATGAAAGCAATTAAAACTAGTGAAACAAAAATAACACCCATTGTAACATAAAGTGAAAAAATCAGCATTCACTCACAATTGTGTACATCAACTATGATGAATGCAAAAATGATGTTTCATCGCTCAAATTCGATCTCTCTCACTATAATTGTTAGACCCTATTTCCAGAGTCTAACTTTCATGCTCTCTCTGATACCATAAGACGTCGGACCCTATTTTCGGAGCCTGGTGATCGCATTCGGATAACATACATTCATCAACTTGCATTCAAAACTCCCCTTTCTAAGCTCAGCTCCGCTCTTCGAATAGTTGACTAATCCATTTATCCAACTGATAGGTCTGATTGTTAATAGTCGACTTACAACTAAATAGTCGACTTATCCAATGCCCCATTTCAACCTGAATACCTCAAGGAATAGCATTAGTGAGTCCACCATTTTACACATGTACCTGCTTCGGGGCTATAGGCATAACTTTTTTTATAGGCATTCAATTTAGGGTTTCTTTGGATAGTTTGAAAGAGGACTTCAAGAGCTACAACTTTCATGAAGACCTTAAAGACCACTTGAATCTTCTGAAGGGTTAAAAATAGGGCAGAAAATAAACCGTGAATAGTAACATAAAAGAAGTCCGTGAACAGTAACACAGAAGAAGTTTGTGAACAGTAACACAGAAGAAGTCCGTGAACAGTAACACAGACGAAATCTGTGAACAGTAACACAGAGGAATCTGTGTATAGTAACACAGACGATATTCTTCAACTAATATAACTTCTTAACTCCTTCTCCTTATCCTCTGTGGTTGGCCTATGGTATGTGTTCTATCTTTTGTAGTTGACTTTTATATTCTATATTGACCACTTATCGGTCATGGTCTATCCTCTGTGTTCTATTTTCTATGTGATGACGTGTCCTCTGTGTTCTGACGTCATCACAGACGATACTTCTACTCTTTATTCATCCTTCCCTCTGTGTTATGACGTCAGCACAGACGATACTTCTACTCTTTATTCATCCTTTCCTCTGTGTTCTGACGTTAGCAAAGACGATACTTCTACTTTTTATTCATCCTTTCCTCTGTGTTCTGACGTCAGCACAAATGATACTTCTCCTTCTAAATTCCCCTTGCCTCTGTGTTGTGACGTCAGCATAGACGATACTTCTCCTTCTAAATTTTCCTTGCCTCTATGTTGTGACGTTATCACAAACGATATTCTTCCTCTATATTTTTCCTTTGCATCTACCTTATTTAATGCAACCATCAACCTTCTCAATCACTCTCATTCATTCAAATCTCAAGTCAGAAATACACAAATATAAACATCAACTGTTTCTCAAAACCTCAAAATTATTTAATCAACACATGCAACGTGAAACTTAACAGTGATTATAATCATGCGCAGAACATACATATATTTCATTCATCCTCAAACGAATATTTGTTTTACAAGGCTTTAATAACCTGACAAGTCATAATATATCAGTACACTTAAACAAATAAAACTTGAAAGGTGGCTAAAGCCTTAAGTTCTAAAAAATCTAACTTAAGAGTACAAAAGAAAACATGCAGACTGGGGTGCCGCCCTGTCTCTTGACTTACTCACTTTCTTGTTCTTCACCTGAATGGG
>JANIIA010000003.1:34463010-34475192 GCA_027478495.1 Erythroxylum alaternifolium | reverse complement strand
ATGACTACATTATTCATATTAATAGAAAATTTAATGTTGGATTATTATTATTATTAAAGTTATAAACTTAATTTTGCAAAATTAAATATCTAAAATCTAAATTCATATAAGCATATTCAAAATACTAAGAAATATAATATTTATGCCCTTATAATTTTTTAAAAAAACTATACCCTCATAAGTTATTTTACACATCAACAGCTAATATTAAACAGCTAATATTGCTAAACATCTTTAACAAACAACTAATGTAATCTGCGGGTCAATTATGTCAAACAGGGCCAAAGCAAAATTATTGGCCATACACGTGTTCTCTACAGAGTAGAGAATAATAATAGAATATATACATTTTGTCCTACGCTCTAACAACATGCTTCCCATTTATGAGATGATAACTTTGATAATAAGATTGAAACCCTAAATAAACAAACCCAAACACATTCACAGATAAACAATACATGTCCCCACTGGTCACACCCCTGGCCCAACACAGAAAACTTAGAATAATA
Organism: Erythroxylum alaternifolium; assembly: GCA_027478495.1. Lineage (NCBI taxonomy): Eukaryota > Viridiplantae > Streptophyta > Magnoliopsida > Malpighiales > Erythroxylaceae > Erythroxylum > Erythroxylum alaternifolium. Next base: position 34,474,683 of record JANIIA010000003.1, on the reverse strand, counting down.
GCAGGTTGGTTGAAAGATAAACCTTTAGCTTAATTAGTAAACCTCCGTAACTTCCTGTTGAAATATGGTATTTTTCCCAATGAACGAGAAGCACGCAAGAAGATTTCTTGGCCAGCCAATAGCTATGGAAAGAGAAAACAATGAGACACAAACTTGTAAAAGTAAAGGGTTTATAGGACAGGACCATCTAACTGGGTTTGATTGGCGTGATCTTAAGGACCATTGAAGTAGATGCCTTAGTGATATCAGGCTCAAAAGCTGGGACGATAATGATTCGATAATGGGACTGCTAGTGTAACCATATCTACTTCTTCTTGTTTTAGGTTAGTGCGTTGCCCAAAATGAAAAAAGAACTAGAAACAAAACTAGGTCGTAGACATTGTATCGACCTGCCCTTCTTCTGAGTCTGTTATGCACCATATGATTAGCTTATGGAATCATTTTTTTCTTTTACGCCGAAAGTTAATAAAGCAGACTTGAGTTTTTTAAAGTAGTTCATGGATATGGAGTTTGAAGAGTATGAAAATGAGCCAATATGTAAGAGAAAACTAGTAACTTTTCGTGTGTTCACCCTGAATTTCCAGGGCCAGAGCGATTGGAATCATTTGTCCTCTAAACTACATGCTTGTAAGTTATTAGCATCTAACTTCTAAAAGAAAATGGTAGAATCTTGGTTACATTATCACGGGGAATTGACTAAAAGTAGGAGGGAAAATATATCATCCCAAGTTACTATCGCTTGAAGGTGTTGTTTGTGATGGAACTGGCAACAACCTTTTACGAGAAAAGTTGAAAAAGTCTTTCCGTGTTATTCGCCGAATGAGGGCTATTATGAACAAGAAATAGACAGCGGAAGCAGGGAAGTCAGAGGGCATCACTGAGTAAACTTGTCTACGGCGAGCTGTCGACTTGAGGAGGCGGCAGCTGAAGCTTCTCCGACTAGTTGATGGGAGACGCATAAGGTGGGCTCTCCGACGGTCGCCTTGATCGGACCGGAGAGGGGAATGGAAACAGAGAGGTGAGTGAAGTGAGTGGAGATGAGTCCGAGACTTGGAGTTGGATGAGGACGAGCTTCACACTAACAAGAAATAATAGATGAATCCACCACTGTTAAGATAATCAGATTTGTGTGAAAAATCTCAATCTTGTACTATCAGGGACCTATCATTGTTCAAACTTCAAATACTAACAATAAACAATACATTCAATGTAAAGTGAGTACGACTGGATGTTTATGGTAATCTTTATCGTGTAGTGGAAATGGAGAAAACTACAATCTAACCAGACGGTGGAGACGACTCGCTATCATAGATAATCTAAGTATAACAAACACTCACCACTAAGGATAACAAGAAATAATAAAGGACGTGAGGAATAACTAAGAACCAGAGAAGAAGAAAATGGGAGAAGAAGAATCGGAGTAACCAGAGATGCAACAACAATGAAGAAGAAGACAGAACCAGTGATAACTGATATGATTTCGTCAATTAGTTTTCAACTAAAGCCAGACAACGTCATTTAAGTGGTTTTAGGACAGACTTGTTTAAAGCGCCAAAATGTTTTGTTTCTCTCTCTCTTTTGATTTCTCTTTTCATTTTTAAATTTAGTAAAGAATTTTGTTTATTTGAATTTTTATTTTTATTTTTATTTTAGTTTTTTTTTCCTATTTTTAAAATTTATGAAAATCATAAATTTATTTTTTTTATTTTTTCATAATATGGTTTAGTATTAAGTAAATATATTAGTTACTTATTTGATATATTAATTATTAATAAGAATTATAAATAATTTAATCTAATATTATATATTTAATTAATTTAAATTAATTATTAACAAAATATGAATAATTTAATTTTATTTAATAAGTTATTTTATTTTTATAATTAAATAAAATAATAATAATTGAATATAATTAAATTTAAAATATCTTCAAAATATACAAATTTCAAATAAAATGTAGTTAAACAATTAAAATATATTTAACTAAAATTTAATTAATTAAAATAAGTTATCTTTTAATTTTGTCTAATATGTAATTTAATTATATTAACATTAAAAACTAAATATAATTTTGTTTTTATTTGAAAGAAAAATAGGAATTAAAAGCAAAAAAAAAACAAAAATCATATTAGAAAAAGAGAATTAAAACCAAATGCCCTTTTGAAATTTAGTACCGAAAATGATCTCGTAGCCAAAATTTTTTGACCACGAGATTATATTTATAGTTAAAAAATGTCACTAATGTTCCTTCGCCACTAAAATTAAATGTAATTTATTCATAAAATATTTTTCCTAAGAAACAAATTTGTAGTAAAATGAAACGTAACTAATAATTTTTAAAAAATCTCAAAAAATAATTATGTGCTAAAAACTGTTTCAATAAGTTACTATTTAGAAAATTAGTAACAAAATACTTATTATTAACTATAAATTTCAAATTATGGCAACAAAAAATGAAGCTAATAGACATATTTGTTGTAGCGTAGGAAATACTGAAGAATAATACGTAAATATAAATTAAATTTTATAATTAAGATTTTATCATGCTTAATAAATATAATTAATAAAATATATAAAAATAAATCGTATCTTTAATTAATTATATCACAAAATCTAACACTAGTAGATTAATTATACCGCATACAGTAACAATCTCAAAAAAGTAAGTGAGAGAGAATTAAAAAATTAATTGTTAAAATAAAACAGGGGCGAAACTGAATTCACCGTAAAAGTAAGTGTGAATAGTAAAATAGTAAAAAAGAGGACGAAGAGATGAGTAGTTGTGAGACGTGCAATAATTAATAAAAAGTTAAGAAAAAAGAAATAAATTATTTTAGATATAATTTTTTTAAAAAACTATATAATCATAAATTCTGTCGGACGAGATAAGTTAAGGAAGGTGAGGATGTTATGAGGTCATTCTTTTGGACTATCTGGCCTGCATATATATTCATGCAAATTTCTGTGGGGTGTGAATGAGTGTTTGTATCTTAGTGTGGAGGATGTTCTTTTGTTTCTATCCAACGCCTGCGTCATTGCGTGTCAGTGTGGGCTCAAAGTTTGAAGCATTTCTGATTTGGTCAGCCTCTCTTTCTCTCGCCCTTTTTCTCTCTCTTAGTACTGTAGACGATAGACAGACAGACAGACAGAGTGCGTTTATATAAACAAGAGCCTCTAAAGTCTAAACTGACTTTGCTCAAGGTGAAACAACAGGGCCAAGAAAATGTTCGATGCCAAACAAAAGCTAAAAAGTTTACAAAAGCTTTAAGAAAGGTGACTGCAGAAAGCTAAGAGCTTTTCTTATTTCTCTGTGACAAGCCCATTTCTCTCTCTCTTTTATCTCAAATTTGCTTCTCTCGGTAAAGCTGAAAACCATACCAAAATCTTCATCCTTTTGTACTGGTAAAGATTCATTTCTCTGACCTCACCAACGACATATAGACTTCAAAATTTCAAATCATCCATCCATGTTAGGCCACTCCACTTTTGACTCTCCATCGCCTTCTGCTGATCCACTCCCTTCCCTACGAAATAATGGGGTCACCAACAAGAGGAAAAGAAAACCTGCAGGCACCCCAGGTAATGTTAAGTTGGAAGAAAATTTAAAAAAAATTGTAAACATGTTAAGTTGTAAAAGTTCAATTACTTTTAGCAATTAAATTTGGGGGGTTTAAATAACTTATTGTTCTCTCAGTGATGTTGATTATAACGACTCATCATACATCACTTCCTATTAAATGTAAATATGTAAAAAAAAAATGCAGATCCAGATGCAGAGGTGGTGTCTCTATCACCAAGAACCTTGTTAGAATCAGACAGATATGTGTGTGAGATCTGCAACCAAGGATTTCAAAGGGACCAGAACCTTCAAATGCATAGGAGGAGGCACAAGGTGCCGTGGAAGTTGCTGAAAAAGGAGACACAAGAGGTGAAGAAGAGAGTGTATGTGTGTCCAGAGGCAAGCTGCTTGCACCATGACCCTTGCCATGCTTTAGGAGATCTTGTTGGCATCAAGAAGCACTTCAGAAGAAAACATAGCAATCGCAAGCAGTGGGTTTGTGGGAAATGCTCCAAAGCTTATGCTGTGCAATCTGACTACAAAGCTCATCTCAAGACTTGTGGTACTAGAGGTCATTCCTGTGATTGCGGTCGTGTCTTTTCCAGGTAATTTAGTTTTTTTAAACCCTAAATACCACAGGTCTTTATTTTTTTTTAAATAAAGAAAAAATAGAACACAAATTACAAAGCGAGTCGCTGGAATCGAATCCCAGACATATCTTCAAGAAAAAGAAGAATGCACCCAAAGAGTGTGATATCGTAGCGGTACTACTACTCTCAGCATGTGTATTATTGTTCTAAATATATAGAACCAATGTCTTCACTTAAACGCTGCATGTTAATATTCCCAACCTTGTCTTTTAATCCAGCCTTTATCCTTATTGAATTTATAATATTATATATGTTCCTTGACAACCCTACCCGAGGAAGCCTTGGTTGCTTCCTCATTTCAGCATAATCGCCTACTTTGCTTGTAAAGTAGAATAATATGAATTTAGGCTATCAAAAAATTCTTTGTCCTTTCAGGGTGGAGAGTTTTATCGAACACCAAGATGCTTGTACAGTGAGGCGAGTCCAGACAGACGTACAAGCAATAGATCTGATCCGCTCCTCTAGACCAGCTTCAAGCCCTTCAAGTGATGCCAATTTTAGCACAGCACCCTTAACAGAAGTCCCTTTTCCCAAACAATCTGAACTAGTTTCCGTATATCCTGAAAGAAATGACACATCTACAAAATCTACCAAGAATGAACACAATGTTGAACTGCAGTTTCTGCCGTGCGAATATTATGCTGCAAATCTTAAGCTTTCTATAGGTTCATCTAGTAATCATCTGGGTGAGAATAAGTCAGAGATGGCCGGTTTGGAAACAAATATAGAGCAGACTCTCAATGCAGCAAAACTGAAAGAATTGGCTAAGGAGCAACTGAGGATAGCTATGGCGGAGAAGTCCTATGCTGAAGATGCAAGGCAGCGAGCAAAGAGACAAATTGAGATAGCTGAGCTTGAATTTGCTAATGCTAAAATGATAAGGCAGAAAGCTCAAGCTGAAGTAGAGAAGGCTCAAGTTTTGAGAGAACAAGCTAGGATGAAGATTAGCTCTACCATTTTCCAAATCACTTGCCAAGCTTGCAAGCAACTATTTCAAGCATCTGCACATACGCCGACGGCACCAGCCGATGAGTCCTCACTTGCCACGAGTTACATGTCCTCAGCCACAATTGAAGGGGAAGAAGAGTGACATGGAAATTGCTTCCTGCAGCTTTGGTCAAAATCAACTTAAGTGCCTTTTTGTTTTTCCCACGCCTCATTCTTTTTTCTTTCTTGGTTGGTAATCAATAATTTAAAATTTGTTTGGGCTTGCTGTATGAGAATTAGGTTACTTTCCGATTATCGATGTTCTTAAAAATGGATATATATATATGTGACTGTTCTTGGAGTAAATTTTAGAAAATTTGATTTTGAAAAATATTAAAGGTTAGACACTATTACGAGTTTATACTTTATACAATAAAATGGCCCACGAAGTGTAATATCTATACGAAGAATCCAACGAATGAGACCACACTTATGGCATTCAGAGACAGGAAATCCATTTGAATATTTTTAAACATGTTGAATGCTGACATATGAAACAGTATAGAATGTCTTTGTTTTAGAAATAACTCACCCTTGTTCCTTTGTTCTATCAATATTAAGACTTCACCTTGCAAGACAACCAAATAAGAAAAGGAAGAAAGAAGAAGTTAAGTTCCTAAATGAAATTTGACGTCAATAATCAATTGCATAAAAACATTTTAATTGCTTTTGACTTGTTCTAATTAAACCGTGAAATTACTTACTTACATGTCCACGATGTAATGTTTGAGGTCGGATTATTTACAAATTACAATGACATCAGTACATTTTTTAAAAGATAGACAGCTGCATATAAACAAAAAGCCAAGAGTACAATTAAACTAATTTATTATTTAATTTATAGCTAATATTTATTTATGTAGAGAGAACTTGACTTTTAAGTATTCCATAAAATAATGTCAATAATAGTTTTGTTCGACTAGAAGTCCTCTTCAGACTGTCTTTTCTTTTTTTGACTACTTAAGTCGTCAAATTTTAAAGAGCGGCAAAAGGGATTTGTACCTATTGCTGTCATAAGTGCAAAATATAAATGATTTATTCCATCTGTCATATGATGGGTGTCACTTTAAATGTAAGCTCAGCTCACTGATGGCTACCTTGTCATTTGGCTTGAAGCCATTATCCATGTGTTTAAAACTATATGTTTGTAAAATAGATAGACCTATAAGGTCCTGCATGAATGATGGAGGGCCCTGACTTCAAATTTAATTAAAGATATATAAATTATTTTTTAAACGTTTTTTAGTGTGCTAAAATATCTTAATTTATTACAACTGTCCAGGGCCCAGGCACTAAATTAACGTTACTGGAGAAGCCTCTCTCTATGCTTTGCGCGTTAGAAACTCTGTGTGAAAGCTAGAGGAGGTCAAAGGGACATATGTTTGATATATCCATGTCGACAATGAGATAGCGATCTAAAGCACCTTTCCTAATGGTTAATGCATGACAAATGGATTATATGTCTCAATGTATATACTTTGTTGGGTTGGAACTAATATTGAAATCTTGTTTGTTTGTTATGGTCCAAGATATATAGTATGCGTTCATCTAGAGAGTTAAAAGAGTTGGAAGAGCAATTCAAACGAGGCTGACCCCAAATTCAATCACGAAATTCCAAAGCGACAAAGAGGTTTAGGGAGGGAAAGGTAATGTCATTATCATTGCATTTGTGTCGTTTAAAAAAGAGGCATGCTTTTCAGTGCCACAGTTGAAATGTTTTGGACAGGCATTGGTCGCTCTCAACATAAACAAACACCACAAACTCGAAGGGATAGAGATCCGCTCTCTCTGGACAAATGCGCAGTCAGGGGACTTGGAAGAACAGCACTGTGACGCCTTTCAATTAAATCCTCTGTAACAATTTATTTTCTGACCATTTCTCTTTTTTGTGTGATTAAATTTTCTTTCACAGATTTAACCAAAGCAAAAGCGAAACGAAATCTTTGCTTCGCTTTTCCTTTTCCATTTAATTGAACGCCCTTTTATAGAACCACGTTCCTCTTTTTATCACCTTTTATTCTCATTCCAAATGTTGCACTTCGGAACTTTATCTTTCTTTTTTCATTTTGAATTAGCCATAATGTTGCCCCGTGTGCTTTATTAAGTTCAACTTTTCTTGTGATTTACATATACAATTATTAATGGGCCGGGCCTGACCGCAGCTAGGGTGGCCCTAGCCCTATGAGTAGGTATAGATCGGCCCGTGGCTTAGCTTGACCACTAACTGATCGGCCTGTGGCTTGACGAGCCATGAGCAGGCCGGGCTAACTCGGTCCACCATATTTTTTAAAAATAAAAATGTCAAAAATGAAGTCGTTTTTGAAATAATAGTCCCGCTCGACCTTGGCCCATGACCCGCCTGGCCAGGCCACATATTTACATAATTCTATATTGGGTATGGCTATTATGTTTGGAATGGACCTATGATTTGAACAACAATTCTAACATTAGCTTTTGGTTTCATGAAGGGTTTGGTTCATTGAAATCACTTTTCTATTTCTGATCTATTCTTGGTAATATGTTATTCCCTTATTTAGTTGAAGAAAATATATAGAATATATAATCCAAGGACTTATTTATTCTTTGAGTTTGGGGAATAAGTAAACTCATCATCCTCCTATCTTTATCTATTTTGATAAGTGTGAATTGCATCATATTTTACGGCTTAGTTTGATATGTATTTAAGTGTTAATTTAATCGTTTAGTATGTGTTTATGTTAGAATTGTATTAGTTTGTTAATTAATTGTGTTTAAGTGTTTTTACGGGTTAGCCAAGTCTTTGAGCTTAATTATTATGTCTTTGATGTACCTTGATGTGATTGTTAGTATTTTAGGATCGACATCGAAGAACGGAGAAGTTTCGGAGACACTCGGGTTGAAACAACAGCCTATAATCGTGGCACAATAGTCAACGATCGTAGCACAATAGCCCACAATCATGACAGAAGCATTGGAGTCAACCCATCGTGACAAAAGGGTCAGATGTGAACCATGATCGTGGCATGCAAGGCCACGATTGTGGCCTGCGTCGGGCAGATGCGTAGATACTTTAAAAAGTCAAGTTTCGAGGGAGTTTTTGGACCTTTCAGATCTCTAAAAAATCCTAGGACTGCCCAAAACACAAAAGGTATAAAAATAACAAGACAAAGAAGATGAGGGAGCTTTTGTATCAGCCGCCATTAAGAAATCCTAGACAGAGTTCATCAAGAGATTGAGAAAGAAAAGAAAGAAGAGAGACGTGGAGAAGAAGCCTACGTGAAATACTTCCCGGAACAGGAGGTTTCGCGACATTTCTACCTCCATCATCCGTTCCAATCTTGTTTCCGGTTTAGTTTCGATTTTATTATTGTATAGAATTGGGATAGTCGTTGATAATAAGATTGTGTGAATGTTGAGGATGTCTAAACTCACATTCGGGTTGTTTTTATTTTTGATTTAATGAAATTTGATTGTTTGTGTTTTACTGGATTTATTGTGATTTAATTTCTGCAATTGCATAATTCAATGATAAACTGAGAGGGTGAACTGAGTGAAAAATAATTAAATTGGACTAACGAGAGTTAAGTAATTTAATAGAACGAGAACTAAATCAAATCGGTAATTTGTGCAAAGAGAGATCTTGCATAAGTTTCCGATAGTTTTTTTAATAACTTTAGATCTAATTAGGGTTTTAGATAAATTGTTAATTGAGAAATTGCAATTCTCATAATCTGATTAGGGTTTATAAATTAGGGATAATGGTTATAAATAGAGAGAGAGTAATCAACCCTAGGACCATCTAGAACCAATAATCTAGTAAGTCATAATCGATTAGGTTGGCATTAAAAATAGATAAAACTCCCCTTTCTCTCAATTGGTAGCTCTTTAGGTTGATTCTTGATTGGGTGTTGCAACTGCTATTTTGTTAATATTTTCGTAATTTATTTTTGGAATTGAGTTGTATGATTGAATTAAATTCTTGCTTTATTTTTTTTACATTTGAATTATTGCGCATTGCTTTGGCCTTAAATTTTAGGATTAGATTAACCCTCATCGTGGGAATGACACCTTAGGTACTATGAGAATGACCCGTGCGCTTATAGAATATCGAGGTTAAATATTAAAACTTACGCATATCAGAAAATCGCGATCATATTCCAAGTAAGTTGAGAATAAAAATGAGAACTTGTTGGACAAAAATATCCTTAAGAAATTCACATAATTGTTTAGCTATAAAAATATAATAGTAACTATAACAAGAACAAGAACAACAATAATAAGAACAACAAGAACAAGAAGAAGAAGAAGAAGAAGAAGAAGAAGAAGAAGAAGAAGAAGAAGAAGAAGAAGAAGAAGAATAATAATAATAATAATAATAGTTAATAAACTGAATAATAATAAGGAACCTTAGTATTATATATTTAATAAAAAATATTTTAATATATATACTATATAATTTATAATTTGACATTAATAATGTGTCTAAAATCACAATATTTGAAATTTAAAATAACATTTATTTTTAATTTTTGCTTAAATTATTTCTCACATATTTCATATAAAAATAATAATCATAGTTAATATAAAAATATCATTTAATCATCAAACTAATATAAAATTAAGAATAATATAAATATTAAAAATATTTTAATTTCATCATAAAATAAATAATAACTAGATCAAAAAATTTTAAAATAAAATTTGATTAATAAACTTTACTCTAGGGCTTCAAATTAATTAAGAGATCAATGATTTGTGTCAAAATAACTAATAATAAATGTACAAAAATGTTTTCATACTTGATATATACAGTCTATGAATAATTAGAATGAGTTGGAGACATATATAATACTCACTAAAATTAGTAGATATTGTCATATCATAATTCCAATCGGTGCATGAATGAAGTTTACAATGTTTATAAAAGAATTTTGAGTGAGTAAAAAATAAAAAGTTACAGCAATAATATATACAAATAAATATTGATAATATAGTTAAAATATAGATTAATTTATAATCATTATATATAATTTAAGTATCAATTAATTAATTTTATTAGTTATTATTGATCATATTTAATTTTGTGTTTAATTAATAAAAACTCAATTTATCTTTGAAAGTTTCTAGTATTTATTTAATAAGCCAAAATAACCAAGGAGCTAAATGTATACATTTGTCTACATGATCCAGAATGTTTAAAACGTAAAAGTCCAAAATCCCCCTGTTATAATATATACATGTGTCTTACATCTGGTTAACTGTGGAATTTCGATATATGAAGGCAAAATCGTAAAATAATAGCCACAGCTCCACATCCCAAGAGTCAACGTTGAGAACTTTCCTCAGCTCTCTGGATTTCCCTAAAATGCTAAAGCTTTTCGGTTTATCGCCTCTGAAATTCGTCAGATTAGGTAAGACAACGCAACTTTGAATCTTCATTCTTCTACTCTGTTTTACTTGGCGTGTTGTGTTTTGTTGTGTGTGAGGAGTGAGGACTGATTGATTGAAGGTGAGATGACGACGGTGAGCATGTGTTGTCCGTGGGTAAGGCATGACTGTGAGGAAGAAACGATGGGTTGTGTTAAGTGGGTCGTGCAGAGTTGGCGGAGAGGAGAAAGGGAGAGAGAGAGATAGTGAGAAAGAAATGAAGGACGCGACACTAGTGAGAGAGGAGATTTGGTAGGGACGGCGAGAGAGAGAAAATGACAAAAAAATGAAGGGCTCGGCACCAGTGAGAGAGAAAATTTCATAGGGACGATGGGGGGAGTGGGGGTAGTCTGCTGGGGATGTAATAAAAATGTTGCACTGTTCACAGTGTTTCAATCAGATTTAATATGTACATATAAATATGTTGATTTGTATGTAATAAAATTAGGTATTTTTTGGTTCTAAAGGGAATTAGTCCTAGCTATTCCGTTTTGTTAGTTGAGGATATAGTATATTTGAGTTTGCTATGAATTGTTATATTGATTATTGAATAATTAAAATTTTACATCATAAAACATTTTGATATAGTATACAAGTGATAAGATAAAAAGAATTTAATTGTTTTCCTTTTAATGTTGAATTTTATTATTATTTATTGAAGGATGTATATTTAAAATCAATGTTTGTTCATCTTATGACTTGTTGGATTTATATCACCTATAGGATATTATGTTTGTCAGTTATATTTAAGTGTTCTAAATCTAATTAAGTAATAAAATTGTTTTGTTTGATTTGAGGTTAATGAAAAAATTTGATTCTTGATTATTATTTAGGTCATGCCTTGTACGAGATTTGGATCATCTTCATTTTTTGAAGTGAGTGATGTTCCCGATTTAGGTAATCCTTGCCTTCAGTTTAATAATCCTGAGCAACAATCAAGATATGTAACTTTAAAAAATCGTTCCATTATTCCAAATAGATTCATCGATCATGTAGCTATAAGTGAGTTAGGAATTGCAAATCGAGTCAATGAATTATTGCATAACATAGGATGGGATAGATTTGCAAATT
>JANIIA010000003.1:34447399-34460016 GCA_027478495.1 Erythroxylum alaternifolium | reverse complement strand
AAGAAACTTTATGATTAAATATGAGATATTTAATAAATAAGGATCAATATGAGATATTGGATTTTATTTAGACAAAAATGATATTTAATTAGAATTATAAATAATTCTAACTAGAGTTCAATTGAAATTATATTTTAATTTTAATGAAATTACCAAAATGCTTAAAACCTATTATAAATAGGATTAAGCTCTATGGAGCTAGTATTTCTTGTATAACTCTCTCTATAAGAGTTACAGAGTTCTCTCAACTTATTCTGTGGATACGTTAGAGGCCAGATATTTGTGAGATACGGTGGTTAAAACTGATCAGTTTCGAGAACGGTTCGAGGGATACGGCAAGATAAAGATCAAGCTTCGAAATAAGGTATAAATTAAGTTTTCGCTTTATTATGATTTCTGTTAGTCATTTTATAGAATTAAAGAGATCTTGGTTTTTGATAAATCAAAGATTGCGAAAAAGTTTCATAATTATTCCACTGTGGTCGGGATCGGATCTTGACCCAGTTTCCCAACAAAAACAACTAAGGTTTAATAAATTTTTGAATTTTAGGGTTATTAAATGTTAGGAAGGAAAAAGTTACCGAATTGAATACAACCTCGTAAACTTTGTGTTATTTTGTTTCATGTATCTCTTGAGTTTTTAAAGCCGTTACTTAGTTAAATTTAAGGCATGCATCATAATTGTATACTATATTTTAGGTTAATTAGACTGCCATTTCTTTCAAATTAACTGTAATTAAGGAAATATAGGAATTAATTTCAATAAGAAATATTTAAAATGTAAATTGATTTCTTTTGAATTAGTGATCGATATATAATTTTAAAGGTAAATGTAGACTAGTCTAAGATTTTTTTTCTATAGTTTCTTTATCATTGATTTAAATTATTCTTTTATTATATTTATAATTGTCATCATAATCAGAACCCTCCTTATTTATTCTTGTTTGCAAAGTATAAAACAAGGCTAGGTACTCTCAATGGGATTGATCTATACTTCCACTACTACAAAGTTATTATGAGTAGTTATTATTTTTTGTTGCGCTCAACAATACATCAATTTTTGATACCATTATTGTGGAGCTTTTCTATACATTTTTATGCTTCTAATTTTATTTTTTTCTTTTCTTATTTGTACTAATTTTTTCTTTCTTAATCAAAATCTATAATTGTTATCCAATCTTCTTATTAATCTATAATTTTTTCATGGTTTTGCAAGAGAACATCTACGTAAGCTCTTAATGGAACTCTGTATGTTATGCGTAAGTATAAAATCCACGAGATTGACAAAAGAAAGCAATAAGCTTAAAGCTTTCTTATTTTTATTAAAAGATGCAATTAGGATTAACCATATTACTTACTTTCAGGAGTATTGTCATATGCAGTAAGATAACGAGAATATTTTTCAGAAGTGTCTTAAGCTTCAAGTGTAGTGACCATTAGAAAAAGAAACTCATGGGTGAGGCAGCATAGTGGAGAGCCTTTATATCAGTACAAAGAGTGCTTAAAAGAGTTATGTACTAGTTGCACTTATCATCTAATTAGTGAAAAGTAGCTTATTTAATAATTATAGGGGTCTTCTACATATTGATAGGAATATAATTGATGCTACCTATAAAGGATAATTAGTGGATAAAAATCTAGAAGCCGTTAGGAATTCGACCTCCAACATGTCAGCTAACTTTTAAAAGTTTGGCTCAAGGCTTACCTAATTACTTAGGCATGTCAATAAAGTATATATATCTTCCCTTGAAAAATATATTTCAGTTCTAAGCTCTCTTCTTTGCCAAAAGAATGTAAGTAACATGCAGATAATGAAAACTTATAGAATTTGTTTGATGATGGGGCATCTAAAGGATGTGTATCCAATACTTGAAAATGTGTCTATTAAGAAAACAAATGTAGTAGGTGGATTTGTAAAACAACCATAAAGAAATATGATCCCTATTTAAACACATACAACTAAAGAAGGGATGGATCACTAATTATGATATATTCGAAACATGAAATAATACTAAAAGAAAATTAATAAGGTATGTGCATGTATTGTTCCTATAACATAGTTTAATAACTGCAAGTACTGATCCGATGGGATTAAAAATACTAGTTCTAACCATCTTTTTATTTTCTAATCTAACAAAATTAATAATTTATTTTAAAAGGAAAATTAATAAACAAGATCTATGAAAAATCTCCTATTACATTTCCTATACTTGAATTTGTTTTTATTAAATGATTAACCTTAATTTCTTGGACGGGTAGGAATTATCAAGTTACAGCAATATTTTTTCTCAAACGGTATAGTCATTATTCTTAAGTTGATTGATTAAAATCTCTTTCTAATTAAAATCTCCAAGAATAAATTAATTTTTTCTATGAATTCTCTTGATAGACTTGATTATAACCTTGGAGATTTATATAGTCCTATCTCTATGATTTTACATAACTCCTGTTATTAATGCCTTGATCTATTTATACATATAATGTCTTAATCACTATATACGAAATTCAAAATTGATTCTTATTATTTTACTTTTTTTAGTTTAACATAATATAAACACATAAAAAATTCTCAATAGAGCTTCAATATGGCATTAAATTAAAGAAATGAATCCAAACATTAGGTTCTAGGTTTCTTCCCATATTGATCTATCCCAATTTAGTTTATAAAAAGACAAATAAAACTAATAATAAAAATTAATTGAAAAATATAAAAGAATAAGTTCTCATGGATCTTGAGTATTTATGCTTCTTGATTGAATCTTAATGGAATCTTGAACTTTTCTCTAAGGTTTCTTCCTTGTTTTACCAATTCCTTTAATTTGGCTTTTATTAATTGCTCTTTAATCTTCCTTAGCATTTCTCTAGTCACTTAGAAAACTCTCCTTTGTTCACAATTTCTCTATCCTTTTATCTAAAAAAACCCTAAAATTTTAATAAACGCATGAGGACACGGGCCCATATTGATCCCATGTTGCTTCACTACTCCTTTTATTTCTTTTTTATAACCAAACAATGCCATAAAAGTAGTACTATATTTCAGTCGTGTTAGCTTAGAAGCTCCTTTGACATGCATCTTAGAGTTCTCCTTTAGAACAAATATTTGGAAGGCATGAACATTGTCCTTATATGGATAGTGTTATAGATTTAAGTCCCTATTTGAGGCACATTCTTTCATATGGCAAGTTGTCCTAAGAAGCAAAATTCACTAAAGTAGAACATGAGAGGAAAATGGGGTCTATTCTTCATTTGTCAAGTCTTCAAAGAGGTAAATGAACTAGTAAGTTATATAGGTTAGAAAATGGTCCTTTACTTAGGTAATTTTAATGAACATGGGAATATGTTCAACTCGTATTCATAAAAAAATTCTTTAAAACTTATCCATATTAGCTTCAACTCGTATTCATAGAAATCATCCAAAAACAAACAAAATGCTCCTAAATCATGCTAAAAACTTAACCTAATTAATTATCAAATTCACCGAATTTTAAGCATTTGATTATCCTCAACTAAATAAATTCATCACTCATAACTTAAATTAGTGGAAACTTTGGGAAAGAATTTAACAAATCAATCACAACAATCAAGATTTTCTGTCATTTGTCTAATTACAAAGTTCATTAATTTGTTAGGCATTTACCTACATGCATCAAGTCCTAATTTATTGACTCCACAATCCTTCAAACTTTAACTTAATCCATAAATTTTATCCTTATTAATAAGGTTAATATACATAAGAAAGATACTTTTAACTTTTAAACATTTTCATAGCCCTTATTGAAAAAAAAAGAAAAAAACTATTAGTGAAGGAGTATTTATAGATTTATTTGTAAAGTTACCTAACCTTTTGACATGAAAGTAAACACCTTGTCATGAATACTCCAAGTTACTCAGTTAGGTTAACATTTTGAAAAAACTACCAATACTACTTTTTCACTTGGCTTAAAGTTAGCAAAGTGAATTTATTATATATTCACTTATTTATAAACCTTTTTTCTTATTTGTATGGGATACCAAAAGTAGTTAAAAAGAATTCAATTCTAATTTAATTATACGTTCAAATTATGTAGAAAGTATCAGAGTGCAAATCAACTATCCATCCTCAAAATTAATAAAGAGAATTGAAATTAACTTAAATCATTAAAGCTTTTAATTGTTTGCCTTAACAATCAAATAACAATAACAACCAAACTTATAATGACTCTTCTCAATCACTATTCTAAAAACTTTTCCCAAATTTTTACAATTAAGCTAATTATTAAAAAATTGAATAAAATAATTGTTAATTCTCTCCCTTATAATTATATTGTACATTATCTTCAGTTTACAGAACTTGCAAGAAGAATGGAAAAAAAAGAAAATAATGGAAAGGAGGTAAGGATAATTAGTAATCCACAGATAATAGAAGAATCATTGGAAAAAATGTCAAGGATGAAAGAGGGTAGATGGAGTTCTCACCTTACTAAATCTCCCTCCCTGGTTTACTAAATTTTCTCTCCCACCTTCTTCTTCTTATTACCCCTAGCTTTTCTTATTCAATCTTTTACCATTAGTATAATGGATCTTATTCCTTATTTGTCTTCCAACTAGCCCAACATCTTAACCCCTGAAACTCTAAAATTGGAACAATATTTTCCTCCCCTTGTTTTGATGTTGTTACTAACTAACCTAACCAAAACAAGAAAATCACCGATTCCAACTTTAAGAAAACAAATTGTAAGAAGCTTGTAGGATATCGAAATCATTTAGGAAGCTTTATTTCATCCTTCAAACTAACTTGGAGGATCTTGTCAACCCCTAATGGTAATGCTTCATATGGGAGTGAGGAAATAAAGCTTCTCAGTTGTTGGATACTTATTAGGGAAAAGAATGGCTTTCCCTTTTGTTCAAAAATGAGTTAACTTTAATTAACTAGCAGCATTGAGGGCTAGAAAATATAATAGTGAGTGAATATGACTTCTTTATCTTCTAGTTCTCTATAGAGGAACAAGCACAAAAGATAATCGATTAAGGTCCTTGGTATATCTAAGGTCAACCATTTTCATCAATAAATGGTGTACTGACATGAATCTTGCCACAAAGCTATTATACTCCATCCCCATATAGGTTAATTTTAGTAGAGTTCCCATAAAATATTGGTCTTCAAAAGGTCTCAGTCATATTACATGAAAAATTGGCAAACCAGTTTGGTTAAGAACACTGCCAGTTCAAGAAAGATAAGTTTTGTCCATATTTGCATTAATATAGATTCTAGTAAGATCCTTCTGGAGGCTATCAAAATACTATAGCTAAGTGAATCTAGTTCACTTGCTGAAGAATTCATTAAAGTCATATATATATGGAAACCTTGGGGGGAGAAGAAAATGTCATGCATCCATAAACATAATAATAAAAAATATTTATCACATGAATAAGTGACTAATACTACTATAATACATTGGATAAATCCCCATTAAATTGATAAAATAATATTAGAAGAGAAGTACTAGAGCTGACCTATGCTAAATAATCATGATTTCCACTTTAATAGGCACATCATTGTTATTTTTGACCCTCCTGTGTTTCTATTGAATAATTGGTTAGGTACTGATCAACTCCTTCATTATGATCTTACAAGACTATTTGATCAAGCCTCTATTAGCATCATCACCATTTATGACTTCAGCTGCGAA
Source organism: Erythroxylum alaternifolium (assembly GCA_027478495.1). NCBI lineage: Eukaryota > Viridiplantae > Streptophyta > Magnoliopsida > Malpighiales > Erythroxylaceae > Erythroxylum > Erythroxylum alaternifolium. The sequence goes on along the minus strand of JANIIA010000003.1, from coordinate 34,454,347 downwards.
TTATAGAGGCATATACTATGGAGTGACTTGAGGAAGCTAGGTGAAAATATATCCTCTCTATGGTCTCAAATGGGAGATTTTAATTGTGTTATGTCTCTTGGATAATTTCTAGGAAACCATAAAGCTAAGAATTAATGTCAAACACCGACCTATATGTACGAGCGACCAAATATGTTCAATCAACCTCAAGGTGCATCATGTGAGAACAACTATAATTCAAAGTGGAGTAAATTTTACGCCTATGGATGAAATTCTTATGCTCCAACTGAATACCCACACCATCAAGCACCTCCAATTAATGAGTCAACTTTGAAGGATATAATGACTAATTTCATTCAAGAATCAATCATGAGGCACCATGAAATAGAGAATCGTATGCAAATTTTGGTGAATTAGATGGACCAACTGGTGGATATATTATCTTATGAGATGCAGAGGAGTGTGCCCAGTTCTACTGAAATTGATGATACTAATAGAGAGGCGATCACTTTAGTAGAGAAAAAGAGCTCCCAGTAGAAGAAGAAGTAGAAGAGGAAGAGGAAGAGGAAGTCTTAGAGATAAATTACTGAAAATCCTTGCTGAAATGAAAGCTGACCGATGTGAATTCAAGAGCAAAGAAAAGACAAAGATTGGTTTCATGAATGGAGGGACATTCCAAAAAGAGCTTCTAGAAGAAAAATAAAATATCAGAGATAAATTAATGGAATACCTTGCTGAACTTAAAGCCAATCAATGTGAATTCGATAAAGAGTTTCTTTATCTGAATGTCTTGAGCATAGAAAAAACATTTTTTGAGCTATTTAATGCAATAGAGTGAAGAAAAGAAGAAGATTGGCTTTATAAATAAAGAAGCATTACAAGAAAATAAGGAGGTAAATTTTTCTATTATAGAGGAGGACGAAGATATAACAGAGGAAACAAACATAAAAGAAGAAGAAGTCCCCATCCAAAAAGGGAAAATAGAGGAGTGGAAAAAGATAATTGAAGAAGGTGAGCTAGAGACTTCTATCCAGGAAGAAGAAGATGAATGGATAGAGGTGGTTGAGGAAGAACTAGTGGAGGAACCAAATATGAAAACTACTAGTGAAGGGCTTATAGTGACCTCAAGTAGGGAGGGTTTCTAGTTCCTCAAAGATAGACTGTTTGAGTTAGCTGATGATTTAGGGAGTTTTATCATCCCTTGTTTTATTAACAATTTGTCATTAAAAGGACATTAATGTTTGCAATTGAATTTATTAATTTGACAAATTGTGTCCTTGTTATTATCTTACAGCAGGTGACTTGTTACAGGCCATGAAATCGTATTGTAGAGAAAAGGGTTGAAGTAAGCTGTCGATTATTGATCTAAGATGAAGTTGAGCATAAAGAGTACATCAAGCTGTCGATGTTAAAAAAGCATTATATAGGAGGCAATCCATAGGTTAGTTTTAATTTTATTACAATTTTGATATTATCTTGTATTTGCTTTCATGTTAGTATAGGATTCTATTTTATGTTATGTTATTTCTTTTATTTCATTTTATCATTTTCTTTTATATTTTGCAAGGATTTTAGTCTCATATTAGATGGATCCAAATCAGAAATTGTAATAATAAGGAAAGTACCAAGAAAATCTCACTTTCATATATGCTTGGAGATGTGATTTTATTTCCAGCTTATAGTAAGAGTTCTATTATGCATTGATTGGGAGTTTTGATACTTTTCACCCTAAACACGAGAGTGCATTGAGTGAAATTTTAGTGAGGGTGTGAAGATATATGGTTTTTTATTTCAATGCGGTTGTTTACGTGATTAGTATTAATATTGCTTTGGGAGTTAATTGGTGGATAACTTGGCTCTAATTATACACTAATTTGATTCAATAGGATATGATGATGTATAGTATGAATGGACAGATAGAAATTGATGAAGGAATGAGGTTGTAAGGTTTATAATTTTGATTATGGTTTGCTTGAGGATAAACAAAAACTTAAGTGTTGAGATGTTTGATAGATGTATATTTGACTATATTTTTACACTTATATTTGATGTATTTTGCTTTATATTCTATACTTTTGTTATATATTTGGTACTTAATTTGCTTCAAGTGTCTATATAGATTATAATTGCCTTCATGGACTTAAAGGAGAAGAATTTGGATGAAAGCATAGTATAAATAAAGATTCGACTAACAGAAGGGATGCACGGCCTTGCATCTGCCTGTGCACTTCTCCCAGGTCTTGTAGTTTCATGATTTTCAGAGAATTTGGTGATGTACATTCTAATGCATGGCTGTACATAAGACTGTGCATCAGCCAAAACCTTAGAATTCTATATATAAAGATCTGAAAAGAGACTTGAGGGGAGAGCAGAGGTGAGGAGGCAATTTCCAGACGTGGAGTTCATTCTCAAGGGACGATATTCATCCAGGGCGAAAAACTTTTAGTGACGTTTTGGGAAATTGTCTCCAATACCTTTTGGCTACACTTAGTTTTGGTAGGTAAAAAGTGTTAGATATGTTTTTGGAAACATAGCCAAAAGTTTTTAGCTATGGTTAAGTTGAATGTTTTTAGCTACTTTTTCCAAAATGTAGCCAAATATTTTTAGCTACGTTTATAAAAATGTAGCCAAAAAGTTTTAGCTATGTTTTTGAAAATGTAGTCAAATGGTTTTAGTTAAGTTTTGCAAAATATAGTTAAAATTTTAATATAAATTTTAATGAAATGTTATATCATGTTGAATTGTAATTATTTATTACATTTTTAATCCCCATTATTGTATATAATATTTAGATTTTTGTGTGTTAATTTATCATACAAAAAATTATACAAAAATAATTTATAGTTTGAAGCATTGTATATGAAAAATAAAATATCATTAAATTTCATCATGTACAAGATTTTAATTACAACATCAACAATACTTACATACAAAATAATAAATTTATTTTTAGACTTACAATCATTGTAAATAATATTAAATTTGATTTTTAAGAATATGATATTAATATTTAATATTGATTTCCATTTTTTAACTATATTGTAATTATTTTTTAATTATATTGCAATAAATATAATAATATATGGTAATTAATATAATAATATATGCATATATTGATAATAATTGTAATTAGTATAATTATTTATGAATGTATAGATAGCAAATAAATTTTCTCATATCTTACTTATCATATTACGCTATTTAATCATAATTCTCTATTTATGAAATTGAAAACCTAATTACCCAATAAAAGGCATAACTTTTTTGGATAGAGCTTATAAATAATTAGGGACCCAAAGCAGGCCCATTTGCTACAAGGAACTAAAATTCTACTTACAAAACAACAAAAATGACAACATAACCCACAGCTACTAATAAAGCAAAAAAACGACAACGTTGTTGTAAGTAGCAAACAAGCTAATCAATCTATGATGGCGTTTTATAAATAAGGAAAATAAATCCTCCCCCACCGAAAGAGTCTCCAGATGCTTCCTAATTAGGGCTAAATTATCGAAGGTAATCTTCTTCTCCGAGTTGGCCAAGTTGCTAGGTATGGGTTCCTTTATCTTGCTTCTCACCTTTTCTTCTTCTTTTTACCTTTTGTCTTTGTTCTACAATAGGTACTCATTAGCTTTCTCTTAGAGGAGTCATTGATCACTCCCACCCTAGGTGAAAGCTAACCTCTAGGTATGAAATTACATGATTATTTTGTACTAACTCAGTGTCTTCTTGCTTAATCCAAATTTCTAGCTAATAGTTAGAGATCACAGGTCTTGTTTTGGAGAGAAAGCTTTGATCCCCAATCTTCATTAAACTCTTAAAGCAAGTCTTCCCTATTTGTAAATTTGTGCTTAACTTCTTTAAAGTTGATATGTTCATTTGCTAGGATTTCTTGCATCCATTTTCTGTGTGATTTCTACATCTTATTGATTACCTAGGGTTGGCCTTCCTATTTCTATACTTCCTTTTGCTTTGAATTCCATCACAGTAGCTCTCTGCATATCTAATGAGGGGCTCGAGGGACCTAATTATTTTATCAAAATAGTGACTTTAGAGGAAATCACACTTAATTTTGCATCCCCCAAACATAGTACATACATAGTTAACATTCTCAACCTTATCATATGAAGTAGTCTCGGTTAATAAATCACAAAATTAACATTGCTAGAATGTTGGAAAATTCAAATAAGAAGTCTTCTATTCTTAAAGTGTCAGAGCAATTATTAATTATTAATCTATGGCATGTGCTCTGGGTTTTATTTATGTTTAAGGGTGTGTTTGTGCAGGGGATTTTTGGCCGCTTAAAAAATTAAGTTCCAATGATCTTTGCTTCTTCTATGAATAGTTTGTTAATTTCATATAACTTCATTTAGTTTTTTGTTTCCTTATTAAATTATACACTCTGTTTCTATATTGATTATAGATATGACTTGTTTATACTTCAATTAACTTTTTAGAAACAAATGTTAATATAAATTTATCCCGAAATGTCGACGTGGTAGATAGTTTCCGATGGCAAAATTGAGCTTCAATGGGAGGAATGTGGCAGAATTCTTCCCAATGAAGAACAATCGATGCATAACAAATCTCCTCGTCAAAGTCTAATCACCATTTGGATTTAATGGCTGATATTCTTCTTTAAGGTTTTAGTGTCATCTGAATTAGCTTTCTTTCTTTCTTTCTTTCTTTATTATCTGTATCTCTTTTCAGTTAGTAATCTATTAGATGAATGTGTGATTGTATATACTATGTGTGGTATAAAGCTTCCTCGAATCTTCAAGAGAACTTAGATAAAAATGGAGGCAGTGGCAATGTCCTGATGGTCTGTACAGGATTAGGGAAATCAATTGTTTTGGAATAGTCATTGATTGCAAAAACTATGTCTATTCATGGAATAGATGATGGAGTCCTTCAATCGAGTAGGCGTGTGTTCAAATTTGGGTTCCTTATTAAGTTTGATTTAGCTTTTTAAGTTTTTAGGATTTAATTTTTAAAAGGATTGTGAAGAAATTAACAAGATTGTTCTATACTATTAGTTCCTTATGCGAAACATACAGTACTTGTGGTTCATCCAATTCAATGATCCATACTGCATCTGAGAAATTGTTCATCATATCTTCTACTAGTTTAGTTAAAGCTAAGAAGTTGTTAGAAGATGGTGTCAATAAATCAACTCCTGGGAAAGTTCTTTGTCTGTTTCAATTGATGTCTTCGAACGTGCAAGAAGCTTTGTTGGGAATTCAAACATAGGGAACTCCTTTACCTTATTCACTGAGTCTTATGTCACTTGGAATTCAGAAAATAATTATTTCTTTTTCTTTTTGATGGAATAAGTGTGAAACTTTATTTATTAATTTGTCTGTAAGAATTGTTAAACTTCTAATTAAAATCTTGTATTACTTACCATATATTATTATATTATATTACTTACCATATATCATTATTTATTGTTTTTTGTAAGAATCATATATCATTATATTACAAACTTCATGTTAAAACTATATGAAGAATTTGTGAAATCATATAAAATTGTCAAATCTATTATTTAAAAGAGAAAAATAAAAGGTAAAAATCTATGTAATATTAATTAATTTTAAGTTTATAGTTTCATAAATTATTTAAATGATTTTATATTTTTGTTAGCTAAATTTATTTTTACACTTAAAATCATTGTTAATATATTAAAAATTTTCTCAATATGATATCCAGTCACAAACTGGTCAACTCAAAGTTAGTGAATTCATAATTATAAATAAAAGAGTTATTTTATTATTAAGCATTTAGAGACGATTTAAATAAATTGTCATCAAAAGTAACCAATTCCCGACGATTCTCATAATTGTCACCAAAGGCTTACCCTATGGTGACAATATTACAAAGCTATTGCCAAAAGCTTTCATCTGCAACGAGTTTTCTAAATCGACACTAAAAGTTTTCCACTTGGGGACGCTTCTGAAAATCGTCGCCAAAGGCTTATCGTCGAAAGCTAACATTTAGCTACGATTTTTAAATCATTACTAAAAAACGTAGCTAAATATCCCTTTTTGTTGTAATGTACGAAATTGTTAAAACGCACAAAAGTTGTCAAGAGGATGATTTCTTTTTCTGAAAAAATAAAAAATATGTATGAGGGGAAGTTAATAAACCACAGAATAATATGAATATAAATAAATATATTGTATGCTTGTTTTTAGAAATTACATAAAATTTCCTTTTTATGATTTAGAATTTGTTACGATACCTTAATTATGAAAGTTAGTTGGTTTATTTGGTATTTTGTATTTAAAAACGAGAAATAGGTTTTATGTAGTACAGGTATTATCATACTTCTGCAGCATATCTACGGAAAAGTCACAAGTTAAATTTTGTATTTAGTATTTTTCTACTTAAGAGTGGGAGCTAAGTTTTATTGTCACCACAGTTAATAATAAAGTAATATATGTACTGTTTACGTCAGTCTATATTAGTGCACCTGACGAAAGCTATTTCTTAAAAAATAAAGGAAACAAACTTGCATTTCCTTTATTTAATGAATTATAAAGCCAAGGTGAGAAGAAAACCTTCTCAACCACTAAAATAAATCTCTTCAAATGGGAATTTGTGTTTACACCAGAAGTGTGAATGTGATACGTTTGGAAATAGTGGAGCACATTATCAAACCCACAATTAGGCTGCATCATTTCTCATTTATCAATTCCCACGTTCACACTTGCTTTCCATCTCACCTTGTGTCACTGGTATATTTTCACTCTTATCAAAGGTGTCACGCTAGAAGCCATTATTAACCAAAGAACAATGCCTCGAATCATGACCTCTTTGAATATGTTATCAGTCCGACCCCAAATTTCTTCCACGTACATCTCCACAACCACCCCACTAACAGAAAACTTTGCTTTTCATCGACCGATACACTCACACACACACACTCTCTATATGTGTATATATATATATATATATTTCTATACAAAT
>JANIIA010000003.1:34432423-34447299 GCA_027478495.1 Erythroxylum alaternifolium | reverse complement strand
AAAACTTTGCTTTTCATCGACCGATACACTCACACACACACACACACTCTCTATATGTGTATATATATATATATATATATTTCTATACAAATCAAACTATAGCATACTAATCGAATAGCAAACCTCCATCTTCAAGAAAAGTCAAAATGGACTACAACAAGCGATCCTGCATTGTTCTTCTGATGGTTGTTTTGGTAGCTTGGAGTGGTGTAGTAGTAATAGTAGATGGGGCAGGTGAGTGCGGGAAGACACCGATTCAGTCCGCGGCTGCTAGCTTGAGCCCATGCTTGGGTGCCGCTGGCAACGGCAGAGCTCCGGTGCCCCCAGCTTGCTGTGCCAAAGTAGGTGCTTTGATTAGGACTGCCCCAAAGTGCCTTTGTGCAGTCTTGCTCTCTCCTCTTGCAAAGCGAGCTGGAATTAAACCAGGAATTGCTATCACCATTCCTAAGAGGTGCAACATTAGGAATAGACCTGCTGGAAAGAAGTGCGGGAGTAAGTATCGTGATTTTTCATTTTAATTTTGGAAAAATAAACCAAAAGGAAAAGAATATATATATATTGCATCTTTTAGAGTCTACTATTTTATCTCAATCCCACATGTTGAGAATCTTGTGAAATTTTGGTACATTGGTGTAAATGTTCACTCTTTCTTTAGTTTTCTCGTGCTCTTTATTAAAATCAATATCGTACAACAGTTTATTAAATACAGTGGTAACCTTTCTTTTTTTATTTTTTATCTTAATATCAGGGTATACTGTTCCATGAGAAGCAAACTCAGAGTTCAACGGAATAATGGAGTAGCAGAACCTTATATGTGTAGACTCATAAATAAAGGCTATGCACGTTCTGTTTGTACGGGCATCAGCATCCATTTTACTTATATATATGCATCATTGTACTTTGTTTTGTCTTAATTTTCAAGCTGTAATCGTTGGTGTGTCCTTTTTTCACTTCAAATTATAACCGCTCCGAATCTTCGCTTCTCGGTCGCTAATCCTGTCCTTTTCAACTTTTACTTTAGTTATTTTAGCTCGTCAGTCGTCATGACCGTCGAAAATCAAAACGCAATTTCAATATTTTATCACATGGGTAAACACATTCATGATTTCTCCTAACTTCAACTATATAAAACAAATATTTTATAAATATATCAAAATTTGAATAATAAATTACTTTTTCTTTTTATATAGTTTCTATCAAATCCACATTAACATACGAAAATTATTATATATGTCAAGTCTTCGTCCTTTAATATTATTTATACAAATAAATTCTGAGAACTCAATAACCAATAAAGAGAAGAGTATATCAAGAGTCTATTCCCCATAGCCCATATATAATATGATTTCAAAATTTTAATAATTTAACTAAAATATTTTTTAAATTTAATTATAACTAAAATGAATTCTAATTAAATATCTTAGATTAAAACTTAGGATTAAAAGACTAAACTCTTCTAATTTATTTTAATTTTTAAATTAAATAACTTATATTTATAAATTAAGATTGACATCTAATAACATGTTATGACTACCAAAATATTAGGAATATCAAACTGATTTTCACTAATCTTTATGAGTACTATGGTATTTTGTATAATTAAATTATCTTGTAATACAATATTTCAATCAGAAATGGAGTATAAAATTAAAAATTTATACTTTATCTGAATCCAATCAAATTAATTTTTCAAAATCAGTAGTTGATTTTTTAATGATATTTAAAAATTCTCTCTAATTACTTTAGAGCATTGAATCATATACTAATTAATTAACTACTACTTTGTAGTTTAAGCTATATCAAATAACTACTAATTGAGTGACCATTAACAAGAATATTTCCAAAGTAGTATCAAAACATAATAATTTTTTTTTAAAAAAAGCACAACCTTAAACTAAGCAACTTGCAAACTTTTATTTCCAACCTAGTGAAGGCATTACAACATGGATGGGAGTTACTATGACATATACAATCTTAGGTGGCACTACCACCTTAATTATTCATGGATTGACAATGCAGGAGATTATATGAGAACATAAGGTCCACCAAGTTTCCAACAGAATAGGCATGGATCATTGGAGTCAAAGTTGGACAAGTTAATAGACATGCTGAACTCCAACAATAGCCTATATGAAAGTCAAAGGAGGATTGAAGCCAAATTTGATCAATTATTGAAGAACCTCTCCTGTTCTCTTTATAACTTGGAGGTTCAAATTAGGCAATCTTCCAATGCATTGTTAGCAAGGAATATGGGGAGTCTTCTAAGTAACACGGAAGCTCAACCAACATCTATCTTGTGTTGGGATATTTATAGAGGTAACTGATAGTTGTGATTTGCATTATATTTTAGGGTATAATTTGTTAGGCATTGATATGTGTTTAATTGTTGATAACTTTAATTATTTACACTTAGCGATTATTGACATGAAATTGTTTAAGATATTTACTTTAATTCATATATGATTTTAGGTACAATTTGGAAGCAAAGCAATTAAAGTGAGTCGAAAGCACTACATTTAGGTCGATTTCTAAAGATTAATTTTCACTTGTCTTTCTGGAGCAAGAAGAAGAAAATTAAAAACAAAAAATCAAAATGCAAAGAAGAAGAATTAAAAGTGCTTGCTGAAAAAATGAAGGAAAAAATCAATAGGACCTGAAGAAGAAAAAGACAGCGCATGAGGAGAAAGCTATGAGCAAAATGACAGCACTAAACATCAAAAGGACATCTGCGTGAAACGTAGATAGCGTCTGCATTTAACGCAGTTGTCTGCGTTAAACGCAGACGTTTGGCTAAGAGACGCAGCAGGAGGTTTTAAAACAAAGCCCCATCTTTATTTGTCTATTCAACTACAGTGGAGGCACGCTACAGTGAGAGAGGCGGTAGAAAATAGAAGAAAATAAGAGAAGAGATTGCGTGAGGAAAAGAAGAGTCATTGCATTAAATTGTCAAATCAACGAATAACAACAGTAGAGAGCATTAACGCGAGAAGAGAGTAGCTAGCGTTTTCGACGGGGATAATTGTTATGGGATTGAAGTATTTTCTTGGGAGACTCATGAAAGACTAAATGTCTCGATGTTAGTTTGGAGGTGACATCAACGCCGACGACCCGGGTTAAGTATTTTTTATTGTTTTTGTTATTTTTTCTCTCATTAGAAATTGATTGTGTTATCCTATGTTAATTTATTTAGGTTTTGTGTATGGATAATCGGATTTTTGTTATTGTTCAGTTATTTGTGTATGAATCCATTGGGATTGTGAAAGGATGATTTTAATGCGTTCATTGAATCATTTGATTGCATACCCATTGCTAGAATTTCGATATAATCCGTAATGTTATGTTGAAATTTGTGTAGCGACTAATGATTCGTAATCACTAGGAATTACATGACCTAGGTTAAATGACGCATCTTATGTGGTTGTTGCCTTGATTAATCGATTTTCCTAATTCTTAATGCTACAGGCTAATTAAATCTAGAGATCATATCCTAGGTTATTCGGTGGTTAAGTTTAATCAATGATCATATCTTGATTAAACAAAACCTAAGGGAAAACTCGGGTTAATTATTAACCTACAATTAATAGTTTCTAGGAGAGATTTGAGAACAACAAATCAATAAAATATGCTTAATTAGAGTGTAAGCCGAGATTGAACCAAAGAACCAGATCCCTACTGAATTCCCCAATTTTACCATTTTCATATCTTTTCTTTAATTTGTTTTTATTAGTTAGTTTCATTTTATTTTCTTATTTGAAAATCCAAACTCCCCTCCCCCCATTTTTCCTAAACATCAATTAATTTCATTTCATAGGCTAACCGAATAGTCCCTGTGGGATTGACCTAGACTCACCACTACTACAGTAGCAATCTAGTTATTTTTTTTACTAGCATTATGACGTACCAGTTAATTTTGACACCATTGTTGGGGAGTATGGTGTTTAGTTTTTCTTTGTGATTTAATTGGTTTTTTGTTTATAGTTGTTCGTAATTAGTTTCTTTTCAGTTACTTCATGATCCTTTCTTTATTATGTTTCGTGTTTGTGTTTTATAAAAATTTTATTAAAAAAATAAGCATGGATGGAAGTAATTTCTTTTATAATTCATATTCTCAATCTTATAACAATGTTTGGACTGATCAACCTAACTTTTGTTATGGATTGGATAATCATCAGAATTGCTTCTATAATAGTTTACAAGAAGTACAACAATTCTCATACAGACCAGAAGTTTCCTATCACGACTCTGGTCCATCTCTGGAAGAGTTGAATAATATTATAAAAAGCTAATACTTTGCAATTGTAGCAAAATAGTCTACAATTCTAATAGGATGGAGGGCAATTTCTAAAAACTACATGGTCTAGCACCCAAGATTCAAAGAGCCAACACGACTCAGGTACATCCTTAGAAGAAATACTTAATATTATGGCTGCTAATAATCTTCGAATTCAATAAAATATGCAGCAGTTCCAACAGAATATGCAACAGCTATTTCAACAAGATGTATAGTAAATCCGGTAAAAAGCTCTGTAATTCCAGCAAGATGCATTGCCTCGATGGGGAGATATTAATCATCTAGAACCACAAAGTGAAGAAGAGCATTCGTATCAACTCACGGTGTACTCAATGGATATTAACATGAAAAGCTTACAAAGTGAAGAGGAGCTTGAGAATTGTTAGGTCAATCCTCAACGAATTGCTTGTGTCGAAGAAACTAAGGAGGAGCTTGAAGTATAAAAAGATACATCTTTTAGCTCGGAGGTAAGTACTGAGTTCATAATTATATTCGAGACTAACCCTTCACCTTTACATGCAGGTTGGAAGAATTAAATAAAAAAAAAGGTGAAGAGTCATTTGAATTATTTCAAAAGAGCGAGGACTCAGTAGAGATCAAGAATCTAAAGAAAGAGGAAGAGCTGTAAGGAGTGCAATTTTTAGGAGAGTTATGGGCGAGTGAGCTGAAGACTAAAGGTGACAAGCAAGATGTTTAGTCTCCACACCCATTGACAATACTTGTACAAAGACCATCCTGGTGAGAGAAGGGCAATGCCCGAAAAGATGAGTGGACATTAGAGTATGATGGCGAAATGATGAAGTTCCACTCCTCAGAAGCCTCGAGGCATTGTGCTGATAAGGAGCTTACTTCGAGGGAAGGTTCTCTAGGTTCCTCATAGAGTTTGAGCATGCTTCCTGTTGGGTTCATGCATCCATTCAACAATGGATGATGTGCATATGTTGAGGGTCAAGCTTATGACCTAAACTAAGCGCTTGATGGGAGGCACCCCATTCATATCCTTTTATTTTGGTTTGTGTTTTTCTCTTTTGTACATATTTTTTGGTTGGTTCACGTTGAGTGTTTATTTGTTTTTTGTGTATTTTAGTTATAGGTGGAAAATGGGTTGCTATTCTTCAAGTGGGAAGCTGTCATTTCCTTACTTTCAGGATTCACATGGCCTCTCAAGGGAAGTATTCTTGTTTCCATTCCCTTTGTGTTTTTATTGGTTTTAAGACATTAAGGACAATGTCCCATTTAAGTGTGTGGGTTGGGCTAGTTTTAAAATTTTTGCACTTGAATTATGATGAGTGATGAATGAATCATGAAATTCTGTTATAGTAGTTAGACTGAGAATTAAGTTGTATGCTTGAATTTGGATTAGGCAGCTTGAGAGGAAGGTGAATCATGTGGATTAATTGAAGTAGTCGGTTGTATAAACTCAGTCAATAATTTGATACTTGAGTGATCAGGTAATGTATGAAATTTTGATGGATTTTTATATAAGCATATGTGAGGTTTTGAGCCTTTATGACTGCATTTCACAGTCATTATGTTTCTTTGTTGTGTGTGAGGCTCTCCTAGGAAGATTACCTTCAAAACTTACATTGAACCGATTTGAAACTACTAGTTACATGGTTTATGGAAATGATTATGACCTTCTTTATTTTGAACCCTTAGCTTAAGTAACCCACTAAGTAATTTTTCCCTTACAAACCCCTTTGAGCCTTTAACCTTGTTTGTTGCTGTATTAATCACCTTACAAAAAAAAAAACACACCCACTAGCATTACCTTGTCACAATTTTAATGAAATACTAAGTAAGCATTTAATGTCTATAATTCAGGGACTTTTGTTTTGTATTGTATTATGAGATATTTTTAGAGGTACTTATACTCATGTTTTGTTGATATATGCTACTATTGTTTCCTATTGCTTGTAGTTTTATTCAAAAAAAGAAAAAGAAAACGAAAGAAAAAAGAAAAAAAGAAAAAGAAAAGGAATAAAACATAGTAGTATTAGTTAGTGATGAGTAGTTGCAGTCTATTGTATTCATATGTTTATCTCAGAATTTGTAGTTGATTGTCCCTTTTACTTAGTACTTTGTGAATGCTTGTGAGTAACCTTTTGACCTTTTTACGTTACGTTAACCCAAACCCCATTATAACCTAAGCAAAGGGCCTTTTGATCTATGATAACATGTATTCTATGTAGAGGAAAATGAGTGTATTTGCAAGCCTATGGTAGTATAGTCTCTTAGAGGGAGTCTTGAGTGAAACACTAACTCATCACATACTTGAGTGATATGAGTGAACACGTGAGAAAAATTCATGTTAATTTTATGCTTACCTTTGATCAATTGTGTTTTAATTTGACTTTGTTTATGTGCACTGATGAAAAAAATTATGATATATATAGTAGCTTAATGCTTGAGTTGCCGATGTCTGAAGGATTGCATATATTTTATTTTCTGTAAAAACGAATTGATAGAATATTTTGGTTATGTTTAACTTGCTTGAGGACAAGCAATAGTTCAAGTGTGGGGGTATTTGATAGGATTGAATTATCTTATGTTTTCTTACATATTTCTATGTGATTTCAATCCTATTTCAAGATAAAATGCTTAATTTGAGTTCAATTTGGGTTGACTACTAGGTTGGATATGTTGATATATATTTGAGACTAAAAAGACAAAATGAGCTAATATATAGCAGCTGGAATGAAGCAAAAATGGCAACACTCCATGATGAAAACGCAGTGCAGGAGGTTGTCGTAAAACGACGCGGCAGGAGACTAGGACTCCAAGATAGGAACGACAATGTAGCAGACATTTTACGTAAAATGCAATAGCAGCATAGGTCTTGGAGGGAAGCATGAACAATGACCAAAAACATAACTTAATTCATCAAAATCATATACTACAGTGTAAGTGAGTGGCGGCAGAGAAACAAAGAGAAGAGATTGCGTGAAAGAGAAAATAGAGGAGTGAATAGAAAAAAACTAATTCATCCCATCAATAAATAGAACAGCTACGGTGGAGAACAACTACAATGGAGAGTAAGGGGTGACAGTTGATAGAAGGCTAGCATTATAGAAAAAAAAAGAGAGTGCAGCGTGAAACATGGCCAGACCTTAAATCTTAATGGTCCCATCAATGAATGATAACTAGCTAGAGAGAGTAGTTAGGGTTTTTGGTTGGGAATGATTTTTATAGGGCTAAAGTACTTTCTTGGGAGATCCATGAAAGGCTAAATGTCCGACGTTGGTTCGATGGTGACATTGACGCCGACGACCCGACTTGAGTATTTTTTATTATTTTTGTTGTTTCTTTCTCTTATTAGAAATTGATTGTGTTATCCTATGTTAATTGATTTGGGTTTTGTGAATGGATAATCATATTTTCGTTATTATTCGGTTATTTGTGTATGAGCCCATTGGGATTATGAAAGGTTGATTTTAATGTGTTCATTGAATTGTTTGATTACATACCCATTTCTAAAATTTTGATATAATCCGTAATTGTTATGTTGAAATTCATGTGTAGCAACTAATGTTTCGTAATCATTAGGGATAACATGACCTAGGTTAAATGACGCATCCTATGTGGTCATTGCCTTGTTTAATCGGTTTTCTTAATTTTAAATCTACTAACTAATTAAATATAGAGATCGTATCCTAGGTTATTCGGTGGTTAGGTTTAATCAACGATCGTATCTTGATTAAACATAACCTAAGGGAAATCTCGGGTTAATTATTAACCTATGATTAATAGTTTCTAGGAGAGGTTTGAGAACAACAAATCAATGAAATATGCTTAATTAGGGTGCAGGCCGAGATTGAACTAAAGAATAGGATCCCTACCAAATTCCCTAATTTTACCATTTTTCGTATCTTTTATTTAATTTGTTTTTATTAGTTAGTTTCATTTTATTTTCTTATTCCAAAATCTAACCCCCTCCCCCAATTTTACTAAACATCAATTAATTTCATTTCATAGGCTAATCGAACACTCTTTGTGAGATTGACCTAGACTCACCACTGCGTTACGACGCACCTATCAGTTGTCACTCACTCAAACCTAAAAATGTCAACATTACAATTTGGTTGAGTTTTGCGAACTCAATTGAGTAGCCATCCTCGATGGTTCACTCTTGTCATGCAACACATAATTTATGTCATCATGTAATTCACATCATCTCAATTTTCATCATGTAATATTACAAAACACTTTGTACATAATTGTAACATTTAAAAAAAATCCATACATTTCATTATTTCATTATAATCATGTAAAACATATTCATCGATAAGCATTCACACATTTCATACAATACTGTTATTTTATGCCCTTACAGACAATTTATGTTGGTTGTAAATTTATTTGCAGGACAATATTTTATTCAATAAAAGGCATTCTTTATCTTTGTGTTTTTGATAATTATTTAATTATTAAATCATAAAGATAAAATCCATGGAATATTTATTATGCAATTAGAAATTATAATGTGATTATAATTATGAGATTCGAATTGCATTTTTTTGTATTATTCCTAAAATGTTCCTAGTCGTAGTTTCATCAAGATAAGTTATTGATGAAATGGTTAGACTAGCACATATTTGTCTCTTTCTTATGAAGAAAGTAATTGATCTCATAGATTAAAGTTTTGAGACATTTAAACAAACATGTGGGTGCTTATTATAGAATAAGTTCATTGAACTGACCCGATTATGAGAATCCTGAATGGAACATTACTTATGTGTCTTTGGATTATCTCATTATTATGGTTGCATAATTGATCTTTAGACTTGAGATTACCAAAGTTATCTCATGTAGGAATTACTATGTTTTTTATGCTACTTATGTTTTACTCTTGGAGTAGTTCAATTCGGAAGTTATTGGACATAGTTTGAACTATATGAAGATAGTTGAGTAAACCAATAAAGAATTCGTTGTCTTAAAGTAATTAGGAAGAATGTTCTGTTGTTCTTGATTAGTAATAATTTTGGGAATCTTTGGCTAGAGTAAATTGAAATTTGGAAAAGTTGTTTCCAAATATCGATTATAAATCATTTACTAATTAGCAAGAATGAACATAATTGGATTAATTAGAGTAGACACGAATTCCATACTTTATGTCCAATTGGAATATTAGATGATGAAAGGATTAATTTATACATAGTGGCCATACATAGACACGTTAAGTCAAACTGCTTTGACATTCTTAATATTTGGGTGGTCATGACATGTTGCTAGACATCAATCATGATATGTTATTATAAATTGTTTAATTAGGGAATTAAAGATAAATTAAAAGGAGTTTTAATTTATCTAATTCTAATTATGAATTAGAATTATAATTTATAATCATGACCAACATATTAGGAACCTAATGGGTCACACATAAAAAGTCTATAAAGGAGAAAGTGAAATTTGAATTAAGTTAGACTTAATTGAGAAGTTTTAGAAACTTTAAGGATCAATATGTGATGTTTGAGCTCATAAGGACGAATTCATAATTATGAATAAAGTTTGACTTTAGTTGTAATTTTGACAAAATCCAAGGACGTGAAAAATATGATTTTTCATATAAAAGGAAAAATTAGAAAATTTGGAGCTAGCACTTTTTACATTTTTCCTCTCAAATTAGATTTGAGTTTTCTTCGAAAAGATCTGTGGATACCATTAAAAGTCAGACAATTAAACAGCTCTTAGATTGACTGATTCAAGGCGAAAGAAAAAATTTAACAGGAAATCGAAACAGGTTAGTATAACTTTGTTAGTTTCTTATTTTATGTTTCCAATTAAATTTTGTTAAAGTTGATTTTGTGAAAAAAATTTAAATTCATTTCGCTGCGTTTAAATTCGATCTTGCGTTTATTTTCTAACATTTATAACAGTAATGCTTTACTGGAGGTTTCTTATAACTTTCTAAGTAGACGCTGCAGCTGGATTTCAAGTTATATGGAGGCTAATTTTGGTTTTGCTTGTTGGCAACATGTGAATTTTCATGAAGAAAATCGAATGGGCAAAACTCATTGGAGCCTATATAATTTGCCATTCAGCAAAATAAGAAATCTGAAGTCATCAACATATCCCCAACCGTAACATAACAGAAATAATACATCTTCATTATCAATATGAACATATCCCCAACCTTAACATAACAGAAATAATACATCTTCTTTATCAACCTAAATCATGTGGGGAGCATGTATAGAGGGAGAAGAATAACATTCTAACCTAAATCTTAACAACCTATAGTTAGTAAAATTTAGGAAACCTGTTTACTCTGTCAAAGTTATATCCATATATTAAAAAAAATTTAAGTATGACAAGGAGTAGCTTAATTGGTTAACTTCTCACTTAAAGATTAAGGAGATCTTGAGTTCGAGTCACCAAAACAGTCGAGGGTTTGTGAAGAAACAGTCTCTGTATCTCTTAGGAGATACGGACATGACTGCGTACATCTTACCCTTTTCATACCCTACTTAAGTGGGAATTTGAGTATTGTTGAGTTGTTTAAAAAATTTTCAGGTATCCTTTATTAAATTTTTTATGCATAGGATTCCTTCAATTATCAATGTTAAGAGCTAGCAAAAATTTAAATAAGTATATATAATATTTTATAATTTATAAAATTTTAACCATTAATTTATATATTTTGCCTTGTTAACTAGTGTGAAAATGGTAATATCTTATTCAATCTCCAAATAAATAATGTCGAAAGACTCGCAGAACGGATCAAATTATAGAATATGTGGTCCAGATACACCTCTCAAGTCTAGTGCAGGAGCACAAAAACAATAATAATTAAAAAAAGAACGACTGTTTTTGTCGTTGCGTGAAAGTGACAAAGGGGGGCGATATTGATGACGATCCCACGGTGCTCAAAGAAGATTGGTTAGACAAAGGGGGGCGATGTTGATGAGGATCCCAGGGTGCTCAAAGAAGATTGGTTAGTAACACCGAGATACCACTTTTTGGAGCAGTTCTTTGTCTTTGTATGGGATTAAATAAATTGTACGTTGCCACAAAATAATATATCTGTTAAATGAGCAAATGTTCAATTGAATTAATTGGATGTTATTTTTATTTTATAAACCCTTTGTTATTTACAATAGGAATAATCAATCCTAAAATGCCCAATTTTTAGTTTTTTTTAATCCAGTGCCAATATTTTCAGTTGATTCACCAACTTTTTAAAGACTTAATAGTTTAGCTCAAGACGTCAGTCCGATATTAGTTTACTAATTTAACTAATGAAATCTATGTTGTTTATGACATATAAATAGTGGCCATAGTTAGATTGGAGTAGAGAATATTTTTTTATGTGGACATTTACATATCATAGACATCAAAGATTCCGTTAGCCAATTTAATAAATTATTAATAGAATTAAAGTTTTAAACTAAATTGTTAAGGAGTCATTTGATTCCATTTCTATTTTTCTATTATAATTTTTAGTTTTTAATTTTTAGTTTTATTTTTTAGTTTCTATTTTTCTTTTAAATAAAAACAAAAACATGTCGAATTGTTAATATCAACGTAGTTATATTGTTATTATTGATAATAATTATATATTACATAAAACTTAAAGACATATTATCTTTAATTAATTAAATTTATTTTAATCTCTTATATAATATTTATTTATAAATTATCAATAAAAATTATTTTATTTTATTAAAGTGAATAATTTAAAAATTAAAATTTTTTATAATTAAAATTTATTTTAATTATTAAATCAAAATTTATTTGAAATTTATATATTTTGAAAATATTTTGAATTTAGTATTATTTATTAATAATTATTGAATTAATTTAATTGCAAAAATTAAATAAATTATTATATTAAATTAAATTATTTATAATTATTATTAATAATTTTATATTAAATAATATATATTGAATTAATAGTAAATCAAATTATGAAAAAAACCGAAAACAAAAACCACTTTTTAGGATTTCATAAATTTTGAAAACTTGAAAAGACCAAAAACTTAAATAAACAGAATTTTTTACTATATTTGAAAAAATAGAAAATCAAAAACATAAATAAAAATAAACAAATCCTAAGGTTTCAAAAGGTGGGTTACTCAATTGAAAAGTTTTAAAGCTTGGGCATTAAATTGAAAAAAAATTATAAAAGGTTGAGCACCTTAAAATTGATTATCTCATTATAATATTATGGACGCTAGTAATTTTTTTTCCCTTGTTCAAAAGATCTATAATTTTCTTTTCATATTAGGAATCTAACTTTAATAAAAATTAGTAAACATCTAAGAAGTTAATGATCAAGAATTTCATCCCTATGGAACAAAGATGATAGAAGTTTGTTTGGCGTAAATCTAAAACGCAGGTATGTTAGGTAAGAATTCTCACTTCTATCAATGATATAAGTGAGTTTCAAAAAACTTATAAAGAGAAGTTATAACCTACTAAAATGTTAAGATATATAGAAATGAAATTTGAAATGAAGAAAGTAATTGATTATTACAAAAGGAAATCACTGGCTATACAAAAGAATTTGATATAGTAAAAGTGAATTCACAAAATAAACAACTTTGAAAAATAACAAAATTTGTTTGAAAAAAGTTGATTGATCTATTTACAGAGTTGTTTTATCTTATATTGTGTTGTGTTTATAACGTCCCCTGTCCTCATAATGCAAGTGAATGTATAGTCCTCTTAATCTCAAGCAATTATGTACTATAATTATCCACTTTCATACATTTGAGCCAACTACCTGCCACTATTCACACTGTGGAATTCTGTAATAGCTTAACTTCCATATTCTAGACTTCTGCCTAAAGTAACTTCTTAACTTCTAACCCACTTAGTCATGTTTTTGTTGACTACCTTCCATTATTCTTTCAACTTTCATATTCTGCTCCATTATCTAACTTCCAATCCATTCCCCCGATATTTAAGCTAACTACCTCCCTGTGTTATTTTTCTTGAAAGCACATACCAATTATGTTTATCTAGAATTATTGAATCTTGAACTTCTCCATTGATCCTTGTATGCATGAAATATCTACTAAATGAACTTTAAGACTTCTAGATTTAGGCTTCTTTCACTCGTGGGTCAAATGAGTTGAACTATTTTTAAGCTATCAATAATTGTACCCAGTATATGTTTGGCATATAGTAAAAATTCTTATGATTTCCTAATTAATATTCAAATTTCATTGAAAAATTTGCAAGACTTTAGGCTAAATTTGTGAGTTAAACCAAGTTACGTCATTTGTGAGAAGTCTCTTAGATCTAAAACAATGTTTTACATGTAAGAACTGTCAAATCCAAAGATTATATTAGAATCTTTTGAAATCTTAATTCGTTACAAAAGATGGTAAATCTCTTGAAATTCTCACCTTTTACCAGTCCCTTAGGATTCAATTATTTCTACAATATAAAAGCTTCTCGTTACTTCATCATTTTTCACCTTAGCTTTCAAACAATCTTTTATTCTCTTTTCTGGCTTTCAAATTCTTCTCTAACGATTTCTAACATTATGGCTTCTTCTTGCCGTGAATTTTCTTCCTCCTCAACATATTCAGCTAATCTAAACTCCACTGATGTATGTGTCTAAATTCATCATTTTAAAAAAAATCGACAATTTTCCCTAACTTTGTTTCTTTTTTAAAGCTGTTAAACTTAAAGTGGTATTTATTTCATTTGAGCCTCTTCTGCCTTTTATAATAATTAAGTAAAGAATTTTTATACTTCATATTCCTTTTAGCCTCTAAATTTTAACATTCAAATTTGTTGGATCCGGAGAGCCCATTTTTCATCGGAGATCTTCATCATAGACCTAGCAAGGGAATATATTTATGAGCTTTAATACCACACTTCAACCTAAAACTTTAAGACATTAAGTTTATGGATCCTTTCTACTTATATGTTCTTCACTAATTCTATCTCTTTCTAACGCAAGATTTCTAATCACAGTTATTATTAGATTTGAGTGATACCTCGATTATATCTTGTTTACAAGCACAAAAACTGATTATACACTATTTGTGAAACTGATCCTTATTTTCATTACTACATAATTTGTTAAAATAAAATTTTATTTTTAGATGTAAGTGCCAATACACCAAAAATATGAAATAATGGTTAGTGGTAACAACAAACTAAACCAACTAGCTTCTTTTACCATTTTTTTTCTTTTTTCTTAAACGTTATCACCACTCTGAATGAATCCTACAACTTCTAAACAACCAAACACCAACCTCCTACTTTATTAACAATATTAAAAATATGCATATGTATATATTCCTGAGATATTAAATTCTATCAAATCATAAACATCACAATTTCAAAAGTTTCATCCCATATGCTTCCCCTCAAAACCTTACCTACATACTTTAATGTTACGAATATCGTACCAGACTTAGTATTGGATTGAGTTCTGGTACAGTACTGTACCGGTATTGGGTACCGTTTCGGATAATTTTTTAAATTTATAAAATAGTCTCTGAATTTTTTAAAAAATTACAAAATAGTTTATTATCATTTTGTGCAGTTGTAGTTTATTTAATTTAGCTTTTTTTGTTTATATCTTATCCATTTTAGTTTATATATATCTTTATTATATTCTAAT
>JANIIA010000003.1:34416061-34432323 GCA_027478495.1 Erythroxylum alaternifolium | reverse complement strand
TTTAAAAGGGTAAATAAATTGACACTTAGATCTCGATTAATTTGTATATTTAGTTCAAAGCCTTTAGACATAGATTTAACTTATTAATGATTAGATATAACTTGTCAGATTGTGTTTAAGATTAAATTTATTTCACAAAGTTGAAGCCATTGCCTCATTTTTGCATTGTGTGTTTTTTGTGTTGTTTGCTTAAAGACAAGCAAACGTTTAAGTGTGGGGATGTTGATAGTTGTGATTTGCATTGTATTTTAGGGTATAATTTGTTAGGCATTTAGTGTGAATTTGAGTGTTGAGTGTGTATTTACGGTTTAATTGTGTTAGTTTATGTGTTTAAGTGTTTTATGGGTTAGTATGAGTCTTTGAGCTTAATTTTTATATTTTTGAGGTATCTTAATGTGTTTGTTAGTGTTTCATGGTAAACGACAAAGAACGGAGAAGTTGCGAAGAGTTTCGGGCAAAAAACATAGCTCACGATAATGACGCAACAGGCCACGATTGTGGCAGAGAGGGACGAGCCAGGGCAGCCAGGCCACGATCGTGCACTTTGGGTACGGTCGTGATGGAGAGCTTGGATCCAGGCCATGATCATACATTTTAGGTCACGCTCGTGACAGAGAGGGGCTAAAGCAAAAACTCGAGTCTCACAAGATTGTTTAGACCTAGGGGTCCATAGTATAATTATATCATAAAGGGACAGAACCAGCAACCAGAGTCTGAAAAGAGAGCATTCACATCAGCCATATTCTGAAAAAATCTAGAGAGTTATCGAGAGATTGAGGAAGGAGACGAAGGAAGAGAGTCACGGAGACGAAGGAAGAGAGTCACGGAGACAAAGTTTGATGCGACATACTTCGCGAAACAGGTGGTTTCTCGCAGTCGCTGCCTCTAGGAATTCGTTCCAACAGTATTTCTATTTTTATTTCAATTTTATGGATGTATAAAATTGGGATGAATATTGAAATTAACTGTTGTTGAATGTTGATTTATGTCTAAACTCACATTCATGTTTTTGGTCCTTAAGATTAATAAAGTTTGGTTGATTGTGTTTTTATTGATTTAATTGTGATTCAATATCTGTTCGTAATAATTCAACAATAAACTAAGAGGGTGAGCTGAGTGAAAATAATCAAATTAGGCTAACGAGAGTTAGGTAATTTGATAGGTAGAGAATTGAATAAACCGGTAAAATTGTGTAACTAGAGATCGAGCATAGGTTCCCAGTAGGTTATTAGACAATTTTAGAGCTAATTTAGGTTTTGGGTTAAATGTAAATCGAGAGATCATAATTCCATAATTTAAATTAGGGATTATCAATTAGGGTTAAGGATTATAACTCAAGAGAGAGTAATCTACCCAAGGACTATCCAGACCCATTAATTCGATAATTGCATAAACAGTGAGATTTTCGTTAATTTCGGATTAAAAGATCCCCTTTCTCTCACTTGGTACTTTCTAGGTTGATTTTTGGATTGGGTTGTGTGATTTGTTTCTTGTTTAGATTTCTGCAATTTAATTCTTGAGATTAATTATTTGATTGATTTATTTTCTTCATTAGTTTATTTATTTTGAATTATTGTAGTTAGTATAACCTTAGATTTTAGGACTAGACTTCTTTCCTCATGGGATCGATACCTTAGGTACTACGTGAAAGATCCATGTGCTTGCGGAAATTACCAAAGTTATAAATATTAAAACTTAACGTACATAACCTTGCGATCAGTAACCTTTACAATTATCAATGTCAAGCATTAGATTATATGTGGGAGCATCTATTTTTCTTGCGAAACTAACCTTAGAATACACTATATGAGCATACTGATGATTCAGAGTGGAGCAACTCCACGTATATATATTGAACGTTTACTCTTTGAATATTTAATGGACGCCCTTACTAGTGGTGAAGCCAGTCACCGTGTACTCAAAGAAAGCTTTTCTTCGACCGAAGACGCTAAGCCATATATAGTAAGTTATTGAAGCCCATTAATGCCCTAGAGGGACGATGAGACAAAGCTTAAATTTATGAATTAATTTGTTGTTCAAGAAGGAAAAAAAAGAATAGAGGGTCAAGGAGATAGAGGTTGAAGAAGCGAAGGAAGTGAAGGAAGTCTCTATTTAAGATGAGGACGAAGAAGAGTAGACAATGGTGATTATAAAAGAAGAAGAGCATTTCACCTTCATATAGGACAAACTATTGGATTCAATTGACTATTCAGGGAGTTTCATCATTTCTTATTTTATTGATAGTTTGTTTTCCAAAAGGGCATTAATTGAGGCATATGGACTTCTTAATTTGATAAATTATATCCATTTTTTTAACATATAGTTTATTTATTGGCTACTAAATTGCCATGAGAAGAAACAGATGGAAGCAAGCCACTAATCATAAACCCAGGTTGATGATAGACATGCAGGGTACGTTAAGCTAATGACATTAAAGAAGCTTTACTTGGGAGGCAACCTAAGAATTAGGATAGGTTTTATTTTTATTTTCATTTAATTATGTTGGTACTTTGTTATTTTTATTTTATAAGGAGTTAAATTGATGGACCCTTATGGCATGAAGTGTCTTCAAGTTCCTCATTCAACACCATCACCATTTTAATCACCATAAGTTTTCTTGCTTTTACTTTTTCATTATTGTTATTTATCATTATTTGTATTTTTAGTTTTTCACATTGAGGTCAATGTGTTGTTCAAGTGTGGGGATATTTATGCATTGGCATATCATTTTTGTGTGAATTTTTCATTTGCATTATGTTAGTTTTAATTATGGAAGTTGATCCATAGAGGAATGATCTGGAGTTTAATAGTTTCAAAGTTCAGACCTAGCTGCCACGATTACAAGAATATTTGCTAGCTACCAATATGTTAGGGACTTTCTTCCATAATCTTGAGAGATTCAGAGCTAGATGAGAAAGTGAACAAAATCAGGCTCTCTTTAGATAACATAACTTCAACTAATCCCTTATTTTTCTAAAGTTTGTAGGCCCATTTATGAATAACATAAAATGGAGTTATTCGATCAAAGAAAAATCCAACTAATGTATATTCCTAGCTTTGGTCCCCTTCTTTTAAAATATCCATATTAGGATACACTATTAGCTTACCAACTAGCTCTTTAGGTGGTTTAAATAGAAGAGTGAAAGCATTATGATCTCTAACATCTTGCTTCTAACTCTTAGTTAGAGTTTAAGGTTGAGAAGTTGGAATCAAAGAAGGAACATGTTTAGAGGGAATCTGTTTACAAGATGAAAAGGCTAGAGGTGGAAAAGGTGGAAATTCACCTCCTTCTGTATCTATAGCAATCTGCATGATAGTGGAAAGACTATGTTGAGGTATATGTAACATAAAGGAAACCAACTTTTAATCTATTATTGGGAGCAACAGTAACTAAAAATAGTAATAGATTCAAATGAGAGAAATATTAAAAGGTGAAAGAACCAAGATGCTCCTGAGTAGTTCTAGGAAGTGAAGACTGGAACCAAGCAGTTAGAGAAAAAAAACCAAGAAAGATGAAATATGCCTTAAGTGCTTTGAAGAAAAGATCATGTACAATTTTTTAATTCTACCTTTTAATAATATTTAAAAAGTGCTTGTATGGTTCAACTTATGTTTAGGTGAGCAAACTTCTTAACTCCTCATCGTCAAGGCTTTTTCAATTAAGTTTCTTTAATGAAGAGTCTTGAGATTCTTTTTCACTAAATATAATTTCTTGATGCATTTATATTGCTCCTAGCACTCTATTTTAGTCTCATTCATGACACAATCACTTCATGGAATCCTTCAAGCTTTCCAATATAGTTAAAGAATCTAATTGGTGTAATATAAGTAGGGACTTCTTCCATGTTATAGAACTCAATTAGAGCGTGGTATGAAGTCAAAGTTTTGTTGAATATAACATTGCTTCCTTAGAATTCAACTATTCATTTTCAATTCACAAAAGTCCTATCTAACTTCCTCATTAAGTATTGCTTCCTTTAATATTTGTTATTCCAGGTATAATGATTTTCCTCATAATTAAGGTTAGTTACTTCTATGATGCTAAAACAAGACTTGAGCTTACTGCAAGGAGCTTTTAAATAATTCCCTCCTTTCGATTCACGAGTATAGAGACTACAACTAAAATCCCTAAGAACTAGCCAAATGACATTCATATCTAATCCATTATTCCTTAAGTCTTCCCTTAGTGAAGTACTTTGGAATGGTAAGTTGGCCACATATCCAAATCTAAAACAAGTTCTCTACTTATTTTGCTTCAAAACAACCCACAAATGTAGAACCTAGTCATTGAATTGGTAATATGTTATCTCAATCCTCTTCGAATCATATGTTACTAGTATTCTTCTAGTATAGTCCACACAATGATTAGTAATAATTCCCCAATTAATTTGGACGGACCATATTTTCTTACATTTATCCTGTTTGAGTTTGGTTTCCAAAAGGCCAATTAAATATTGATTTTATTACTTTTAGATTGTCAAAAAGAACTTGCTACTTATTACGGTTGTTAAGATCCCTAAAATTCCAAGCTAATATTAACATTAGAGAGGATTAAAGGTTCCCTTAACCTTAAATTTTTTTCCGAACTTCCTAAACATAAGAGTAAACATCTTTGCTCTCTCCTTGATTATTTTCTTTCTATTATAGGACCTAGTTTATGCATTTGATAGAGATTTAAACCCTAACCAATCTAATTTTTTCTCAGAGATGTTTTCCTCTAAAATTTCATTCACATTATAGTTTATATTATTTTCAAATGTGCATAAATTCCTTTCCTCTTTTAATTCAATAGCTTATTTATATATTGCAAAGGTAGAATTCTTCTCATTGCTCTCCCTTATAATTTAATATTCATTTATCTATTCTCTAATCTACTTTTTGTTTAATTGAAAACCCTACTTCCCTTCTATAACTCTTTAAGATTATTATTAAGTTTTTAAATTTTGTTCATTCCTCATAATTTCCTCTTATAAAGAGCTTTCTAGTTGGCCTTCAAAAAAGTTTCTCTTTTTGTTTAGAAGGCTTCCATCGATATGAGAATGAAATTTTAGCTTCCACCAAAGTGTCAGGTGCATTTTATCTCTTCAACTTATGTGTTTTAGGTAATTCCTTCACTACCAGAAAATTAGTAATTAGCGATGGGAAATTACCAATGGAAACTTAACCGTAGCAAATTATTAATGGAAGATCATGTTTGGTAGGAAAAATTGTAAGGAAAATTTTCAATTTGTGATGGAAAATATATCCGTCAATAAATATGGAGGAAAATTATCCCGGCAAATTTTCTGTCTGATGGAATACAGCGATGGTAGAAAATTTTCGTCGATAAAGAAGGCAAGAATGCTTGGCGGAATATATAAGTTTTGGGTTTATCAACGGAATACATTTCTAACAGTAAATTTTAGAGGTAAACGTTGTCATTTGCTTCAACTTTGGAATTTTAAATAAAAAGAAAACGATGTCGTTTGGCCCTTCATTTCCCCTCCTCCATCGCAGTTGGTCTTCTCTTCTATCGTCACCATCCTCATCGTTCTGCCATGCCTCCTCATCATGCCACCGGCCTCCTCGTCGTGCCACCACACGTCCTTAGCATGCCATCGTCCTCATCTCTGTCGCTACCAAAGGCCACTGCGCATCCTCGTCGTTGTCATCTTGCTTCAGCTACTATCTCGCGTGCCACCACAACGCGGGTCATTGTGGTTCTATAAATGTATATTCGTAGGTCTTGTATGTTGTATACTTGTCTTTGGTTAGTCTGAACTGTGCTTTGAAGGTTGGTTAAATGTATGGAGCATGAGAAGTGATCATCTGAAAGCATGTTATAGAGGAGTTTAGGTGGGTTTCTTGATTCTAGAGCTTCTTTAGTCAGTTTAATGTAATAAATGAAATAGTAGTTAAAGAAAGCTGAAGATTAGTTACGTAATATATATACATGGTAGAAGCAGATTCCAGTTTAGTTGAAAATACATAATATACCCCTTGAATACGAATGTAGGTTTCCATATGTTAGTTATTTATGTTTTTAATTATAGCTTTCAAAGGACCATATTATGGAGCAATATTAAAGATATTTGTGGAAACATGTATGAGCCATGGATGATTATAGGTGATTTTAATG
The DNA here is from genome assembly GCA_027478495.1 of Erythroxylum alaternifolium. NCBI lineage: Eukaryota > Viridiplantae > Streptophyta > Magnoliopsida > Malpighiales > Erythroxylaceae > Erythroxylum > Erythroxylum alaternifolium. The sequence goes on along the minus strand of JANIIA010000003.1, from coordinate 34,426,205 downwards.
GCATTATGCACTCAACAAAAGCTAAAGGCAATATAAGTTTACGATATCTTATTAGTGAACTTAAAGAATATGATAATCAAATCTATGTTACTGATGATAGGATGGAGGGAAAATTTTACACATGGATAAACAAATAGAAGGAGAATTGATTAATGAAGAAGTTGGATAGAGCTACGATCAATGATTTATAGATAGAGAACATTCCAAAGAGTAGTTGCTTTCAATTGTCATCTATTTTTTAGTTATACCCCCATTCTAGTGTAAAACATTTACAGTCGGTAAAGAAGAAAATTCCTATTTTGATTCAAAAATTATTTAACTAAGGTGGGAGGCTTTGATTTAACTCTTTCTAATAGGCTTACAACATTTGATATATGGACCTGTGGAGTCACTCTTTATATTTATGGCAAGATATTTTCCTTTTTTAAGAATTGTTTACTATTTTGTTTGGTATATTTTGATTATAATTAATTACTAATGGTTAATATAGAGAGTATGAGATTTATATATTAGATAGTCTTGGTCATTTTAAACTAGAAAGGGAAAAGAAGCTAAATTAAGTTAAAATCTTGCATTATGTAACTTTAAATGATGCTCGGTCAAATATTCAAATGAGCATAACTCATTCTGTTCACACAATAAGGCCATATCTTTGTTTTTGACATGTTAAAACTAGAATATAACACATTCATTCAATTCAAAATTTGACTATTGGCTGCTTATATATTTGCACAAATGATTAGAAAATACCTAAAGCAAATAAGAAGATTTGTTTTATGTTTCTCATTTGAAATTATTCATAGAGCAAAATACATTGAACAAATGATATATTAAATGCATGAATATGGTTATTAGAGACCTAAATTGTTTTAAGGACTGAAAATGGAAACCAAGTAAGAGAACATATAGAGAAAGGACAATTTACTCCAAAGAAATAGTTTTCATAGTATAGTAGAGTTATTGGAGAAGCATGACTTATCGTGTACTGTAGTAATACTAAGGCAAGTTATTTTGACAATTTTATGAAATTGTAGATATTGTCTTATTTTTGTTTCATCTAAGAAGAAAGTCTAATTGGTTGAGGGTTATGAAGAAGATAATTTAATAGATTTTACAATATAATTGTACTTAAGATCTTTTATGAATCTCCATGTAAATAATTTTAGAACAAATGAGAAAAAATGCTAGTATTCTTTTTCGCAGACCCTAATTTGTTTTGAAGACCGTTGCTCATCCTTCTCCTTTGTAGTTTGTAGTTGTCCGTCCATCTAGGTAAGTCATCTAACTAATGTCTACCACATGTGTAGCTTTAATAATAGATTGATTAGATGCGTTTGAGTTTTGTGTGAATGCAAATTAAGGAGGTCTTGATTTTGTGTTATTGTTTAGAATATTCTTATAATCATTTTTGAGTTTTTATATTCTTTTTTGATAGTCTAAGTATTTATGTTTGGGTTATGTTTGAATCATTGATGAGTAGATGTATGATTACATAAGTATTTACTGTATGTGGAATGAGTTTGAGAGCTTATGGATGATTTGAGGCATAATAAACCCCTAGGATGGTATATAAGCTGGAAGCTTGTGATGTAACTCTTATGAGGCTTATTGGTGAAAAATTTCACGAGCCTAGGAGTCACAACGAGAACTTGCTTTCTTGATTCACAGGTGTAAATAATGTCACGTACCATAGTATTGAAATCAATTGTATGATATTAATTCAATTGATTAATACTAGGGGATGTTGTGTAAAGTTTAAATGTTCTATAAACTTATGGGACATGAAGGATACTAACTATGAAATCACTTTTTTAAATTAACAGTTTTGTAGAAATGAGTAATGTTGACAGATCTTGGATGTATAGACAATTAACACCTGATGGTTTCATTAATCCTGAGTTTGTTGAGGGAGTTGAAGCTTTTATTCATTATGTATATTCTCAACATGCATATATGGATGGCCCAAAGATCAAATGTCTATGTAAAAAGTGCAAACATATTCGTTTCCTTCATATTGATGAAGTGAATGGCCATTTGCTGATAAAAGGGTTTGTTCCAAATTATTTTGAGTAGACAAGACATAGGGAGCCATTGATTTATAGCACCTCAAGGGAGAATGAAGTAAACTCGTCAGTAAATGTGGATGAGTTTGAAGGGGGATTGGATTTAAAACAAATAATGTGGGTGCAACTAAAAATCCTTACATGCAAATGGTTTATGATGCAGCCGACTATACCTTTCAGGAAAATATAGAAAATCTTGAAGAAGAACCAAACCCATATGCAAAAATTTTTTTGACTTACTACACTCAGCTGACTAATAATTATGGCCAAATTGTGAGACAATGACTCAATTGTCTTCAATTGCTCGAATATTGAATATAAAGTCTAAAGGGCATATTTCTGATTGTAGTTTTGATAAAAATTCTTAGATAGTATAATGAATTATTACCTCCTAATCATACAAAGGTTGATAGTTTTTACAATATAAGGAAATTTATTAGGGGTCTCGGTTTGCCTGTTGAAAAATTAATTGTTACAAATTGGGATATATGTTGTATTGGGGAGATAATGTGGAATTACAAGAGTGAAAATTTTGTGATTAATCTAGATTCAAGCCTAAAAAGCATTTTATGAAACAGAAATTAGTACCCTGGAAGCGGATGTGTTATTTCCCGTTAACTTCAAGACTTCAAAAACTATATACTTATAATGTTACTGTATCTCATATGAGATGAAATAATGGACATGAAAAGGAATATGGAATAATGAGTCATCCATCAGATGCACTAGCATGGAAACATTTCAATAATACCTATTATAAGTTTGTAGCTGAAAGTCAAAATGTTAGGTTAGGATTGTCGATGAATGGATTCCAACCTTTTGGTCAATTCAATAAACAATATTCATTATGGCCAGTCATAATTACTCCTTATAATTTGCCTCCCTGGATGTTTATGAATGAGACATATATGTTCTTGATAGTGCCTATGCCAGGGCCTACAAATCTAAAACATAAAATTAATGTATTCTTATAACTATTGATATCTGAATTGCAACATCTTTGGGAATATGGTGTAGAGACATATGATTTGTTTTTGAAACAAAATTTTATATTGAGAGTAGCTTTGATATGGACTATTAGTGATTTTTTGGCATATACTATGTTGTTTGGATTGAGCACAGCAAGAAAATTGGCTTGTCTTTATTGTGGCAATGTTTTTGATGCGCTTTATCTTCCAAATGGGGGCAAAACATGTTAGTTGACAATCATATGAAATTTCTTCCTCCAAATCATCCATGTAGACGTAATAAACAAAAGTTTATTAAAAATAGGATGTTACAAACACCTCCTCCCCCTCACAAAGCTAGTCAAGAGATATTGCAGGAGATTGATGAATTAGGGTTGTTGAAAGTTACAGCATTTAAAGCTGATGAAGTTAATACAAGCATTAGTAAAAACTTTGGTCGGAGAAAACGAAGCATATTTTTAGGATTTGCCATATTGGAAAACTAATTTGATACATCATAATCTAGATGTGATGCATATTGAAAAAATATTTTTGACAGTTTGTTTAATACCATAAAGAACATTGAAGAGAGGGCAAAAGACAATGCAAAATCACGAGCTGATTTGACTTTTTTTATAGAAGGAATGAGTTAGATACAGATCTTTACACCTGTAAATATCCGAAAGCATGTTACACTTTAGAAAAAAACACAAAAGGAAATTTTGTATGAATGTTTGAAAAGTCTAAAGTTGCCCGATATTTATGTTTTAATCTTGGCAAGGTTGTGGACATGAGGGAGTACGAATTATTTGGGATGAAAATTCATGATAGTCATGTGTTTATGCAAAGGCTAATTCCAATTGCATTTTGAGAGTTGCTAGCAAATAAGGTTTGGGAAGTTGTAACATAATTAAATTTGTTTTTCAAAAGCATAGCATCATCCGAAATAAAGTTAACTGAAATAGAAAAACCAAATTTCTTTGACTATATGGAACATCTATCTGTGCATTTAGCACACGAGGCTAAACTTGTTGGTCCAGTTCAATATCGATGGATGAATTCGTTTGAGAGGTAATTATAGTAAATATTTAAATTGAAATAATAACATGTTTTAATAACAGAATTGTAATAATCTTATTCACTAATGTAGATATTTGTGTCACTTAAAGAAAATGTCAAAAACAAGACTAGAGTTGAAGATTCGATATGTAATGCTTTTTTAATGGAGGAAGCAAGTACATTTTTTTCACATTATTTTGAGCCGCGTGTGCATACAAGATAAAGAAAAGTTCCTCGTAATGACGATGGCGGAGGAACAGGTGATGCTGATGATAACTTATCCATTTTCACATATCCTGGAAGAACATATGGACGTTCAACAAGAAGAATGTTAACAAAGAAACAAATAAAGGCTGCCCATCGTTGTATTTTATTGAACTGTCAAGCAGTTTAACCTTTCGTGCAGTAAGTTAAAGTTGATTTTGAAATTGATTATTTGAGTTTTGAATTTTAATGTTATTTACAATTGAAATACATAATAATATTTTTAGATTATAAGAGGAATGGTTACGCGAGCTAATTCTTGAAAAAAACGTAGGATGATATCAATAAAGAAGTTAGAAGATATTTTCCTCGATGGTTTGAGAAATATGTAAGTTTTTACTTACAATTATTGAAATGATTGAATTATAAAAGATTAAAGTGTTCAAATGACATTATAATATTTAATATGATAATTTCTTTTGTGTAGGCCTTGGAAAATTCAATAGAGAACAAGTTCATATGTGATCTTGCGAAAGGACCTTTGCGAACTGTTAAATTGTTTCTAGTGTATTTCGTTAATGGATATAAATATCAAACAGAATATCGTGGTCATAGCATAAAAATAGTAAATAGGGGAGTTTGTATACAGGGAGAATTAATGGATTTCTATGGTAAAATTATTGAGATACTTGAAATTGAGTACCCTGCATTACCAATAAAGCAAAGTGTGATATTTAAATGTGACTAGTTTGATCAAACTCCTAATGTTGGTAAAAAAGTGTATAGTCGACATAATCTAGTTGAAATTAACCAGCTAAGAAGACTTAGACAATTTGAACCTTTCGTGTTAGCAATGCAAGCGATCCAGGTGTATTATGTCCCTTTCCCTAGCTTACAATGAGATAAGTCAGATTGGTTGGCCGTTTGCAAAGTTAAACGTAGAGGTGTTTTTGAATCATATGGAAAAGGAGAAAGAGAATTGAAAGTGAAACGTTTCAGAAAGATGTTTATGAAATAAATGTATCTATTACATATAACGAGAATGAACGTTTAAATGATCCAAATAATGAATACATTAAAATTTCATATGGAGAGGATGAGGAGGGCGAGAGATCTGAAGAGGAGCTTGAGTTTGATTTTAATTCTTCAAAAAAAGATGATGATAATGATTTTGATTTACAATTAAGTACTGATAGCGATTAATTTGTGTTTGTAATAGAATATTATATTCAATAAATCAATTATTGAATCAACAATATATTGTTATATATTGAATTGAAATTGTTATATTTCTAAAATATTTAATAAAATATATTTATGAAATTGTTATAGAGACCTTGTTGGTGCGATACACAAGATTGGTGTACGACCTCCTCATATTTCAGAAAAAATATGAGGTCGTTGGTAGCAGTATTGAACATCACTCAAGGCAATGTCCATTTAAAAGCGTAATTCTACCAACAAACATGGAAGACCAGGGAGAGAGAGTCTTCCCGTACACACTTTAAGATCTATTAGCTACTACGAGCATGCAGAGAGACATGTAAGTACCTACACTTTATACTTATATTCTGATTTTTTTACTTTGATGTTTTTCAATTTACTTTGATGTGTGAATTTTAGAATAAAAATATGTGTATTATAAAGAATGATAATGTTATTAATGTCTGGTGTCATATATGGTTGTGTTGTTGAGTTACTTTCTTTGTTCAACAAGGGGTAAATATCATTAAAATAGAGAAAATTTTGTCAAAATTTTTGTAAATTGTAGTTCACTTATAACATTTTATTCTGATGCAGGAAAAGTCTATGGGCAGGACGCCTACACCTCGTCAGCTCTTTTTACACAAGATTGTTATACGACCTCCTCATATTTTCGAAAAAATATGAAGTCATTGGTAGCAATATTAAACATCACTCGAGGCAATTTCCATTTCAGAGCATAATTCTACCAACAAACGTGGAGGACCAGGGGAGAGAGTCTTCCCGTACACACTGAAAGATCTATTAGCCACCACAAGCATGTAGAGAGACATGTAAGTACCTACACTTTACACTTATATTCTGATTTTTTTACTTTAATGTTTTTCAATTTAATTTGATATATGAATTTTGGAATGAAAATATGTGTAATATGGAGAATGATAATGTTATAAATGTCTGGTGCCATATATGGTTGTGTTGTTGAGTTACTTTCGTTGTTTAACAAAGGGTAAGTATCATAAAAATAGAGAAAATTTTGTCAAAATTTTGTAAACTGTAGTTCACTTATAACATTTTATTCTAATGCAGGAAAAGTCTATGGGTAGGAAGCTTACACCCTGTCAGCTCTTTTTGCACACTCACATTAAGAAATATGACGGTGTGACCTTCATCAACACCGGATGTAGAGAATTAAATGTATGTGAAATTTATGCTTTACTATTAATGCTTAATAATTATATCTTATTAATATAAACATTGCCTTCTGATATGATCAAATATAAGAAAACATTCAACGACAGTCTGAAAATGTTGATGACAGTCAAACCTATCTTCATGCAGTAGGTGGTAGGGACCGTCGTGGAAGGATCTTCGGCTTAGGTTCATTTGCGAACATATGTTATTCACAATCATTCATATCCAATACAGCAACATCTAGTAGATAGTCCACATCTAATGAAGTTTATGAGCTTCGGAGCACAGTACAGGCACTAGTAACTCAGTTGCAATAGAGAATGGAATACTTGGCTTAGTTTCATAATGAAATGGATGAGTTGAAGGGGAAAGGCAGCACCTCATCGTAACATTCAAAACATCTGCATTCACCAAATGAGTAGCATAATTGTATTATTTTGTATGAACTAAATACTTATTATTGTAGATAATAATTTTTTATTATCAATTCAGATAATTTTTACTTTATATTATTAATCAATTTTCTATTTTAACAAATTAAATGTAGAAACAAATCAAAATATTATCAATAGATAACTGATAACTGTATAAATTATACATCAATCATAATATTATCAAATAAAATTAAATGCAGGGAAAATTTTAAAAAAACAATATCAGTAAATTTACCTATGAAAAAACAAAATATGTATGTAAAATGCAGTAAATTTACAGATGGACAACCAAACTCTATCGGCAAAATACAGTAAATTTACCGACGAACCATCAATATCTGTCGGTAAAGTTAGTCATGAATTCACTGACGGATTTTGGTATCCGTAGGTAAGTTTACTGACAGAAATGACTTGTCTGTTGCTAAATTTACAGACAGCGTAGAAATTACCATCGCTAAATATGGCGACGAAATAGAGTTGGCCATCTGTAAATTTGTGACGAAAAATTTGTACTCCATCGCCAATTATTACTTACAGTCGTTTCTCTGACGACTTATTCTGTCGGTAAATTTCATCACTAACTGAGCTTATCGACAAAAAACCTTCATATTCCGTCAATAATTTCCGTCGATAAACCCCATTTTTCTTGTAATGCTTGCAAGTTTTGACCTCAATGCAAATTCTAGCATAGCCTATCCTAATGTCCCCTTTTCTTCTTTCTCTTTTTATTCATTAAATATCATATTATTATAAACCTTTTTGCATAATATCTAATTGTTTTTAAAATAACTATTTATAAAATAAAGTTGTTCATGTATTGAAACAAAATGTTAAAAACATGTTCATTTATTAACTTTTAATTATTAAAATTTTTAATTAAAAATAAATTATCATGATTTTAAAATATTATTATCAATACCATTGAAACTTATCAACACTTAATATCAGTTACAACTTTTTAATTATTCAATGCTACAAGTTCAAGAATTATCAATTGTTGTTATTTAATGAATCTTAAGTATTGAAAAAATTTGTGGGTCACTGCATTAATAGTATTTAGTATAATTTCAATAATTCTCACAATTACAAAGTAGGTAAAACCAATTTTAGTTTCATATCATAAAGAACTTATAATTCAAATAATTTATATAAGAAGTGACAATGATTCTTATTGGATTATGTTTTTCCTTTATATGAATAAAAATGTCTTTTTATGATATGTTTAGCACAATGAAAAATTTGGTGCAATTTTATTAATTCTTTATATTGACATTAAGTTGAATTAAAATCATTAAACATATCATATCCTTTTTTGGCTAGGTGTTCAATTAAGAATTAAAAACTTTTTTTATTATAATTCAAATTACTACAAGAGTTAAGACATGTAGTAATAATTTTTTTAATGACTAATTATCATTTCATCATAGATATGAGATTTTTTTGTGACAAATCAATGTATTGGCACTATTGTTTGGATTAACTGTAGTGATTCATTTTTTTCTCACTAATTCGATGACAATTGTGACAATTTAGTATCTTTCATAATCAAATTGTCACTATTAATATATTAATAGTGTCAAATTTTCTATTATCGTTAAGTTTTGTCACTAAAAGCATATACAATTTGGCGCCAAAGTAATTTTTGCGGGAATGAATTATAATTGTGATAAAATAGATGTTGGTCACTACTATTTTCTATTTGTTGTGATAACACATAGTTTGGTAGCTAATATTTTTCTCTTACTGTGACGATATTTTACATTTTGTAAGAAAACTTTTCAATAAAAATTCAATTAGTTAGTATTTACTTAATATTGTCACAAAAAAGGAACTATCACTATGGTCACTACTATTCGTAATTTTTGTGACAAGAAATTTTGTTGTCACTTGATCATCAACTTTTTGTTGTAAAGGTTATTGTCAATATAAATGTAACAAATTAATGATAATTATTTCTTGTTATAATAAAATATTAAAATTAACCACTCAACGATTAATTTTGTCATTATTGTAAGAATTTTAGGAACTAGAAACTACTTGTCACAGTTTTTTATTTAATATTATTATTTGCAAACAAATTTAAATATTTTCTTATAAAATATTCAAACTACATATATTGATACTCCAAGAGTAATTTTTTCATACGATAGATATTTGCTAAACATAATTTTAAAATTTCATCAAAATAAAAATCAATATAATAAACGTTTAAATATAATAAAAATTTTGTTCCAAAATATTAAGCAAAACTCTTAACCTATTAATAGATTTAATCCAAGTTAATTAGTTTTGGATTCATTTTTTTATTTTTTAGTTTTGAGCTATTAATCAATTTAAAGTTTGAATATATCAAATGAAAATGATATGATATCATTTTCAAAATTTATATAAAAAAATAAGTAAATTTAACCTTGACTTGATCAGATTTTAGACTATCTAAATTTAATCAAATTTGAAATCGAGCTCAAATTAAATACTTCAAATTCCGTCGAATTTTTGATCGAACCCAGATTCGATTAATTATTTTCATCCCAATTTTAGAGTAGAAACTCTGGTCTGATCCGTTCCATTGCGAAGCCTATAAACACCATCATCTTGGGCTTTCTTGCCCAATCCTAGGACTAGCTTAGGAGCATTTCCTGCTTCGTCAACAATACTTAAGGTGTTGACTGTTAAGACTTATAAGAGCTCGAATCACTTAAACCCCCCGTAACCCCATCTTTGTTCTTGAAAGCTCCCCCAACAAATTTGAGTACTTTAGCTTTAGCTACACCAATCTGCTAGATTTCCAAAGTACTCATTTGAAAAGGGCCAAAATCCATCAATGTCTGATCCTCAACTGCCTTCGCCGCCAGAAACGGCGGTCAAGAACCTATTTTTGGGGTTTCTGATATGGCAATCAATACCTTCTATTGTTGTTTAATTTCTCTTCAAGACCTTCACGGGTTGTTTGGAAACTATGGAATTGAATTCCATGTTGGAATTGAATTGAATTACATTAATGAGATTGAATTGAATTCAATTTACACTGTTTGGAACA
>JANIIA010000003.1:34404371-34415961 GCA_027478495.1 Erythroxylum alaternifolium | reverse complement strand
TTAATAATAATATTTTTATATAATTAATAATAAATTGTATATAATTAATAATAAGATAATAAACTTCCTGTAATAATCATTTTAATATAAGGAGTATAATAGTCATTTATTGTATATTTCATTCTATTACATCCATCTTCCAAACAACATTACATTATAAATCCTTCCATCTCTCCCAAACAACGTTTCACTGTATTACATTCCATTCCATTATAAACCGTTCCATTCCATTCCATTTCATTTCATTCCATTCTATTAATTAACATCCAACTAAACAGGTAGGGACAATATGGATTTTTCAGAATTTGTTAAACTGAAGCTTTAAATTTTGGTTTCGATGATGCCCTTTGACATGTATCTATTCGAGGGTAGAGATCCTCCTTGATAATGTTCATACAATGAGAAGTCTAATCAGAATGCAGGGTTGATTTTGATGAAGACATTACGTAACTTTGAAGTCGATTAGATATCATGCAAGGGTTTGACTTAGCTGAAGAGTTAGATTTATATTAAATGAGATATCATCAATGATGTTATTCTTGTACAAAACTCTTTATTTAAAGAAGATTTATCTTTCTTAGTCATACAGTGATTTTTTGGCGCCTTACAGTTTTAATTCTAGAAGTTCCCTTATTAAGAAGGCAAAGGCATTGATGCTACATTTTGCTTGTAATTCAGGATTTATCTTCACACGTCATTCTTGCGGTACTTAGAATGAGCTCTTGCTATTCACATTGGACTGTAGATCATAAAGTTTGTGACGTTAGTTAACTTGGCAAGAAAAAGAAAAGTTTGAATGGAATGGATCGTTGGTGGCGCGTCCTAAAATTACACAAAATAATTAGACTAAAAATTATAGCTAGTGATGAGTTTAGGTCAATTCTACAGAGTATGTGTAAAGCTTTTGTAATAAAAATAATCGGAGTTTAGGCTAAGGGGCTTTGTTGGTTTTTGAATAAGAAAATAAAATGAAACTAAACTAACAAAAACAAATTAAAGAAAACAACATAAAAATCAGAAAATTGATAAATGCGTTAGGGATTCGGTCATTGGTTTAATCTGGGCCTAGACATAATTAAACATACTTTATTAAATTGTTATTCTTATACCTCTCCTAACAATTATTAAGTAGGTTAACAATAAGCTTTGTTAACCTCGGTTTTTTCTTAGGTTGTATTTAATTAAAACGAGCTCTTTAATCAAACCTAGCTATGGAACAACTTAGAAAAAGTTCTATAGATTTAATTGGACAATTGTATTACAAGTTAGGAAAATAGATTAATCAAGGCAATAATAACATAAGCTCGGGTCATTTAATCATGGTTACGTTATCCCCAATTATTCGACATCATTAGTTGCTACAAATAAATCAGAAACATAACTATTACGTATTATATTCAAGATTCTAGTAATGAGTTCATACATAAATAATTTAACGATAACGAGACTACGATCATTCATACATGAATACCCTAATCCATAAGTAAATGATAACTTAAACGATCCCCAGAGAGAGTAAAAATAACAAACATTATTTAAATATACTGAACTATGTTCTTCGAAGTTGATTTCACCTCTGAATTAAGTTGGGGAAGCCTAGCCCTCCATTGGTCTCCAAAGGAGTCGTGCTCTACCCCTCAATTGTGTCCCGAAATGATTTATCATGATTCTCATTGTTTCTGCCATCAACATGTTGTATTTATAGTGAAAAATTAGGTTTTAGGCAGACAGGTGGCAAAAGTCATGGTCGTGCGCCTTTGAATCATGACTGTGAATGACCTCATCGAAGCTCACAGCTGTGAGATTTGTTCATGAGTGTGACTATATTGGTCATGACCGTGACTTTGGTGGTCACAACCATGGCATAATTGTAATGGGCATGACTTTGGTCATGGCCTTTTCTGTAGCATATTCTTCATTTTATGCATTTCTTGTCTCCTATTCTCTCTAATCCTTCTCTTTCTTGTTTCATGAAGACAATTGAATGTGAATCTCTAGAAGACGGCTTAACGAGTGTGCTTTCAACTCATTTGAGCAATTATTCTTCCAAATTGTACCTAAAACCGAATATGAACTAAAGTGGATGTCTTAAGCATTTTAAAACATTAATCATTAAGGATCATCGAATAAATGTATCAACAATTAAGCACATATCAAGTTCCCTCACACTTAACTTTTGACCATCCTCGAGCAAATCATCAAAATCCAGTTCACAAGCCAAAACACTTATTCATTTTCTATATTTCCTAAGAACAAATAGTGATAAGAAAAGAGGAATAACTTCTAAAACTATGACAAGAATTCAACATTTAATGCCTATACTCATGATCAATCAACCATCATTCCCTTTAGAAACTAGGCAATCTAATGATAGACTTGGACAAAGTGTTTGTGTAAATAACATTGATCCATAGGTACACTCAAACACCATTTATGATCATGACATTCCACGACTTTGTAAATCATTTCGTTTCTACACCACTAAGATTCACATGCACAATCATGAATCAAAGACTTTTCAAAGGTTGCAATATGGGCAAAAGTTGAGGTAAGATGTATTTGGGTAATATAGCATAAAAGTCATCAAAGCTAGTGAAACAAAAGTAACACTCAATGCAAACATCAAGTGCAAAAATGAACATTCACTTAAAACTAGGTACCATCAGTTATGATGAATGTAAAAACTATGTTTTATAGCTCAAATTAAAGCTCTCACAATATAAACCACATGAAGCATAAGGAATTAGAAGGAATCACTCATAAAAATTGATGATAGCCATATCTTGAAACTATAAAGAGTGATCCTTCAAAGCGACATCTATCTCATATTCATTATACTCAAGTCACTCATTCCATACAACTTTTGAAGGAGAAAATAATTATGAATAACTTTTTAAAACAATTGCATTTCTCCCTTGACAACTTTATTTAAACATTTCTTTTCTTTTATTTTCTTTTTTCGATAAAAATTGAACGAAGCTACATTAACATTAGAATTTATTGGCAAGATATGAAATAACATTTCAACAATTATAACCAACCTACATATATGCATACCTCACAGTTATACTTTTATGCATCCACAATAATCAACAATCAAAAAATGGTCCACTAGCTTTAAAGCTTGGGTAGGACATTTAGTTAGGTTTAAAGCATATAATGTGGTTAACACAAAAAGAAAAGACAAATAAAACTCAAAGGGTTTAACAAAGGAAAAGTTCATATCAAAAGGTAGGTTATTTAGCTAATGTAACTTGTGAAAAAAAGAATGCCTATGTCATTTCCATGTTAATGCATGTGATAAAAATATGGTCTTGAATAGAAAATCAAAGCAAAGTAAGATGTACATATCATAAAGGTCACATATAAACAAAGGAAAATAAGACTGATATGGATGTGTCAGTCTATAAAGGTTCAAAATCTTACTAGCTTATGTCTACCACTAGTAGCTACCCTTCTATAGATAATGCATATTAACCAATCAAAAGACTAAAAGTACATGCTGAAGTTGCCATGAATTTTTCTAATCAATTCACTCTCTAATTATGACTACGTAGTCTTAAAAGTAATAGAAAAAGAGAAAATATTTTTTTGTTTGTTTGATTCTCTCTCTCTTTTTGTTTGAAAACATTAAAACACATAAGAAATAAACCAACATAAAAACATATATGCATATCCTAACAAATGTGAAAATGTAAAGAAAAAAAATGGGCTTCCCTTGGGTTGCCTCCTAAACAGTATCTTTGTTTAGTTTTGCTCGCTCGACTCCATACTTTCCTCCTCATGTGACAAAAATATGATCTTCTAGTGTCATAGTTTGCGCTTTCTCCACTTAAGGATGTTCAGGATATGGCCTTAGTTAATAGTCATCCACTTATATTAGCTTCCCTATCTTTAAATTTTTAATCTCTACTGATTCCCCGCACTCTTAAAATATCTCAAACGTCTCTTCACCATTTTTCTCCTTGTTTAATTTCTCCAATCTACTACATAGAGCTGAAGGGTTAGTATTAACAACAATTTGGAACTCGGTATTTTCCTTTAAGCTACATAGTATGTCCTATTATCCTTTGAGCTCCTCCTCAACTTTAATTCATTAATTGAAGAATTAAGTGATATAACTTAATCATACCACCATCTAGTCATTACAATGTCCAAATTATGAGCCACTTCTTTAGATTGTAAGGTATTACATATTAAAGGATAAATCTTAGAAGTTATTCGCGATGAAAAAAAGTTAAACATTTGTCTTCTTCTCTTTCTTACATTAGGTACAACATTCCCTTCTTGTTAAGTAGGAAAATCACCTTCAACATCCTCACTCCTGACCACCTAAACAAGAACTTTCACTACTAATTTTGTAGTTTAGTCTTTACTTCTGATCTCTCTCATACTGATACTCTTCAAACAAAACTTTCATTTGTCATTTCACATCATGATTCATTTTCTTACAAAGCCCCACATCACCTTTATTCCTAGCCAAATGCTTATTTAATGTGACGATTCTCACACCTTTCAAATGTTTGTTGCAATACAAACAAATGATATGATTTTTCATTATAAGAACTAATCTAGCATACTTCCAAGTTGGATCATCTAATATTCCTAAACCTGAAGCAGCTGAATTATTAAGAGTACTTAAATTTCCCTCCAGTTATCTGTAAAAAATAAATGTAATTGAATAAATATAATAAACTAAAAAAACAACACATACACCTATAAATTATAGATCAATAAATAAATAGAAGTTGTCAATGTTAAGCTAGAATGTTGTAGAGAAACGTTAGAGTCGAAGGGTCTTAAAGTGAGCAGGACTAAGACTGAGTATTTAGAATGCAACTTTTCAGGCCATCACGGGACTACCGATGTGGAAGTAAAGATTGGACCAGAAGTTGTGCCATGAAAGGAGTGTTTTAAGTACCTGGGTCTATCATCCAAAGCAATAGAGAGATCGATGAGGATATAGCCAATTGTATTAGATCAAAGTGGCTCAAATGGAAAAGTGCGTAAGGAGTTTTATATGACAAGAAGATACCACTTAAGCTCAAAGGTAAATTCTATTACTTAATGATTAGGCCAATCATGTTATATGGGACAGAGTGTTGGCTTATCAAACAAATACATATCAATAAGCTTTTGGTGACAGAGATGGGGATGCTCTGGTGGATATATAACCTTGTCAGAAGAGATAAGGTCAAAAATCTAATGATAAGAGACAAATTAAAGATGGTTATTATTACTAACAAATTGAGATAGATAAGGCTTAGATGGTTCAGACATGTTAAAAAGAGACACCCTAACTCATCAATGAGAAGTTACGAGAAGATAATACTTAGAGATTGAAAGAGGAAAAAATGACAGCCTAAAAAGATCTAGGGGAAGTGATCAAGAATGATTTGACTCGGTTGGATCTTACCAAGGACTTGGCTCACAGTAGGAAACTTTTGTTTACTAGGATGAGGGTAAAGGATCTCTCTTAAAGAGGACATTCACATTCTTATAGGTTATAATAAATTGTGTACTTTGCATTTATTGTGTAATATGTACCTCATAAGGTGTTTAGCTTAGCTAGTTTCCTACTTAGTGTAATTAATGTATCACCAGGCCTGATCGGACTGACTATTGTACAGGTCTTTTTTCGTCATTATATTTATTTTATCTTTTGGCCTAGTTGGAGTTATTCTTATACGGGTCTTTTCTGGTATGTCTTTTTATCTTACCATATAGTGCTAATCTTTGACATGTTCTACATGTATGTTATTTTGTGTTGCTGTAACTATTTTCTTAATATTAGGTTTATTGTTTATCTTTATTATTTATTTGTATTTATTTGTTTTTTTTTGCATTTTTGTATTTTGCTTATTTTTATTACCTATTGATGCTTGTTTGCTTTGTTTATTTATTTGTTAGAGATATATGCACATCCATATATAATTTTTGTAATATCTTCATGTCACATTATATGTGGCTCTATCGGAAACAACCTGTCTAGTAGATATGAGTAAGGCTGCGTATTATCTGACATCCCCAGACCTAGTGCTTTAAAGAATTTCAACTAAGTGTTGATGATAATGATAATGATGAAATAAACAGAAGTTACTAAGTGAATAACCAAATAATCATGTCTGAATCATCCATCATATAGTCGTATATGACATCACTATAAAATACAACATACAACTAATAGTTATGGGATACATATAACCAATATAGAACTCTCTTTTAATGTATATATGTTAGTAAACCTAGACAAATAATAAGTATCAATACAAAATTATTACTAAATATCTTAATTTAAGTAAAATAAAGTATCATGTGATAAGAAACTTTTAACGTCAAAATCTTTCATTTTATTGGAGATCTCAACCTAAAGAAATTTCAACTTTCAAGAAGTGCAAAAAAAAAAATTTTAAAATATCTTAAAGAATTTCTGAAAGTCTATCAAATTTTAAGTTTAGATCCAATCTCTTTATAAGTTTTCATGACATAAATCAAATACATTAAATATTCAAATAAAATCACAAAAGTAAGAGAATTTCGGTGTATTTCTGATTAGACTTTGGTTGGTTTTTAAAATTCTCAGTTACTTTTTACCAGAAGCCCAGCACACTTGCTATCACTGAGCACGACACAAGGAGTAAGGAGACAGCCTCAGTCACCACCAAAACTTCCCCGCGCAGCTGATCACTAATCAATCATCAAAATATCTACACGTTAATGTACTGCGGACTGTTCAAACTTGTATTCCTCCTGATTGAAGCAACGAATTCTTGACCCTGAATCCATCTCATGAGCCCCACCAGCACGCCAACAAGTGGGCCCACTAGCAAAAGATTACCCAAATAAAAAGAAAGCATAAAGAGGTCACCCCACCCCACCCATCGACAGAGAAGAATGTGTAAGAAAGAACGAGTTCCATAAAGAGAAACGGTCGGCAACCATTTGATAATGGAAGCAACACGAAGGAAAAGCTGAAATTTGAATTGTGCATCATGAGTCATGACCATGTGATGTTGGTCCTTACCATCTTACATTTTGCTTTACAGGCACCGGAACAACATACCATCACCTTTATTTACTTTTTAACAAAAATAACAACATACAATAAGGACAGTATTTAAGTGTTTTGTACATATACTAACAATGTCCCTGAGTTGAGTAAAGATAATGCTCAAATTAATTATTGACATTTGTTGAAAATTTTAATCAGGCTTGCCAATTTTATTCAAAATTTGGCAAACTAATAATGTCTGAGACATCAGCAATAATATACAATCATAATGATAAAATGTATCTTTTAAACTTACACTAGTTAAACTTACATAATTGAAAATTGAATTTAGAAGACTAGCATTTTATAGAAAAACTTGAGAAATTAAAAAAAAAAAGAATTGTATTCGTTCGATCAAAAATTAAAAATCTATTTAGAATCCCACTTTAATGTCTATCCAATTCCAACCCCACCAGATTGCCCTCACTTCATAATAGTCCCTCCAAAAAAGCATCATTAGAAACCCAAGAAAATTAGCGGAAAAGTGTTAGCCCCATTTCCCACATCCCAAGAGGCCACTACTTTTTCTCTTGCTTGCCGTTGACTGCCTGTTTCTACTACTTTTTTTTTTTTTAAAGAAAACAAAATCATCTAAATCTATTTCTCAATTTTATCTTTTCGCAACCACCACTACATTAAAATATTGGTCCATTTTGCATAAATTTAGAAATGCCTTGCACTGTCCTTTAGAATTAAACATTGCCAACATGAGTCATGAGCTTTACTCCTTACCTTATTACTCTAGCTGCCTCTATAACCCTTCCATAGGTTGGGATCTTCAAAACCTCGGAGTTCTCAACGCAGACATGTCTTTAGGTAGTAGTATAACTTGCTTCCCAAATCCCATTGCCCACTGTTGTCTTAAAAATGTCTTCTCCAAAATTTACTTCCTATGTACTCTAATGCCTTGTATTCATATCAATGTATGTGCAGTTATGGACGGAATCACTCCCTCACCCTTCTTATCATCTTTGGAGACTGATCTTTCCACTGGGTATCTAGAAGATGCTGTGCTTGAATTTAATGAGCGTTCCAAAAGAAGACGCTTGCTGTTGTACACTCACGATGATCAAAATAAAGTATCAAACGATCTTGCAAAGGTAACCCCCTCTGGTTTGGAATGGTTTTAGCAAATTTCATGTCTTATTTTGAATTCTTCAAATTACCTCTGGAATTGTTCAGAGCTACTGGAATGCTAACTACGACTGGAAAATGCCAGAGGATTTTAGTTTTTGCATGAGCCGTCAAAATATTGGTGCTCCTGGAAATACAGGTGATTACCTTATTCAATATGGTTAGTTTCCTAAGTGCCCATACTCTTACAGCTGTTATTTCTGTTCTTAATCATCGTCCTCTATTGTTCCTTTAAATTTCCACCCTTCTTAAGAAAACATGGAATTGCATGTGTTTCTTAGATGAGGTCGAACCCATAAGCACATCGGTGAGCGAGACGAGCGAAGAAGCAAACTTTAGCACGGAAATAAGATCACTAGAGATGGAAATATCAGCACCTGAAGCTCTGGACTCATCATCTTCCTCCTACAAAGTGTCTTCCAATACCAAGTCCTTATATTACTGTGACAAAGAAAGACAACTTTCTACAAATCAACGTCACAATTTGACAAATTCCGGTAAGCAATATGCCACCCCCTCATTACTAAGTTCCAGTAGTTGGTATAATTCAAGATTCTAATTTATCATCCCCTACCACCACAACTTAAGCTGTGGATTTACGCTGCTATTTCGACTTTTTGAACGTTCAACAGTCGCAATCAGTTATATCAATTGTAATTGCAGCAACAGTGGTATTTAGAACCTTGGTGATTCTAAAACTTGCCTAGCTAGCTCTAAACTTACGTTGTCTTGAATAGGGGGAGAAAAGGGAAAGAAGAGAATGATAACAAGGGTTGTGTATCCATTTGCAATGGTGAAACCTGGTGGGGTTGAAGGTGACATGACCATCAACGATATCAACGAGAGGAACTTAATGCCACCGACGAGACCAGTAAGACATCCAGTAGGTGATTTTGCGTGTAGGCCATGCGTATCTGCAGATGGTCCAGGCCTTTCAGGGAAAGCTGTGGTGGCACTTACAAGAATCCATACCCAGGGAAGAAGGGGTACAATCACTATTATTAGAACCAAAGGTTAATATATCATAAGGGTGGGGAGGATGTTAAATTATATATATGTTGCTCTGTGCTTGATCTTCAGTTTCTCTCGTCTGTTTAAATTGTATAGAAAGCGAAATTCTTGTAAAATACACTTTTACTTTTTACAGAGTTAGATGGGCAGTGTTGAAGAAAATTAATAGTGGCTGTGCTTAAAAATCATTTTTTCTGAATACAAATGGAAGTATGCTGGGGAAAAGAAGAAAAGAAAGTGGAAAACGGAGAAAAAGAAAAAGCTCATATCGTCAGACAAGGACATAAGTACACACGCTAATGTTTAGCTATTCCTGTCACGCATGTATATAGAACTCAGGACAGTTGGGTGTGCAGTTGCCATGGAATTGCCTTGCTTCTGTTAATTTATAACTATAACAAGCATGCATAATCATTAGTCAACTGACAACCCTACCCTATAACTTGGTATTACAATTCAAAAGCTCAGGTTTCTTTGTTTAAGTAGTTCAACTAGTTTTTCAATTAACAAAAAAGAAAATGGGATTTTAATTATTTTATGGTGAAGGTTTCTTGGGCAGTCTACATTCCAAATCGTCCAAACCCGCAAGACTTAGCTTAGCAGCTGCGTGTAGGTTGCAGCATGTTTTTAGGGAAGGAAATTGGCCGCAGTTGGTGTTTTTCTTAACGAAATGAATAGACTTCTTCAATCATTAGTCAAATATGTATACATATAATTTTGAAGCTGTTAGCTTGATTCTACACGTAGGTCAACACCCACCATGTTGAAAAGTAACCGTACCTAAGACAGTATCTAATATGTGGGACCCACTTTTGTAGGACTTGCTCTCCTCGTCAACATCCAATTCCAATCACCACCATTGGATAATTTGTTTTGATTTTGAGGCAGACGAAGACAGGTGGAGGGGAGACAAAAAATATTGGTTAGCTGGAAGCCAAAATGTTCAAAGGTGTGCCACCTACGTTGTTGAATAATGGTGGATTAGGGTTTTAATCTCTTTCTCACTAACAATCATTGCTGTCATTTAGGTTAAGAAGCTTTTGACCTTTTGTTCTGATGCACTTACTGTTCTCATGACAGGCCCAGATCAAGTTACTTCCATGTGGACCCCAGTTATTGCTAATTGTATAGAATAATTTGAATTTCAAACTCTTCAGTTAACTTTAATTTTGCTTCATTCTCAAACTTAGCTGTGTTAGTTCTAATAATTATTATTTTCTTCTTATCAAAATTTTCCATAAAAAAACTACAAATTCATTCTAGTCCAATTCATGATTCACCGAATGAATCCTGGGACTGGTAAATGATTAATAAAACTTAATTCAGTTAGGGAACCACAAAGAAGGCCATGGCCATCCCTCTAATAAAGGATCACGGTTCAAATAAGGAGGAGCATCATCTTCGCTCAAAAACAAGGGTACAAAGTATTATCCCCAAAGAAGAAGAAGTTGGAAAAGCATATCCCCAAAAAAGTGCAAAACAAACAGAATCTTAAAAAGAGAAAAAAAAAAAAGCATAACCTAAAACAGTGACACAATTCTGGTCAGGCTGATATACTTAAAAATAGGCACATTGAACTTATTAAAAACATTGTCTAATTAAAAAAAGAGCTTAATTTAACTTTAACTCAAAAACAATAGTTTCGATTCTTTCCGAACAAAGGGAAAAATCAAAATTACAAGTTGACATATGTACATAGAATTGTGCCAAACAAATATCCAAAAGAAAATTTCAGGGCTATAGAAGAATTAATTACCAACAATGGTCAACAGAAAAAGTATTCTGAGTATAGTCTTGTATAGGCACACAAGCACGCCCTAAAATTTGGAAATATTTGTTTAATTTCGCCCATGAGCATTATTTATGGTTAATTGGACGTAAACTTTTAATAACAAATTAATCCAACTGATTACACAATGGTCAGATACATTACTATTTACGCATTATACAGGTCAAGAATATGGCTCATCGTAGAGTTTTGACAGAAAGATTTAGTACTTATTAATAATTATTTTTCTTAAGGACTTGATAGATAAGTTTATAAACAGTTGATGCATGGTCTTACCTTGAAGTATAAAAGATTACGCACATAATGGAGTAAAAAATGCGATTTCCATGGCAAGTTGGGTTCTTGTTAATCATTAAGATCAATTTCTTTTAAAATTTTCACTTTTTTTTTAATCATAGAATCTGCTTAACATTGTCACGCTTACTCCAATTTTGTTTAAAGTGAAAGGTGTTGGGAAAAAAACGCAAGATTGAATATAAGCGCAACGGAAATAATTTCAAAATTTTTCACAGAATTAAATCGAAACATAAAACAAGAAATATATCAAAATCACACTTGTTTTGATTTCCTTTCGTGATTTTTTGTTTCTCCTTGAATCTTGTCAA
>JANIIA010000003.1:34342879-34359314 GCA_027478495.1 Erythroxylum alaternifolium | reverse complement strand
ATGTTCATTTGTTTCTAACATTATTATTATTTGATTGTCATCAAAATTAATCATCGTAAAGTCCTCTTGACTTAATAGGGACTTGTTCAAGCAGCTGCAAAGATTGAGGCAAGGATCCATGAGTGTTGAAGAGTACCACTAAGAGATGGAGACCATCATGATTAGGGCAATATTAAGGAGGATATAGAAGCTACTATGAGAAGTCATAATGGCTTGTGCCCTAAAATTGCTTCCATTGTAAAGTTGCAAAATTTCCTTGACATAGATAAGTTGTTGCATAAGGCCATCATGGTAGAAAAGCAATTAAAGATCCAAAATGGTACTGGATTGAGTTCCTGGAAGAAAAGTTGGAAGGAGTCCAAAATTTCCTTCAAATCTAAGGGAGACATCAAGCTAAAGGAGGAAAGTAAGCCTAAATTCTCTACTCGAAATCCTAAGGGAAAAAGTGACTCTAAACTCTCTTCTTCTTCTACTCCTTCTTATAAAGTTAAGTGCTTTAAATGTC
Organism: Erythroxylum alaternifolium; assembly: GCA_027478495.1. Lineage (NCBI taxonomy): Eukaryota > Viridiplantae > Streptophyta > Magnoliopsida > Malpighiales > Erythroxylaceae > Erythroxylum > Erythroxylum alaternifolium. The sequence continues at coordinate 34,358,809 of JANIIA010000003.1, read as the reverse complement.
AAGGTTTTGGTCATATTGCTTCTCAATGCCTTAATAAAAGAACTATGATTTTTCTTGAGAATGGTGATGTTGCTAGTGAAAGTTATGACAGTGATGATTTTGATGATGTGCCTCTATTGATGGATGCTTCCAATGTTGATTGTGATGTTGAGATTGGTGAAGCCCTTATGGCTAGGTGTGCTTTTAATATCCAATCAAAAGAAGATCTTGAAGAAGAGCAACGTGAGCATATCTTTCATATAAGGTTTCTCATTAATGATAAATTTTGTAGCATGATCATAGATGGTGGAAGCTGTACCAATGTTGCTAGCACTTTACTTGTTGACAAGCTTATATTGCCTACTTTGAAACATACTAGACCATATAAATTATAATGGCTTAATGATTGTGGTGAGGTAAAAGTCACCAAACAAGTGATGATTGCATTTTTTGTTGGTAAGTATCATGATGAGATTTTATATTATGTTGCATATATGTATGCTGGACATGTTTTGCTTAGTAGGCCGTGGCAATTTAATATAAAAGTTAGGCATGATGGATATAGAAATTGTTATTGTTTTCCTTTCCATGGTAAAAATATTGTGCTAAAACCTCTTAAGCCCGTTCAAGCTTATAAGGATCAAGTGAGGATTGATAAAGAATGCAAATTAAGAGCAAAAGAAAAGAAAGAGAAAGAGATCGAAAATAAAACGAGTGTGAAAAATGAAGAAAAGAGAGTGACTTTATTTGCTAGAAAAAAGTGAGATCAAGATAGCTTTAAAATATGAAGAATCTTATATACTTTTATATAAAGATGTTTTCTTAACTATTAATGAGCTTGATCTATCTTTGAAGTCTAGTGTTTTGTCTTTATTGCAGGACTTCAGTGACATTTTTGGAGGAGATTCATGATGGATTGCCCCCTTTTAGAGGCATTGAGCACCATATGGACTTCCTTCCTAAAGCTTCAATTCAGAATAGGATTGCGTATAGAGTCAATCCGGAAGAAACTAAGGAGATCCAAAGACAAGTTAAAGAGCTTATAAAAAAGGGCATTGTGAGAGAAAGCTTGAGCCCATGTGTTATGCCAGTTATACTTATTCCTAAGAGAGATGGCAAATAGAGAATATGTGTTCGTTTCAGAGCCATCAATAAAATCAAAGTGAAATATTATTACCCTATCCCTCATTTAGATGATATGCTTGATGAGTTTCATGGTGCTTTTATATTTTCTAAAATTGATCTTAGAAGTGGGTATCATTAAATTCATATGAGAAAGGGTGATGAGTGGAAAACTGCATTCAAAACTAAGTTGGGTTGTATGAGTGGTTAGTTATACCTTTTTGGCTTAACTAATGCACCTAGTACTTTCATGAGTTTGATGAATCACGTGTTTCATCCTTTTATTGGAAAATATGTGGTTGTCTATTTTGATGATATTTTAGTGTATTCTAGGATTTTGGATGATCATGTGAAACACTTGCATGATGTGTTTGGGCTTTTAAGAGAGAATAAGCTTTATGACAATTTAGAAAAAGGTTCCTTTTGTATGGATACTGCTGTGTTTCTTAGTTTTATTGTAGGTGCTAAAGGACTTCAAGTTGATGAAGAGAAAGTGAAGGTAATTAGAGAATGGCTAACTCCTAAGAATGCAAATGAAGTTCGAAGCTTCCATGGCTTAGCAACCTTCTATAGGAGATTTTTGATGATGCCCCTTTAAATGAATTGGTAAAAAAGAATGAAATTTTTAAATGGGGTGATTCACAAGATGTTGCTTTTAACACCTTGAAAGAAAAATTGACCAATTCTCCTCTTCATTGAGTTTGCTTATAATCATGCTAGTCATTCTTCCACTCAATTTTCTCCTTTTAAGTTTGTTTATCGGTTTAATCCTTTGACTCTTTTAGAAATTCTTCCATTACCTTCTAATGAGTTTACTAACCTTGATAGTGTGAAAAAGGCTAAATTTGTGCAGCAGTTGTATGCTAAAGTTAGAGCTAACATTGAGAGAAGAAATGAACAATATGCAAAGCAAGCTAATAAAGGCCGAAGGCATGTTATATTTAAACCCGGTGATTGGGTTTAGGTGCACTTGAGAAAGGAGAGTTTCCAGAACAAAGGAAATCTAAGTTATAGCCAAGAGGAGAAGGCCCCTTTTAAGTTTTAGAAAAGATTAATAATAATGCTTATAAAATTGAGTTGCCTACCTCCTATGGTAATGTTAGTGCTACATTCAATTTATCTGACTTATCCTTCTTTGATGTTTTAGATTCAAGGATGAATCCTTTCAAGGACGGAGGGAATGATGGAGAACCATAGGCATATAAAGACAAGAAGAGAAGCATACATAGTGTGATCCACCTCAAGGAAGCTTGGGACATGACGTGCATGGACATGAGATGACAAAGGGAGGCTTAGGAGCTAAAATTGGATCAGATTTGAAGTCTGAATGTGTAAGGGAAGGAACTGAACGCAATTCCCATATCAAAGGCCCAAAATTCAAGTCTAATGTTCCTAAAGATCAATTACAAGATGGTGAAGGCCCAATGATAAGAGCAAGGGCCCAAGTAATATAGCAAGCATTGAATTGTTTGATCCAAGACCCTTAAGAGATATATCCCATGTTGTTAAGCCAAATTGCATCTCATAAAGGTCCAAAAGGCATTGTCTTACTCCTCACAGCCAAATATGAAGTGTCTAAAGGCCCACATTGAGTCTAATTGGAAGAACTCACGTAAAATACCATGTAACAACCATGTGCCACTTAAAAATATAGAGAAGGACGTGGTCCATAAGGTCAAATATGTTCAAATCATGTTTTAATTAGTTTCTTTTTTGATTTCCTTGAAATAAGGTCATTTAGTCAAAAACTTTTTATAAGTTTATTTTGTTTCCTTTTATTTTAGGGGTTGATTTGTTTCCTTTTATTTAGTTTATGCCTTAGGACATTAATTTAGAAAGTTTTTCTTATAAATAGGCACCTTCTATATACTTTGAGTAGATTGATTCAGAAATAGTATTGAGTATTATTCAGAGCACTTTTGCTTTCTTTGTATTCTTTAAGAATACTTGACTTATCAAAGGCGTGATCTTCCTTTGTGGTGTCTTAAGGCTAAGAGTCAAGTTTTCTTAGGGTTCTTTCCATTGACCAACATTCCTCTAACCCTCTTTTCTCTTTGTGTTATGCTTCTATCTTTTCAATTTTGTTTCTTGTGATTCCGTGTGTTTGTTTGATATTAGTCATTCCCGGGCATAGCCCCATCTTGTTGAGGATTCTCTAGGATAAGTTCCTATTAGGTCTCAGATCATTTACCTATGTATCTTAAACTTACTAACTCTAAGTCTCTTATCATATTAAATAATTCATCATGCCTAATATTCAATCTCTTCCTGCTGCCTTGTTTCTGCTCAAAGGTAAGAACATAACTTAAATCTCATATTAAGATCTAAGGAATGGATGAATTTACAATTAAGGATTCTAAGTCATGTTATAATTGCCTCCTCTGAAATTCCTGATTTGATGCATAGATAACGATGATTAGTAAAGGTTCTTAAGATTGCGTTAAAATGAAAATGACTTCACAATGTAGATATTGATATGAGAAACTAATCATCATGCTTCCATAGAAATGTTCATCATGCTTGCTAATTATAATCTATTCCTTATTTCAAAAACCAAAGGTTTTTCCATAATTGATCTCTCTTTATTTTGGTTTCTAGTAAGCCAACAAAATGATGTTTCTTTAAGATTAGGAAGTCTTTAAAATCCATCTAATTATTTAGGCTATTCATGCCTCTCACATTCTAAACAAGTAAATCCATCAAGTAGGAGATGTGCTTGCCTTTTTCTTCCTTGACTTCCCAATTCTACTAGAGAGTACTAGAATTTCTAGGGCTAGTTATGCATTTTGCCTCTTTCTTTTCTTATAGAGGGATGGGCAAACTATAGGACTTTACTGCGTACTTAAGGAAGCATGCCCCCATATGTTGTCTTCTTCACTATTTTGGCTTATTGCTTTATCAAATTCTGATATAGTAGCTTTTAATGCACTTGCTAGAGCCAAAGCATTTTTAGATCTTGATGGATTTACTTAAGCATAGTTGGAATCCTTTAGGAGAGAATATACAATTTGTGTATCTTTTGTAATAAAATCCACCTCCTTCAGTAGAATGTCTTATGAGACATCTTTATCCTGATTTGTTTAAGTGTTAATGGGGAAGCTAATCTTGTTTATTTGTATAGGGGATTTAACCTTAACAATAATTTGAAATTCTTTGTTCATAGATTTCCAAACTACTACCTAACCTTTCTTCATTGGTTTTCATAAGTAGGCTATTTTGATTAAGTCTTCTATCAACTTTACTTCTTTATTTAGCTTTATAATCTTTATTGCATCAAGTAACTCCTTGTTTAAATCTAATTTAATATATACATGTGAAAAACCAATTCTCTTAAGATTGGTATTGTTTTCATCTAGGTTAAGAGGCTTACTAAACAAACTAGCAATATAGCTGAGGCCTTTCGATGACTAGTACTGCAGCAAAACCTTATGAAATTTAGCCCAAATAGGCTAAGTTATCAGGTTAGCTCAATCTAAGGAGACTTCAAGTTTACATTTTTTGATAAGGAAGGCCTCCTTTGAATGTGACATAAACACATTTTAGCAGTTATATGAGCTTTATCTTTTAATGAAAACATGAATATGAGCTTTATTAGAGGAATAGTCCTCGAGGTTGATCTACTATTTTAACAGGGGTTATACTGGGACTTCTAATATTCTTTCAAAAAATCCTATTCTAGATTTTGTCTATTTTTCTAGTCTCTTATTAACCGCTATCTAGCCATTGTGTCTTACTTGACTTTTCAGCTCAAGTTGACCAATCAAAGTATGGTTTGCTAATTTCCCATCTACCATCTATCACTTATTGAGTGTGTTTTATTGATTGCCTTTTAATCACATTTACAATCAACCATTGTCACTTCTTATTCTCATTCTTATTATTTTATTTTATTTTATTTATTATTATTTTTCTCTCTATTTGTGTATTACCTTACCTATTTGTCTTTATTAATGTTACTATAGTTTCTCTTTATTTGTGAATTTATTTTAATTTTATTTACATAATCTTTTAACATGACAGTTTTACTTATTTACTCTTTAACGTACATCACTCTTTTATTGTCACATCTGCATGTGGGTCTATTGGAAATAGCCTTTCTACTATGTAGGGGTAAGGCTGCATACTATCAGACCTTCCTAGACCTCGCTTTATTGCGGGATTTTGGACTGGGTGATGATGATTAATATGAATAAATCATCCTTACTAATGTTACTAAACCATGTCTTTTTTAGGAGTTGTTCCCCCATTGCTGCACCATTGGAAATGTTAGTCACTTCCTAAGGAAGTAACTGACTAATGAAGCTTGTCATTTTTTTGTAGTCATCTATAGTACTTTTAGAGGGGAAAATTGAGGTCTCCAATTTTATAGGCACAGCACAACATAGATTTCTAAATGTTTTAGGATCACCAACCACCTTGCTTCTTGTACTTATATGAGCATGATTCTCATATAGTGTTGCTTTCATACTAATTGAGCCTGAATCAGGTAAGGGGAAATTTTAGTTTGACAAGAGATAAGGAGTCGAGTTAAAACTTGGATTAGGTAGGGAGGTAAAAGAATATTCCAAAGTTGCTTAGAGTTCCATACCAATATGAACTTAGAATGCACTTAGAATGATCACCTTACATCCTACTGGAATTGTAGAGTACTAGTGGCAAAAACACTAACTAATTCTTCCAAGGATGTACCTAAGTTGTAATACAAAGCTTCTGGTCTATCTAGGAATTTCTATGTGTCCTACAAACTATCAAGGATGTAAGTTTGCTGGTTATCCCATTCATAACTAAAGTTCATATGATCACTCCAAACTTGATTATAGGATTGGAAATATGAGTTATAGGAAAACTGTCCATCAAGAGCATTAATAGTATCCAGTTGTGACATACTCCCTTTTACGCATCCTTTTTACACACAAACACAAACAAACGTGAAAAGATAAAGAAATAAATGCAAAAACTAATTAGAAACTAATGTTTTAAATACTGGAACAAACATCAAACTAGTCAAAGGAAGGGTTTAAGATTTAAAAGTTCAACTGGTATTAAACCACTATAAAACTACTATATATATAAATAACAAGTAAAAATTATAAAAGTAAGTAAAAATAAAATATTTTATTGAAATAAAAATATATCAATGTCTATTATTATATAATTAACTAATAATAAATAAATCTGAGTCTAATATAAAACTTAAAATAACAATAAAAATTAAAATTATATTTATGAAAGATGTTGTGTCTCATCAGTGTCAAAAGTTCCAGATTCTCCAACACTATCTAAAGACTTATAAACCATGCTTTCATTCAAAGTATTTGCATCAACTTCTTCTATTGCATTTAAATAAATTAAAAATTAGTAACGTATGAAATTATTCTTAATTGTAAATTTTTAATACATTATACTTTTAACTAATTCAATTGTCAAATGAAATTGCTAAACATTAAACCGTGTTTGAATAATGTAACTATTCAACTTTTAATTTTACTTTAATTATGGTTGCGTCCTAAATAAATATTCACTAATACACAATTATTTTTAATTAATAATGTTTCAATTATGTAGACTTCCAATCTGGGATTTTTTATTAATTATTATGCTTAAGAATTATTTAAACAATTTACATAAATTTCAAAATTCTTAACAATTGAGTATTTTATTTCTGTGTCAAATAAACTAAATTTCACAAAATTTGTTAACAATTATCGTTTTTATTTTTAATTTTTACAATGATCGCAATAACTTAAGATTAAGAAATTATTGCATAATGGTGTTAAAGAAGAATAGATTAAATTAAAGGACTTGTTATATTATCCTTATATTATATTATTTTTATATATTGGAGAGTGCTTAACTATAATTATTTGAATATATGATAAATTAGTTTTTAATTTTATAAAAATATTTTCAATAAATTATTTAATAAATTAATAATTTTAGAAATTTAATAACTTTAAATTGATAATTTGATGCAGATGATTATTTGAAAAATAAATTTAAAGAATTAAAAAACTTCTATCACTTGAAATTGTGAGAAATTTATGAGATTGAATTCTGAGTTTATGACCTTGGTAAAGTGTTACTTATTGATTTAATGCATATTTACAATTTTGATTCTTCATTAAAAGTGAGTGACAATATGGCACTAAGTAATATTACAAGTGCAAGTGACTATTTGACACCACAAAACCTTTGACCAAGATTGTTCCGCTACTTTTACCGATGAGAAACATGTAAACCAAAAGTGCAAAAATTGAGTATTCAAAGAAAAATAAAACCTTCTAGATGATTGCAAAAAGGTAAATTGTATAAGATTATGATTGAAATTGTCACATCACTCTTTAATCTTTATCACACTACTTTGCCACCACACACAAGCCCTACACTTCTTTCCTCCTTTCTGCGTTTGGCTTATTTTTTTCTTCTAGTTTTTCCCTAATCTATTGTAACTCACACTCCAACTTAAAAAGTTCTAGTTTTTCCCTAATCTATTGTAACTCACACTCCAACCCAAACCTTTCTGCAATCTACTATAACCTTTGGTATTTCAAGGAAACCACATGCAAGCCCCCCGGTTCCTCAGACATACTCTCGTAATGAAGATGGAGGTTTGTCTCTTCCTGTTCTTGACAACTTTATTACTACCCATACTAAAATAGCTCTATCAAACCTCTCTCCAGCATGGTTAGTCGCTCTCTCTTTTGTTTCACCAAGCGAAAGTCTAGTAATCTCCTTTATATCTATTAGCATTCGTTAGAAGATCAAAGGGGGATCAAATGTTATTGATGACTTTTAGTTGGGATCGAATGTTAATTAATTAATCTCAAAATGAGGTGACTTTTTGATAATGATGATCATGTATTTGCTTTTGCTGAGTGATGGTAGTAAAGTTGGTTTGTGGGTTGTGGAGGAACTAGTGGTTTCTAAAAAAGGAAACGATGAGAACTGAGTAGAGAAGATGGTGAAGAGTAAAAGCAAGATGGTTGAAGAACAACTGGTTCATTGATAAATCTTCCAGTTCATTAATAAATTGATCAAATTTATATAAATAAGTTATTAAACTAAATCGAACTGAACAACAGCTAGTTTATACTATTTTGGATCAAAATAGTCAGAGCAGTTCAGTTTTTAAAACATTGTTAGAAAAAATATGTACAAAACACTAATTAAAATAAAAAATAAAACTAAAACAATGCACTCCTCGACAATAGCGCCAAATTAGTTGCACTTCATAACACTACATACAATAACTACACTAAAGACTAAAGCTAGCGATGAGTCTAGGTCGATCCCATAGAGTGAGTAAAGCTTTTGTAATGAAAATAATCAGTGTTTAGGTTATGGGAAGGTTGGTTTAATTTCAAATAAGAAAATAAAGTGAAACTAACCTAACAAAAGCAAATTAAATCAAAAAATATATAAATTAGAAAAGTGATGAATGCATTAGGGATCTGATCATCGATTCAATCTCTGCCTATACACAATTAAATATACTTCATTGAATTGTCACACCTCTCCTAGAACTATTAATCGTAGGTTATAACAAGTTCTGTTAACTTTAGTTTTCCTATAGATCCTGTTTAATTAAAACAAGCTTCTTAATTAAACCTAGCTATCGTACAACCTAGAACAAGCTCTCTAGATTTAATCGAACATCCACACTATGAGTTAGGAAAACAGATTAATCAAGGGAACAACCACAAAAGCTCAAATCATTTTACTAAGGTTACGTTATCCCTAACCATTTAAGACCATTAGTTGCCACAAATGAATCCAAACACATTGATTACATATTGCACTCAAGATTCTAGCAATGAGTTCATATATAAAAAATCTAATGAGAATGAGAACAAAGATCATTCATATATGAAAACCAAATCTATAAGCATATGATAACATAATCATCCCTAAAGAGAGAAAGAACAACAATCACAATATAGATATGCTTAATCGTGTTCTTCGACGTTGATATCACCTCTGAACCGGGTTAGTTAAGCCTAGCCCTCTATGGATCTCGAAAGGAGTCATGCTCTACCCCTCATTTCTATCCTAAGATGATTCCTCCTGATTCTCCCAAAATGATATCTGCTTGCTTCTGTCATCACAACATTGTATTTATACTGAAAAAATAGGTTTTCAAGATGTCGGGTCATAAAAGTCACATATATGACTTGATGGCTCACGATAGTGAATGGCCTCATTGAAGCTAATGACTGTGAGTCTTCATATTATGGGCATGACATAATAGTCAAGACCATGACTTTTGGTTCATAGTCGTGAGTCTTGCACTGTCTCACATTATTCTTTATTTTATGCATTATCTTGTCTCCTATTAGCTCTAATCCCTCTTCTTCTTGTTTCATGAATACAACTAAGTGTGAATCTCAAGAAGACAACTCAAAGAATGTGCTTTCAACTCACTTTAGCTCTTATGCTTCCAAATTGTACCTAAAACCAAATATGAACTAAAGTGAATGTCTTAAGCATTTTAAAGCATTAATCACAAAGTGTCATGGATTAAATGTATTCACAATTAAGCATATAACAAGTTCTCCACACATAACTTTTAACCATCCTTGGGCAAACTATCAAAATCAAAGTCATAAACCAAAACACTTGGTCATTTTTAATATTTCCCAAGAATAGATAGTCATAAGCAAAGAGAAAGAACTTCTAAAACAATAGCAAGAACTCAACATTCAAAGCTTCTACTCATGATCAACCAAAATGCATCACCTTTAGAAACTGAACAATCTAGAGGTATACTTCAATAAAATATGTTTAAATAAGATAGATCCATAGGTACACTCAGATACCATTTATGCTTATGACAATCCATGACTTTCTATATTGATAAGTACGAATTGCATCATATTATAGGTTTTAGTGTGATATGTATTTAAGTGTTAACTTAATCGTTTAGTATGTGTTTAGGTTAGAACTGTGTTAATTTGTTAATTAATTTTGTTTAAGAGTTTTTTTATGGGTTAGTCAAGTTTTTGAGCTTAATTATTATATTTTTGAGGTACCTTAATGTGTTTGTTAGTGTTTCAAGGTCAAAGTTGAAGAATGGAGAAGTTTCAGAAACACTAGGGCCAAAAGAACGACCTATAATCGTGGCACAACAGGCCACGATCGTGCCAGAAACACTGGAGTTAGATAGAAGCCTAGGACACATCCCACGATCATGGCCTGTTTACCATGATAATGAAAAAAGGCTTAGATATGGCCCACGATTATCGCCTACATTCCGGCAGACGTGCAAACACTCAGAAAAGTCAAGTTTTGAGGGAATTTCTAGAATTTTCGGACACCGAAAAAACCCTAGGGCTACTCAGAACACAAAAGGTATATAAAGAATAGGACAAAGAAGATAAGGAGCTTTTGCATCAGCCACCATTGAGAAAACCTGAGAGAGTTCTTCAAGAGACTGAGAAAGAGAAGAAGGAAGAGAGACGTAGAGAAGAAGTCGAGGCGAAGTACTTCCCAGAATAGGAGGTTTCCTGAAGTTACTGCCTCCATCATCTGTTCAGATCTTGTTTTCAGTGTATTTTCAATTTTATTAATGTATAGAATTAGAATAGCCATTGATGATAAGATTGTGTAAATTTTAAGGATGTCTAAACTCACCTTCGGGTTGTTTTATCTTTGATTAAATGAAATTTGATTGTTTGTGTTTTTCCTGGATTTATTGTGATTTAATTTCTGCAGGTGATAAACTGAGGGGGTGAATCAAGTGAAAAATAATTAAATTGGGTTAACAAGAGTTAGGTAATTTAATAGAATGATAATTAAATCAAATCGGTAAATTATGTGATAAGTGATTTTGCATAGGTTCCCGATAGTTTTTGGACAACTTCAGATCTAATTAAAGTTTTGGATAGATTGTTAATCGAGAGATTGTAGTTCCCATAATCTAATTAGGGTTTATAAATTAGGGTTAGTAGTTACAACTCAGGAGAGAGTAATCAACCCTAGGATCGTCTAGAACTAATAATCTAGTAATTCATAATCATTTAGGTTAGCATTAAAGATAGATAAAATTACCCTTTCTCTTAATTGATAGTTCCTTTAGGTTGATTCTTGAGTGAGTATTGCAACTGTTACTTTGTTAATATTTTAATAATTGATTCGTGGAATTGAGTTACATGATTGAATTAAATTCATGCCTTAGCTTTGTTACATTTTAAATATTACGCATTATTTTGGCCTTAGATTTTAGGATTAGATTAACCTTCCTCGTGGGATCGACACGTTAGGTACTACACAAACTACCCTTACGCTTGCGAATTATTGATGTTAAATATTAAAACTTATACATATTAGAAAATTGTGATCACATATCATTTAATCTCTCCACTACTAAGATTCACATGCATAATCATGAATTAAAGGACTTGTCAAGTTTGTAATGTGGGCAAAGGTTAAGGTGAGATGTATTTGGGTAATGTAGCATAAAAGCTATCAAATTTAAAAAGAAAAAGCAAATAAAACTCAAGGGGTTTAACAAAGGGAAAATTTGTATCAAAAGGAAGGCTATTTGGATAATGTAATTTGTGAAACAAAGAATGCCTATGTCATTTCCATATTAATGCATGTGATAAAAATATGGTCTTCAATAGGAAATCAAAGCAAAGTCAGGATGTATATATCATGAAGGCCACACATAAACCAAAGATAATAAGAATAATATGGATGTGTCAGTCTATAAAAGCTCAAAATCTCACTGATTTGTGTCTAACACTAGTCACTACTCTTCGAAATATAATGCATATTGACCAATCACAAGAGTAAAAGTATATGCTTAAGTTGTCATAGATTTTTCTAGTCAATTCATACTCTAGTTATAAATATATAATCTTAAGAGAAATAGAAAAAGATAATTTGTTAGTTTGTTTATTTGATTCTCTCTCTTTTTGTTTGAAAACATAAAAACAAGTGAGAAACAAACAAACTGAAAATAACACATATGCATATAAGAAACAAATGCGAAAATGTAATAGAAAAGAAATGAACTTCCCTTGGGTTGCCTCCTAAGTAGTGCCTTTGTTTATTGTTACTAGCTCGATTCCTTGTTTTCCTCGTCACGTGACAAAATTGCACTTTCTCCATTTAAGGTTCTTCAGGATACGGCCATAGTTGATGACCAGCTATTAAGCATCTTCCCTATCTTCAAACTTTTAATCTTTACTGAATCCCTGCACTCTTGAAATAACTCAAATATTTCTTCACCTTTTTCCTTCTCATTCAGTTTCTCCAACCTGCTAGATAAAGATGAGACAATAACTTGTGACTAAAAAGGAAAAGGAAACTAGTTGATTTTATGAATAAATGGTCTTAGGGTGAACTAGGTTAAGGAGAAGTGATAGCTTCTAACACTAACACATATGTTGATCTTTTGAAATTCTTAAATCTTAGGGAACAATAGTTTGTGTTTAACTATAATTTTGAATTTTATCACTATTAAAACTTATAACAATCTATAAAATTTTTCATTTTAGTGTGATTTTGAAATTTATGAATATGACTTGAGTTAGTTGTATTATTTTGTCCCTATAAGAGACAATTTCCCTTGTTCAATTCCTGATTGACAAGTTTCCAATATCCAATTGAATTTGTTAAAAAAATTCTTAAGTTTCTTTCCATCCAAATCATGTATACATAATATTTAAAAGTTATTCCAAATAGCTTTAAATTCCTTTTTAATTTGCACTTAATCATATTTGCATATGTGATGATGTTGTCTTATGTATTCTCTATGCTTCTTTGATTACACTAGTGCATTGCTTATCTCTATATGACTATTGAGAAGTTACAATTAAAGAATAAATGGTTTAATTTTTCTTATTCCTGTTAGCATAGGCAGAAGAAATTATTGGATTCAATACCTCTTATTCTACCTTGAGTTTAAAGTTTTTACTTCACTGCCATCCATAAGAAAAATGTTACTTTATGAATACAATCTTGATCCCATATTGGCTTATTAATCACTTTTACAATGATAGGTTTGAATAATTTTAAGCAAGTTATATTTGTGAAAATACCTAAATTATTAGCACTCTAGATGATTCTATAATTTGTTTCATTATTGGGGTGGTAGTCCAATTCATTGGATAAGATATCTATAAAAATCATTAATTTATAACCTTAGTCCCTTCCTCTTACTATGTCCTTTACCTTATTGATAAGAATCAAGTTTTTGAAAATTTGGTAGCATGGAAGTTTATATAAGGGGTCATAGTTGTGTCAATTATCAAACTAGAAAGAAGTATCCTATCCATATCCACTGATTCTTTCAGTGTTATAGTTCATAATAACTCCTAGCTTTTAACATTTGCATTAGGGCCTTTAAGATATTTTTTTAAAGTTTGAAGCTCTAAAGGTTTTCTCTATATAGGGGTGTATATCCATATAAACCATAAATATTCCTTGTTAATAAGAATTTTCCAAATCCTTTTAGCTAATAGCACATTATTAACTAATTTGATTAACTTTGTCCTTATCCCTCTTTTTATTTTAGAGAATAAAATTTTATCTTGTTCATTTTGGCATGTGAAGAATAGAAAGTTCTCTTTATATCAAAAATTTTCCATAGATGTCTCTATTACTTTGATGATGCTTTAAAGTTGACAAAGGTGGGAGTCGTAATGCATATGGATATTGTTTAAATATAAGTTATCAGTTGTAATATTATAGCACGTGAAATTTTTTTGTTATTTTAACGCACTATTCTTTTTTGGGCAACATAAAAAAAATTTGAAAGTATGTTTTATGAATCTTATGGTTTTAATTAGAACTAAAAGATACTTAAAAGTGGGTTTCTTCAAACCTACTATTGTTACCAAAGATTTAACCTAATTTAGGTTATTACTTGAGACTAATATATAACTCTTCTTTACATGGATTTTAAGGCTAGACATATTGATGAATTGTTGTGTAGTTCCCATAATCAATCTTATAAAATTTCCTTTAGCCACAAATGAATCCAAACAAGATGAGTACATAATATATTTAAGGTTGTAGAAATGGGTTCATACATAAAAAATCTAACGAGAACGAGAATAATGATCATCTATACATGAATACCCAAATCAATAAATGAAGAATAACATAAACAATATCTAAAGAGAGAATTATTCAACATTACAGAATGAAGATACGCCTAAAAGTGTTCTTTAACTTTAATTTCACCTCGAAATTGGAATTGGGAAGCCTAACCCTCTATAGGTCTCTAAGGAGTGCATGATCTACCCCTTATTTTCTCCCAAAATCAATCTATGTTATGTTTAGTAGCTCAAATGTCATTTTATATTAAAAGTTAGGGTTTTAGGGAGTCACATGATTAGATACACCACCATGTATCCAACCATATATGTCATAAAAATATGCCCAATTTATGTACTTACACGGTCGTGTAAGTAGATAGACTGCCGTATATCTCCCAGATCATGTTGAATTGATGTTCTTCTTGCAATTTCTTATCCAATCCTCACCATAATCCATCTCCTTTTTATTTCATAAAGACAATTAAGTTTGAACATTAAGATGATGGCTCAAAGAATGTGCTTTTAACTCACTTTAGCTCTTAAACTTCCAAATTGTACCTAAAACTAAATATGAACCAAAGTGAGTTTCTTAAACATTTCATAGCTTTAATCACTAAGTGATATAGAGGTGTACAATTAATTAAGCATATATCACTACTTCTTTCTCTGATGTTCTTGTTAATTATCCTTAAAAGGACCTCAGTGCAGATTGTTAATGGATAGGTGGAGAGCGGGTCCCCTTTCTTTCATCCTTTTCCCCTTTTGAATGTTTGAGTGATTTTTTCATTGAAAAGACGTTGAAGGAGGTGGAAGTTATGCACATTTTGATCCATCTTATAAAAATTAAAGCAAACCCTATCACTTTTAATGCCTCTAGAATAAAACTCCAAGCCACTAAGTCAAATGCCTTATTAATATCATTTTTAATATAGAAACTCTTGATAACATGACTTTTATGCTAGTCCTTGATAAGTTCATAAAGTAGAAATATGTCTTACAATATAATTTTCCTTGTATTTATCATATCTTTAAGGAATCTTTTCAGTCTATAGGACAACATCTTAGTAATTGTATTATCAATCACATTTCAATAGGAAATAAGTCCAAAGTTTTGTCAATTAACAAGATTAGTTTTCTTAGGGATCAGGAATAAATCTATCCTATTAATTTTCTTAAGCATTTGAAATTTGAAAGAAGTTATAATATAGCTTTTGAGATCAGATACCCTTCCAAATGCTAGGATTTCTTAAAAAAGTGATAATTTAGGCCATCGGGTCCTAGTGATTTCTTAGGATTCAAGATATATAGAGTTGTTTTTATATTTTCCTTATTAAATTTGGCTGTTAAACTTTTAGATTGCTCCTCATTGACCTATTATTTGATAAAGTAACTTTGATCCTAGAGGAAAGATCTTGGGGGGTGCTTGGTTCACAGAGGGCAATAGGAATGGGAATGAGAATGAATATAGTGAGGAATGGGAGTGAATATAATCAATATAATTATGATGGTTAGTTAGGATAAAAGAATGATTACCATTACCATTGATGGTGGTTGGTTTGTTAAAAATGTTAAAAAAATAAAATTTTGTTAAAATTTTATTTTATATCAAAATTTAAATATATTTTAATTGATTATATTTAATTTATGCACTCTATTTATAATGAGAAAATGTTTAAAATCAAGTATATTACGGTATTTCCTTTTCGATAGCTCTTGAAGAAAAAAATACTCCAATATTTTCTTGCATCAACATATCATTAGTTACATAATATCCTCAAAATAT
>JANIIA010000003.1:34297063-34326827 GCA_027478495.1 Erythroxylum alaternifolium | reverse complement strand
ATCCAAGTAAAGTGCTACTACTTTTCCTAGATTGGGAAAGTTTTTACTTTCCTAACTACTCAAAAAAATGAACCAAACATGATAATATAAATTTTATGAAAAAGATTACTTTCCCAAGCAAGAATCCATGCCAACCAAACAAGCCCTAGTAGTAAAGGGATTCCTAACTAAAGTATCCCAAATAAAATTGAATCCTACCCTACTAAAAATTCTTTATTCTTAAATAAGTTTAAGTCCTAAACAACTAATATAATAATTCTAATTTATCGCTACTTCCTATCTAATAAGGAAACCTAGAATAAAGTAAATTTCAACACTTGTTATCTTTGCTATCACCTCAACTCTAACCTCTCATCCTACCAAGCTAAAGCTTGAAGTTGACTAAATTGCCCTCTTTTATTTCTCTATAAACTCTAATCTCTTTTACATCACACCCACATGTATCATCTTATGGGACAGGAATACAGTGCTACAAAATCTATATAGGAGTAAAAGATCAAATGTAAGGACAAATATACAATGCGTTATTAGGATTTTTCTTGATTAGATTAACATTTTCAGTTGTAATCCAAAGTTACATTATACATTAACAACAATCACCATTCTCTTCTTTTGATCCATCAAAGTTCTATAACCTGCTACTCAATCTTTCTCTAATAAGACATTATATTCATTGCACACATGGATAAGAAGACTATATTTTTATTTTTCTAGTCGTGTCTTAGAAGAAGAAAATAAAAGATATTCTAATGGTCGAAATCACTCTGCACTAAAATAGAGCCACCAAAAGGAGTATAGAAACAAATAAAACATTTCTCTTTCTACTTATTCTTCATACAAGAAAAAATGGACCAAATAATAATTGGCTATCATTATAGTGAGGTTTGAAGAGGTTTAGCATCACCATTGTACAAATTAAGTCAATCACGAGCCCAAATATTTTATAAGGCAGGCAAAATAGTGATCATGGAATTCAAGCATTCTAAAGGAAAGGCAAAGTAGTCATTATAGACGTGTTATATTTCTCATGCACAATGCTTCTTTACCTTCACAAATGAATTTTGAACATTTTTTTAGATTAGGCCATTAATTATCCATCAAACTAAAAATTAACTAGATTTATTTCTCTCATTAAGTTATTTATGACTTGAAGGAGACAAATTTTCTGTAGTCGAATAATGAGGAAGAAGATTAAGGACCTCTTGCAGTCAAGAAAATGGAGTCTAACCTTTTGAAGAGAGAACACGTTTTTGGTGCTGCCCGCTATTAAGCATTTCGACATTGAACTGCTTGGGTAAGGTGTCAATTGTAGGGATCTTATACGTCCATGTCCCTTCTGCAACCACCAACCCATCTGAGTTTGTTGTGTATTCTTCAAGCATAAAAAATCCAATTCCTTGGACAAAAGCTCCTTCAATCTGCAAGCCAAAAACTCCTCGTATGAATGCTGTATACCAGGGAAGTGGAACTAAAAGTCCCATGTTGAAATATACATTCTTGAAGATGAAATAATCAACCACACTTTAAATGGTCGAGTTGAAAAGAACTAATAGACAAGGAACATCACGAGGTTCATTGTTCAGTATTAGGACATTAGTAGGCTAACCTGTCCTAAATCCACAGCAGGATTGAGACTTTGTCCACAGTCATATATGATATCTGATCTCAAAATTGTTATGGCCCCTGTTAGAAGGTTGACCTCCACCTGTGTAAACTTAGTTTCATCCTTAGTTTAAAAAATTAGACTTGATTGAATCATAAACTAATTTTTTCATGATACAATTTTTAGATTAAATAGATAATCAGCCCCATATTTTTATAAAGAAGCAACAGTATATAACTTGCCTCACTCACTGCTGCACCATAATTTAGGTACTGCATTGAAGTAGCATCAGGGACAAAGTACGAACTTGCTGATAAATTCACAGCTGTCAAATATGCCTGTAATTGATTCCATCGTAGGTGTTAAATTGTGAGGAACCTCCAGCAAGAGCAAAAACATAAAAAAAAAAGACAAAGACAAACATGAAAGGTATCCTCTCAACAGGCTGTTTACAAGAATCGTCATTAAGCATGTGGAAGCTTGGGCAAGAATACTACAAATAATAAGCGATTGAAAATCATATGTTTGCAAGATAAAAATACAATAGTAACCACGTAGTCAATAACTTTTTGCAACTACACCTAGCTACTTTAGATGCCACATAAAAGTTTCAAAAGATCAGACAACTACCTGCCAAATTAGATTTTCCCATTTTACGGAGCCCATTTGCTCTTGCAATCTTTCCTTTAGAGGCATCAATCTTTCAACCAAGACTTCACAACAAAGTCTAACTGCTTCACAACTTGACTCAGATGTAGTACTCCCAGAAGTACAACCTCCTTGAATTAAACTTAATGTATCAGATTGTATGACCCGAACCCTCTCCAAGAGCTCTCCTTCATCACCTTTGATTAAACTGAGACAAAATGCAGCCATCTGTTTTACTTTTGTCCAGAGCCCCTGGCCAAGCTCTATTCCTCCAACTTCAACTACAACGGATCCATCTTTCAGAATGCTCACTCTTCCAGGAGTTGGTCGGACTAGTACTTCATGCACAATAGGTACTCGAGAAATACCTCTTTTCTGCCAAACATTACACTTATTGAACTGTTCAATCATCTCAAACCTATGGTTAAATTTTGAACACAAGGCTAGTTTGTCCCATATTGAAGGTAGAGTATACTCTGGAGGTTCACCTGAGCTATCTTCATAAAAAATTCTCAGGCTCTCATATGTATGCAAATTTATAGTTCGGACAGAATCTACATCCAACAAAAGGGTAGACGCAACATGTTCTATTATGGCCTCTGCAATAAATGATCCTTGTAACTCCCCAGGGGCTCGCATTGCAGATTTGCTAGAATGGTTTGTTTTGCATACCTTTATATCAAAAGATAAAGCACCCCAATCATACTTTTTGAGTGCACTCACAATGTTTTTTGGCAACATTGGACTTACATCTGTAGATATCCCAGCATTGATCAATATCTCAATCTTTAGGGCAGTAACTTTTCCATTGGATTTAAACCCCACAGTATACACTATTTTCATGGGATGCCTTCCTCCTGCCATTATCATATCAGCCTTCCTATTAAGATATATCTTCACAGGGCGGCCTAACTTGTGTGCTGCCAGAGCGCATGCAGTAGCAACCTAAATCATTGTTACATCTGATTGTAAGAGCTAGGACCAGCAATCAACTTACTAAAGAAAAGGAAAGAATGAAGAAGTAAGAAACACCAAAGTTGCAATAGAATGATATGCAAGATATATCATTAGGAAAGAAAATATGTAAGAAGACCAACTTGATTAGGAAGTAATTGCAGCAATTATCTTATTTAGGTGGTAGTCATCTTATTTAAGAAGTCAATTGTTTTTATAAGTCTATTTTTATTAAGAAATAAGTTAGTAGGTTCCTATTCTATTTTACTTCCTAAAAACTCAATTTATTGAGCCTATGTAAAGGGCATTATGATGAATAAGAAAGCAATTAGAATTTTTTTGTGAAAATAATTTACAAAAAGATTATCGAGGAAGAATTTTCTCTACAACAACCATAGGGCCTAGAAAGGCGATGAACTCTACCAAGAGAAAATAGGATTTCTCTATGAGTAGTCTCATGACTATATGCTACACAAAAACACATTAATTTGGTATGAGAGGCCAGGGTCATGGACGACTTTTACGATCTATCAACTAATGTAAATGTGTTTATGAAACACGTGGAGCAATGATGAGAAAAGGTAGAAGAAAGCTAGAATGCTCAGTTTAGGAAGCTTCTGTCGGCTATTCACAAACAAGACCAAAATGAAGAGACTAGCAGCAATAATCACATCCACACAGAGAGGAGGGCGAACAAAAGAATGGGGCCAATTGGTTTAGGTATTGTTCCCAAGTATTTTAAATTGGAATTCTCCACCTATGATGGTTCTGATGACCCTCTTGTTTGGATTAGAGGGAAAAGAAATTCTTCGAGAACCAATGAACCCAAAAAGAAGAGAAAATGGGACTAGTAGCAGTCAATCGTAATGGAGAGGCACAACTGTGATTTTTTAAGGTGGAGCAAAAGGAACGAGTATGGATTGGAAAAAGAAGAATTTTATTGAAAGTTTTAATTGATAAAACTTAATCAAAACAGCAACCATAGTCAAGTATTTAAGCAACACGATTCCTCATTATCTAAAAAAATAATAAATTGAATGCCCAACTCAAAGATTTTGTAGGATATTTGATATTATTGTGTTTTCCTATATGGGAATAGTACTACATTAGTTAGATGTTCAATCTTGAAATATTACTGAGAATATGCATTGTCCTACTATTACAAATGGAGGGCTTTAACACTAATCACTAAAAGTTACTCTAACTTTTTGTCTCTTTTATATATTCCTTAATGATACACGTAAAATTATTCGAGCACAAAAATTTAACATTTCTTTCATAAATCACAAACTCAAGCCAGAAAGCAAAATTTAACTCTGATAGGTTTTTGGAGTCAAAGTTAACTCTAATGACTTCGTGGCTCGACTTAAAGCATGAATTGTCGCAAAAAGGCTATGCTTAGATCTATAGAATGGATTATTATGATACTTTCTTGCTTGTTGCTAAACTCACATTTATCTGTCTATCATTTCTATGGCAGCTACATTTAATTGGCCCCTACACTAGTTAGATATCAAAAATGCCTTCTTTTATGGTGACCTCCAAGAGGCAGTGTATATAGAGCAACCACCTGCGTTTGTTGCTCAGGGGGAGTATGGAAAAGTTTGTTTCTTCACAAATTGTTGTATGTTTTGAAACAAAGTCCACGTGCTTGGTTTGGAAATTTTAGTCAAGCCATAGAAACGTTTGGATTGAATAAGAGCATAGGTGATCACTCTTCTATAAATAATCTAAATCTGGCGTTATTCTCCTTGTTGTATATGTGGATAATATGTCATTATATGAAGCGACTCTATGGGCATCTCATCATTAAAAACCTTTCTTCATAGTCCATTTCACATAAAGGATTTAGGAGCTCTGAAATATTTTATGGTAGCGGAAGTAACGAGAGGCAAAAAAGGAATTTTCCTGTCCTAAAGAAAATATGTACTTGATCTATTGATCTATTAACTGAAACAGGAAAGTTGGGAGCTAAGCCATGCAATACTCTAATTCCCCCAATATATAGCTTACTAAAGATGGAGATTTGTTTGAAGATCCTGAAACATATAGAAGATTGGTCAGAAAATTATAAAATCTTATAGAAACTCGCTCTGATATTGCATGTTCTGTCAATGTTATAGGTCAATTCATGTCTTCTCCAATTGTTCATCATCGGGTGACCTTAGAACAAATCTTATTCTAGCTAAAAGGAGCTCTTGGACGAGGGGTACTATATGAAAATCATGGACACACTTACATTGAATGTTTTCCATATGTTGATTGGACAACTTCTAAGATCAATAAAAAATCTACGACTAGCAATTGTCTTTGTGGGAAAAAACTTGGTCTCATAGAAAAGCAAGAAACGAAATATTGTATCTAGATCCAGTGCAGAATCTGAATACAGAGTAATGGCACAAACAATATGCAAGAGAATATGGATTTATCAATTATTATCTGAAATTAGTTTTAAAGTCTCAATACCAACAAATTTATGGTTGATAATTAGACTGCTTTATATATTACTTCTACTCCAGTATTTCACAAAAGGTCAAAACACACTGAAATTGACTCACTTGGTTCGTAAAAAAGTTCAACAAAACTTGAATTCTATAGAATATATCAAAACTGGAGAACAACTCGAAGATATTTTCACAAAAACCCTAAATGGTACCATAATCAATTACAATTGTAACAGGTTGGACATGATTAATATCTATGCTCCAACTTGAGGAGGAGTGTTACAGATTAAGCATTTATCTCCATTGATTCTACTCTTTATTTCAAGCATTGTAATCCCTTGATCTTAGGGATTACATTCCCTAAATTAATCTTATAAATGTGTATATATACCCTCACGTCTATACAGTGTACATCAAGTAAAATATAACCTTTTCTCTCTTCCACAATCCTAAACACTCCTTCTAGAAATTACATATTTTTATCTTGTTATACGAAATAAGTTCAATCAAAGCAGCAAAATGTATGTTCAACATGTCAATCAAATCACTTCAAACTTCAAGTTAATGGAATCAGATTGTTTCCTATTCCTTATTGTTTCAGTTTATTTTGGGTGACTGCCACAGTGAAGAAGAGAAGTACGGAAGTGTTGATTGTCACATAGTTGAGCTCTTGTTTCTAGAGAAAACTGGATGATCTCTAATAGTTTATCCCTAAACCTTTATATAAAACTTGTCAACATAACTAAAATTAAACTACGTAGTCTAGCCTTAAAACATATAAATTCATAACAGAATACTCACAGGCAAGGCTTTCATGGCCTTTCCACCAAATCCTCCTCCAACCCTCCTTGTAATCACACGCACATTATTTTCAGGAACACCAAGGCATTTTGCAATCACAGAATGGGCAAACTCAGGGCATTGAGTTGAGCTGTAAACCACTACACAGCTGTCTTCATCAGGCACAGCAAGAGCAGACTGATTCTCCATATAGAAATAATATTGTGAACCAAGTTTTAACTGTATGCCATAATTTAACAGAAAGTTGATGGTAAGACCAAATCCAAATAGACAGAAGAGTGTAAGGGTAAAAGGGCAAGTTTTATAACAATACATATAAATATATATACTGCGATTTAAGTTTGAATTTACTAAAGATGTCTAATTTTTGTCATTTGGTTTAACACAGGAAAAGGAGGATCAGGATATGTGAAAAGCAAGTGAAAAGTACCTCAGCAGAGATAATCTTGTGATCAGCTTCAACCATTCCTTTTGATATATCGCCCACCTGCCTGGGCTGAAAGAAAGGAGGGACCTCAAAAAAACTAGAACTCTTCACAGCCTCTTCTACAGTTAATATTGGTGATTCCAGATTTTCCAAGTCATAATTAACCCGTGCAAGACTTGATGCTATATCTGCATGTTTCTGTGTGTCTGCAACCTAGAAAAATATAATTGACATACTATATTAGGCAAATAAAGCAAACATGGTCAAACAAATGTATAATTCAATTATAATAGCATAATTAATGACCATCAAGCTTACTCAAAAGCAGCTAAAGAACAATATTTTGGAAAACGAAATTACCACAAGAGCTAGACGCTCTCCAGCATACTCAGCAACCTCATCAGCAAACAAACGTTCAGTTCCAAATATGGTCATAGAACCCACATTTTCTCCAGTTTTTGGAATATCTTTAAAAGAAATAAGCCCATATACTCCCTCTAGCAGTGATGCATTCAACTCTATGCTTTTGACCCTTGCCAATGGCTTTGTACTATAGATAAATGACCCATGCAGACAATTGGCAGGACAAGGAATGTCGTCCACATACACAGCCTCACCTACACATCGGTTGGGTGTGCAAGATAATTAATTTGCTTATTGAGATCTTGCACCTTTAAGCCAATCAAATACTTAAACATGCTACAAAGAAATATGATCCACATTCCATGTAATGACCTGTAATTCTCATATCAATGCAAGCTGTAAATACCACATATACATAAAGAAGATGAAAATAAGTCAAATTCAGGAATCACTCCATGGAAAAGACCAGCAAAAATTTCTTACCCCCTACAGGGATACAGGAAGATATAAATGAGAACAGTCCAAACTGTAATATGGCATAAAAAACTGAGATGCCAACATTGTAGACAAAATGACACTACTAACTAAAGGGGTATAGGAAGATACACATTATGTCATAAATGAGAACAGTCCAAAATTGTGAATAAAAAGACTGAGATGCCAACAATGTAGACAGAAGAATGCTGCCCTGAGATTGGAAGAGAATACATCATGACTAGGGATTTCAGGCTTGTGCTCCTACGACAAAATTATTCATTGCCAATATACCAGAAGATAAGATATACAAACCAGAAGCCTGAAGGGCAGCTCCAGATTTCATAACAGCCTCACCAACAGGATGATACTCCCTGTTTAACTGAAGCTCTTGTCGTGATGAAGATATGACAGTGGGGAATTTAAAATGACCATGGTGGTTACATTTCCCGATAAAACTGGACTGACTGGATAATGAGGTATTGCTACGCTCATTCAATAAACAGTTAGAAACATTAGGTCCAGTTAAGGGGAACAAAAATTCAAACAGAAAACCAACTGCCAAGCTTGACCTATACGCGGGACTCAGGATACCATCTTCAGGTACCACAGTGGCTTTAACTAATTTAGCAGCTTCATGCAGAATATTCAAGGTTAACACTTTTCCATCTAAAAATTCCTCAACTTTCCTTGCTCTAATGGCATGTTTGGTTCCATAAGCACCAAAAGCCAACTGACATTTGTTCAGAACAACTCCACAAGAAGATTTCCAGCCAGAAACTTCAGCCAAGAAGGCAGCATTTAGATAAGGTAATGCATTTCCCAAAGGACGTGGTGCAGCCCTGTAAGTTTCATAAAACAACTTAGTTTCTTCTTCACTAGGTTCCTTCTTAATCTGTTCTGATTTTGGGATTATTATTCTTAAAAGTACAGTTTTGGAGTCCAATGGGGATCTTTCTAGAAAGTCCTCCAAGCCAAGCTTTTCATGAATAGTATTGCTTAATATTTCAACGTATGAACCAGCTGCAAGAAGTATTGTCACAATATCTGAAGGAAAACATTTCCTTTGTGCCATCACCAAATTGCCCCCAACAGTACCTGTATTTCTAATAAATTCAGTTGCAATTTTCTCCATATGGAGAGCAATCTTGTTGAATACCATCTCACATTCGGGAAATTGTTCATATTTATTTCCTTCCTTCAAAGCTTCAATAGCTTTGGAAATAGTCACAGCTGCCCCAATTTCTAACCCATTGTGATTCCTTCTAATGGTAGAAAGCTCAGAAACATACCTGATGTCAATGTATTTTTCGTAGCATTCCAATTCCTTATAATAACCCATCCCAGTATTACCAGCCACTAGTTTTATCCCTTTTCCATTGTCATTGTTGATAGTCTTTAATAAGTTTTGAAGCTCCTCAAGGCAAGTAGGATTATACCAAGAGAATTGTGAAGGATTTAAAAACACCGAGGATTTTATTTCCATTTTCAGAATCTCAGGAAAAGTGCAGATCTCCTTATTGCAGTCATATGCAGGTAATCTACTTTTCTTCACATCATCACTGTCTCCCTTCTTCCAGAAATAATTGAAGCCTAAATCCTCCAAATCAACATCTACTGCAAAGCTTTTGCATGCATCGGCAATAGGTCGATACCCAGTACAACGACAAAGATTCCCAGCAATTGCTTTTTCAGCTTCAGAAACTGTAAGCTTGGAAAATCCTGGCGGAGGTTGTGGCCGATGAGTCTTTTGAGCATTCAAAAGGGCCCCAAAAAGTGAAATGCACATTCCAGGAGTGCAAAAGCCACATTGAGAAGCATGGAAACCACTGAACCTTTGGTGAATTGGGTGGAACCCATCTTTGCTATTTCCTAAGCCATCACTAGTTGTAATTGAACATCCATTCACACTGCAAAGCAGTGTCAGACATGAACTTATCGTGTAATTCTCAACATGGCCAAGTGCGTGATCGTACTTGGAGAGTAGAACAACACAAGCACCACAACCACCTGAATCGGATGCAAAAAGATAAACCACTAGGATATTAGTAGAAAGCATTAAAGTGTCAGCACTTCTCATTTATTTATATCGAGTAATTCACAGCAATACTCACGGCAAGCAACATAGCATAAGCTTATAAAGGACATGTACAAACAAACAGCAATACACTTAAGAGATAAGAGTAGATGCACTGATAACTTCGAGGAGTGCAGAGATCCCTGTTAATTGTATTAGAGACCTCTTCTCACATAATAGAATCAATCAGAAGTCCCATCTTCATAAGCACTTACATCAATTACATGTCCATTGAAGTTAGGTAACTGAAGCTGGCCTAAGAGGCCGCTACCTAGCTTTCAGAAAAAAGATGATAACAAAATAAAAACTAGGACCTCCTGCTACTGTGTTTTTATTATCCCCATAAAAGATGAGAGTGCGAACAAAATTTATGAGCTGAATAACTAGGAAACATATTCTTTACAGAAATGAAAGCATCCTAAAGCATATAACAACCAATTTCAAAAGGAAAATCGACAGAAGTAGAGAAGCCTTGATAAGACTGATCATCAAACAATTGGAACACAAGATATGACTGAACAAATACAGTAAAAGACCATGAAACAAATTAAACATTACAACATGACTCAACGTTCCAATCCAGAAAATGGAAAGTCCATAGCAGCATTATCAAATGTACCAGCTCACGAACCTTCAATTACTCCAAAAACCAAAGTAACCCCAAAACTTCTTATTACTCAAAGTTTCCCATATTAGCACGTGTATACGTCCATGCCATAAAGACACATACAGCTTTGGGACTATGTGGAGCAAGAAGAAAGAGTATAACCTTCACCACAGCTGAGCTTGACACTCCTGAAACGGGTGTGAGAACGTAAGAACTCAAGCAAAGTGGTTGAAGGGTCGATACTAGAGAGTTCGAATCTCTCTCCATTGACGGCAAAGACAAGACCTTTGCTCTCTGTTATTCTCTCCTGTTCCATCAGAGTGGAATATTAGATTAGACGAGAAGACAGAGAAAGAAAGAATTACGTTTTTAAAGTTTCTATTTAAAGCAAGCGAAGGAGTGAGGACAGCCCATGAGCTCACAGTCACAGTAGCCGCCACCTGTTTATCCGGATCTTCATTTTCGATTCCTCCTTAACAGTTGCTTTGTCCTGTCGTCCGGTTTCAACTCTTTTATCTTATGCCAACTGATTATGATGTGACATTTAAACAAAAATTTAAAAAACCAGATCAATAATGTTAAGCATGTAATAAATTTGAAATGTAATTGTTTTTGAAGAATTTAAAATTTAATTAAAATGATATTATTAAATAGAAATTTATTTAATTATTTTAATTTATAAAATGTATTAATTAATAAAAATTGACTGATTAATTAATAAATTAATCACTTTTTAATGACAAGAGTTATTAAAATAAATGAAATTAAAAAATTGAAAATTAAACCGAAAGTTGAATCATTCAATATTTTTATGGTTAAATCAATCGAAATTAGTTAAATTTTTTAATCATAGTTTTTCACATTTAGATTAAAATATCTTATTAAATTTTCTTTTTATCATTCTACTTAACGATGAAATCATTATAAGACTGAAATAGAGATATGTTAAACGATTTTTTATTTTTATATGATACTTTAAAATAAATGTCACAAATTTTAGCCAATATTCTTGTACGACCATATATTATTTCTCATCTTTATAAATGGAATGTGGGCCTGCTTAGTTAAATTTGATTATGAATGAGAAAAGGGGAATTGAATTTGGAGTTTCTTTTTAATTGTATGCATTTTCATCTCTTTTCTCATTTAATTTATTCGAAAAATGATGTGACTCTATAGTTCACAATAAATAGAAATTTGACCTTTTCATTTTCATGCATTCTTCACCCTCTCCTTCTTCTCATCTTGTGTTTGTTCCTCACCCTCCTTTTGATCACTTCTTTCTTTGCACATGTTTGTTTCATCCCAACACCTTCGCATTTGCTTTCTCCTTCTTATTATGCCTAGTTGCCATAACTAAGGGCACATCTGCCTTTGTCCTTTCACTTTGTTTCATGCCTTGGCTTTAATTACTATTTTTGGTAACGATTTTTAATTTTATCCACCAGCCGTGATTAGACTTCCATTTAAAGCTTAATGGAGTATGGATTTCCCCCCTTTACCCTCCTTTGCCCTTTCCTCTCCACCTCCATCTCAGCTAGATCCAACAAAACCCCTCAACCCTCACTCTCCATCCCCTTCAGCAACTCAATATACCTCAACCCCAAACCTTAACTCAAGTTGCGAGTGTGTATAAGAAGATTGCTAAAACTCAAAAAACCTGGAAACAAGTTGTAAGGGATAACTTAAATACTTGTCTGTTTTATAGCTCTCTTGTTGAACTTGAGGGAAAGCTAATGGTGGCTCCAAGCATCAATATTTTACAGGAAGGAGCAAAGACATAGGAAGCTACGATTATAGGATTTTTCATGGACAAATGTCCTACTTTCCCAGTGATACAAGCTTGGACTCAGAAAATTGGGAAGGTAGGGGCATACGGGAGGTACTATTAACTGAGGATGATAATCTAATCTTTACCTTCAACTCAAAATCTTAAGCCCAAAAGGTGATCCAAAAAATGTCCTTGGCACATCTTATAGCTTCCTCTTTTTCTTCAAAATCGACAACTTGGTATGGAATTGGAGAAAATATGATTGAAGAACATTCCTTTATGAGTGAACATACACAATATTCCCTTAGAATATTGGACAATAAAGGATTTAAATATGCTAGCAAGCTATTTAGGAAAGCCAATTTACATGGATGAAAATACTGCCTTAAGGAAAAGGGTTGGTTTTGGTATGGTATATTTGAGTACGGATATTTCTAAGGAATGAAAGATGGCCAAAATAGCATTATAGTCCCCAACGTTTACACTAAAGTCTGAGTTGCACCCTAACGTTTCAATACGTTCAAAATAAACCCTAATATTTGCAAAATGTTCAAAATGAACTCGAACGTTTGGAAAACGTTCAAAAAATCCCTAGATGGATGGAACCAATAATAAAGTTAGGCCTTTGTCAGTTAAATGCTAAAGTGGATTTTTTAAAAGTTTATTAAAATGGGACCCACACATAAATGACGTGGATTTTTTAAAAATAAAAGTAGGTCCCACTCGAGATTAAATGTTCTGCTTGGTTTAGTGTCTGAGTTTAAATGGAACCCACTTCTTATCTAGTAAGACTGTGGCAATAAAAATAGCTAGTGTCTTCACTAATCCAACTCTAACAGACACAAGTAAAGACCCTTTGTATAAAGAAATCCTGCCTTTGCGAAGATCCTTAGATTGTATAAAACAACAACATCTATGCCTAAAACTTGTTGGAAAAAGTGCATTCCAAGAGCACAAATCAAGTTGTGTAGAACAGTAGGACTAGGGTGGACGAACAACTCTGTCCACATGCCTACAACATGACTCTTCTTCTTTAGTGATTTATGATTTTGCTATCGCAATCTAGTGGAATATCAACAACTTCTTTGATTCCTGCATGTTGTTACTAAGCTTCTTTCTCTAAAGAACTAACCTTCTTAAGAACTTGCTTGGCTTTACCAATCCTACCTTGTATCACCAACCAACGAGGTGATTCATGCATGGCTAACACACCCAAAGCAATAAGCAATGAAAGGATTATGTAACATACCACTCCCATAGAGCATAAGCCCAAACATACCAGAGGATATTTGAGAACATACTCTATGAAAATGATACATTAAGATAATCAAACTAACTCATTAAAGGCATCAAACATATTATAAGCATTCTAAATGTTCATTGCTTCCCATTTTATTCAAAAACGTAAAAGTCAAGTGTCATTACAATTGAGAATCCATATATACATTACACAACATTTTGTTTTAAGTTCAATCTTAGTACCAAAAATATAACATGAAATGAGATGTTAATACACAAGACTCTAACTAGACCTCAGATTCAGTTGATTAGACCTTTGAGCCATTCTTGTCCCTAAAATGCAAGTACTAGACTTCTACTATATAACCTCAGTAGCTAGAACTCCCTTGAACCTGAAAAACAACGTTGCAATTTTGATGAGTTTGTGTACTTAGTGAGTGAACCATCATCAATGTATTCACTCAATTCAAATCACAAAATTAAATATATCATACTTCCATAACCATATCATGTAAGCTAGCATTGCATATCACAACACATCCTCCATTAATTAAAACTGTAATTTACTATTCTAAAACAATTTAATAGTTCATTACAATTCAATCATTTGATACATATAGGGATGTACATGTAGTTGCACATATGTTTCCATTCTCATTTTGTTTTGTTGTGACCAAGTACCTATTAACCCAATTTACTATCCCATATCTGTTGTGGATACTGAGATCGTTTATGGCCCGTATCCATTGTGGATAATGAGTCCAGTCTATGTTATATGAGCCTGAGGCTTTTTTTCACAATCCTGAGCTCAAATCTTTTTTCTGCACATCGGTCACTCTAGTCACAACTCCTTTATCTGATCATGCATTTCAATATAATGAGATGCATCATTTCATATGATATGTTTTCATTTTCTTTCATTTCTGTGTACTCATGTCATATATATCAAACTCCTCATATCTAAGTCTAACATTTATCAATCAGTTGTACACACATTCCATAATAAACATACAATTTATATAAAAACTCATATAAATGAGTTTACACATCTAAGTTAACTCATAGTATGCTCCAGAAAATCTATTGCCTCAATGTTCCGGTAATGTTTGGATGTTGACGGAACATCTGGATGTTGACGATCATCTTGCGCGTCTATCGTCATACAATACATACACACATAGTTCACAAATCACTAATTTGTTTAATCATATGAATATAAAATCATACATACATATATGTGTCATATTTCAGTGCATGCTTAATTGACTTTCCAGGTATGTATTCTTATACAAGTGTTATGACCATTCAAACATTATAGCTTGTATGCAAGCAGTTTTATACCTTAAGTAAGCTTGATTTACTCCAAATTCATCAATCATACTTTCACCAAACTTTTCTAGCAATATATAATCATACAATTACTCAATTCTCATTCATAATTACATCATGTTCTTTAATGCTCATTCATTCATGCCTAATACACATTACTTATATCCTTAAGATCATGTTTGCATTTATAAAAACACCTTTATTCCTTTATCACATCATAATTTCCAGATTTGGATACATTGACATCAAAATGGTACATTCTTTAAGTTATGACATCAATTAACAACCTAAACTTATCAAGCTCTTAGCCAATTAATCAAGCAACAATTTAGGTTCATTCTAAGCCTTAATCAAGTCTAAACACACCAATTTAGAGTAACTTTTCCTCAGTTGGTTCAACAAGTACACAAGGCTGAAATTAACATTTCAGAACTAGGCCCACGATTATGGGGGACCATGTCACGATCATGACAGAAGCTTGTGCAATAGGCTACGATTGTGCACTGAGGGCCATGATCGTGCACTGTCTTTCTTCCCTTAATTTTTCATGAATTTCACATACTTAAAGACATCACTACCACTTGAATTTTTCCAGAATTCATGTCCTTTAAAGCTACTTCATTTCATGCTAGTCTAGTTTCCATATTAGTTACGTTAAATCTCACAAAAAATTACTCATTTGTTTTATTACCATTCACTTTATACCATCATACATGTAGTCCTCACTTTCTATATTTGAAAACACTTTAATAACACCTGTCTTTAGCATGAATTCATCATCAATTATACTTCAAATCCTAATTAAAATTATCCATATAATAGCCCATAAACTACTATTATCATGCATCAAAAAATAGAACAAAAGGTACCCCTTTCATTCACCATTTTCCAACACAATTTCAACACCAATACCACATTCAATCTATCCCTAATCAATCATCATAATTTCTGCTAACACATGCCACAAAGATCAGTATTTCACTTACTTGTTTAGCTCAAATGCCACCTCAATGCATCAAGACTGATTTGTCTTACATGCATGCAAGATCATCTTAAAATCAATAAGGGAGTAAGATAAGTTTTCAGTAGAGACAAGAAGAAGACAACATAATATAGCTATTTTTCTTAAGAAATTGACAAAGGTTTTAAGGTGGTAATGGAAAGAATTAAGGCAAAAACTCAATATGTGGGTAAGATGTGGATTTCAACAGTGAAATGAAGGAGAGGGAAAGAGAATAGCAGAAACATTACAATGGAGCTGAATGTGTTGGTCACATGGTGTAGATGTAAGGTTAGTTTTAGGACACTTTTCATGAAAACAAGTAAGACACATGTCCACTTTTTAAGCTGCCAAATGTCACTTAGTTCCTCTACTATTTGTCACTCAATTCCCCAAGCCATTTGTCACTCAATTCCCTAGGCCATTTGTCACTCAAGTCTACTGCCATATGTCACTCATTTTATAGGCTTAGTCATCCTGAATTTTCATATGTTATTTTGTCTAGCTACTTGAAAGTTTTCATAGTCTAAATGTACATTTTAATTCATCAATCTCCCAATTATGACAAATAAATTCCTAATTACTAATTATAATCCATCAATTCTTTTATTGGTAAATCAAAATACAAGACATTATCAATGCACAATCATGTCACAATTATTTTGAAACTTTCATACCCCCAGATCATATCAATTGAGTGCAATTTTTTCTAAATCAAATTTCATCTGTGTATATGCTCATGTTATGCATGTGAATGAAATCGTAAAATCATATCCTAAATGCACCAAATTCATTCTAATATGATGTAATTCATGTGACTAAGTAATCTAACACTCTAACTCTCAGTAATTTTAGAATCCGACTAGTACAGACTGTACCAACTCTAAACATGAATCGCAAACCTAAGTATGTTGGGAGTCTCACGAACAAATATTTTGACACATATCTAAGTAAGATTCCAAAGTTAACGAAAACCTACACATGAACATCCATTAGTCTTAGTTATACAGAACTTACAAATGATCAATGATAATAATATACATATAAATACCTTTGTGAAAGAGGTAAGGAAGGCATGCATTGATGCTAGAGCGACCTTAGTTATGTAGACAAGAGAAACTCATCATGGCAAAGCCAACACCAATACCAGAAATGAAGCAACCAACCATAAGAAAAGCATAGTTGGTGGCAAAACCCATCAGGATGGCTCTTGCAAAGAAAAAGCATCTAGCAACTATAATGGTGTAGCGACGACCAACCAAGTTTGAGGTCCGACCGATGAAAAAGGGAGTAGATACTGAGAAGACTAGCCAAAAGTTCAAGTTTAACATTGTTGAGATGAAACTGTTCTTGGATGAAGATTGTTGCTCCACTCATTGCTCCAATATCTGAAGTGGTTAAAAACAGAAAGAAACATTGGAATTCTCGTTAGATAAAAGAAGTTATAAGCAGAACTATATATGTCTTTGATAATGAGAAGTAGGACCTACTGCCATTTTTAAAAAGATCATCATTTATATGTGTGCCCACTATAATAATTTTAAAAAAAATCCATGTCAGCAAAATAAAATGATACATTAACATTTAACTAATGAAGGCCTAACTCTGTTAGTGATTCCATCCAGCCAGGGGTTGTTTTGAATATTTTGCAAATGTTAGTGTTCATTTTGAACACACTGAAACATTAGGGTCTAACTTGGACTTTAGTATAAATGTTAAGGCCTAAAATGTTCTTTTGGCCAATGAAAGATTATATTCCTATACTAAGGCTAGCATCTGAAAATTATCTTAAAGAGCACAAAATGATGGTTACTTATCAATGGAAACCATCCTTAAATGCATAAGGAAAAGGGCATAAGTCAATAGGGAAAGTTTTTATGAAGGGAGACTATTGGGAACTAATAGGGTTGGAGGAACCTAATATAGAAGTGAACAATGTGTTGACGGAAACAGAAAATCTAATAGGGAATCTAGAGGATAAGGAGAGTTTGGATAAGGCGGCTAGTGTCCAAAACAATGAAAATAAGAGTGTGTAAAATGAAGCTATTACAGACCCAATACAACCATTTAAAGGTCAGCAGCAAATGTTGATGGAAGTAGGAATTCTGATAGGGAATTTGAGGGTTATGAGAGTTTAGATAAGGCTAATAGTCCTCATAATAAAAAAATGGGAGTGTGTAAAATGAAGTAATTCCAAATCCTTTACAGTAAAAGGAAAGATCAGCAACAAGTATATCTTTTATAGCAGATGGAAAATTAGTAGAGAGGGGACAATTAAAAGGAGAACTTCAAAAAAGTTTTATCTAGGAAAAGCAATCAGAGCAGTAGAAATGGCTCAAAAGGTAAAAACATTGTTACATGAATATACTTGGAATATACAAGGTATAAACAAACCTTTGAAGCTTAGTGTTTTAAGGGATTTTGTTCAACATGAGAAGCCTATGTTATTTTGTTTATTGGAAACCAAAATCATATTAGAAAATTTGAACAAGTTAAGTTACTTTGGTAGTAAATAAAAGGTACTAACAAATCACTAGTGCTATATGTATGGAAGAATTATTATCCTATATGATAGGGAATTATTAGAAGTGGAGCCTTTGGAAGGTTCAATAAAGTTTTCCAAAAATCTAAATTATGGAGTTCATTAAGAAGATTAAAAGCATCTATAAGTGGACCTTAGATTATTTGTGGTGACTTCAATATCAATCTCTATAGGTCAGAGGTAGAGGCGAATTGTAACTTGCTCAAGTACAACATGGATTTGTATGATTGCACTAAAGAGGTGGAACTAACTGACTTAAAATTTAAAGGTCATAGGTTCACATGGACCAATAATCAACATTCAAAGTGTTTGATTCGAAAAAAGCTAGATATAGCCTTAGTGAATGTAGATTGGTTAATCACCTTTTCAAAAAGTAAAGCCATTTTTTAGACCTAGGATTCTTTGATCATACTCCTATTAAGGTGGATAATATGTTTAAAAAGGCTAGTGTTAAACTCACCTTTAGGGTAATAACTTCATTGCTAATGTGTAGGGCTTTTAAGAAGCTATTTCAAATGGCTTAAAGATTGATATTTTTAGTACAATACAATTCATTTGTTTGCAAAAGCTTAAGGCTATAAAGCAGAAACTGAAAAAGTTGAAGGCTGAAAGAGGTCAAAATATTAAAAAGGAGATAAAAAGATGCAAGAATTAGGCTTTCATATATCCAAAATTCACTATCAGCTAATCCAAATGATGGGAATCTAGTTAATAAAGAGAGGGAAGATATTAAGAACTATATGCAAGTAGTTGATAATCATTGTTCCTTATTATAGCGTGAGTCAGGATCAATTGGACCAAAGATGAGGATAGATGCACAATTTTTTCTTCAATGTAGTGTTAGTAAGAAGAAATATTAACAAAATCACTTCTATAAAAATCGACTTTGAGAAAGTAATATATGTGCAAGCTGACATTGGTAAGGAAGCATTGAATTTTTTTTCAAAATCTCATAGGAACAAAAGGGAATGTTAGATCTTATGTGGAGAATCTAAAGCAATTTGTTTGTACTAAGATACCCAAAGAAGTTGCTAGCAATCTAACTAGACCTATCACTGATCAAGAAATAAAGGAATTCGTATTTAAATTGAATAGATCAAAAGCTCTAGGTCTAGATGGATTTAATGGGAATTATATAAAAAACATGGGATAAAATAGGGAAATTCATCAAAAAAAGTTATGTATGAGTTTTTCAAAAAAGGAGTGTTACTTAAAGAGATTAACAAAACTTTCTTGTGCTTAATTCCTAAGACTCCTAACCCTGTAACCTTGAGTGATTTTAGACCTATATCTTATACTAATTTCATTTATAATATCATTGCTAAAGTCTTAGCAAATAGGCTAAAATTTATATTGAAATTTATAATTAATGAGAAACAAGGTGCATTCTTGAGCAATAGGCATATTAGAGATAATATCCTAATATTGTAGGAACTTTTAAAAGGGTATAGAAGAGGTAATACTGCACAGAACTATACTATTAAAGTGGATCTTCAAAAATCCTTCGATAATGTCAACTAAAGATTCATTTTACAGACTCTTGAAGTTATGAGCTTTCCCTGGATGTTTATCAAATGGATTCAATCATGTATTACCACTACTTCTTTTAAGATTATGAATAATGATAGTCCATTAAAGATGTTTAAAGGCTATAAAAGACTTAGGCAGGGGATCCTCTTTCCCCTTCCTTATTTTTAATTTGCATGGAAGTTTTCACTTTATTACTGGAACATAAAATCTCTACACCCCTAAATTCAAGTTCCACTCCAAGTGTAAGTTGCTTTCTCTAACAAGATTATGTTTTGCAGATGATCTAATCTTTCTAAGTAAGGGTGATATTCATTTATTTTGTTCATTAATAAGCACCCTACAAAGATTTAAGGAGTTATATGGATTGAGTATTAATCGCCAGAAAAGCTTTTCGTCTTGTCAAATAGTGCAACATATCTCTAAGATATTTTGTCATAAGTCACTAGAATGAAAAAACAAGTTCCCCCTTTTTTGTATTTAAGAGTTCCAATCTCTTCGACAAGATTAAGATATAGGGAGTGTCTGCCTCTGATTGAAAAAATACAAAAAAAATTGGGGTCTTGGACAAATAGGACCTTTTCTTATAGAGGTAAGCTTTAACTCTTGAAGTTTGATATTATGTCAATGCAAACTTATTGTTGTTCTCATATATTCTTATCAAAAGCAGGAAGCTACTATCATGGTATTGCAAAAAACAAAAGCAAACTATAGGGAATGGATTATCAATCGAATTGCTCTATCCAACAATATATACAACATATGGGGTGAAAGAAATAGAAGGATTCTCACAAAAAAAAGAAGAAGAAGTGCTAGCCCTAACCAATTTGATAATCAATAAGATCAAAAAGCAAATAATTATCCATAAGGTATATGCACAATGTAATCAAAGCACCTTAAGCAGGTGGAAATTATCAGATCATTAATAGGGAATTAAAATCAAATCATTGAGGTGATTAAGCACATAAAATACAAAAGGAGAAGACTCACCTAAAGAAGGAAATTGAAGGATGGGGTTCGGGGAAGCAATAAGTTAATGGCCTAATGAGCAACACCACAACTAGTTCCCACGATCTTAAGCTACCATGTTGGAAGTCTAAGAAGTAACAAGAGGACTCTAAGATTGAACAGAAGGATTAAGAAGTAATGCCAGTGGTGTTTTCACCTAGTTTCCCCAAGAAATGTTTATAACTGTAACGAGGATGGAAACATTGTAGTTGGGTTTGATTTAGTTGCCTTTATCTGTCGTGATGGGAAGGTTAGAGTTACTCCTCAAAGCTCTGTGTTTTTAGTTTTTTGGTCTTGGCTATTTTTTCATAACTAATTAATGAAATTCCCTTGAACACCTTTTAAAAAAGGTTTGAAATTTTGTTAATTTAATTTAATTATATTACTAATTAAATTTTAACTAGACTTAATAATATTTAATATCTCATATTGGTTCTTATTTAGTAAATATCTCATATTTATCCTTTAAAGTTTATCAAATTTTATAATCAAGTCCAACTTAATAAAAATTTAATCAAGTCCAACTGAATAAAAATTTACATTTTCTCTTTTCAACCGTTTTTTGTGTGCTACTTATTAAATTCCTAAATATGTTGGCAATAGATAAACTTTTTTAATTTATATTTAATTATTTAATTAAATAATTTCTAGCCACCAGACCAACATTAGTATCTAGTAATACATTATAGCTACCCAAATATTAAGAACGTCAAAGAGGTTCAATTCTAGAGTTTTAGATTTTAGGGCTACAGATCTTTCATTTGTATGAAGAAACTATATATAGCAAAGGAGTAACTTAAGAAAATGAATCATAAAAGCTGTAATATTACACAATAATCAGTTATTGAAACAAAGATAAATTGGTTAAGGCTCAAAGTAACTTTTATCAAGAACTTAATGATTAAGCAAAGAAACTTAAGGAAAAGATAGCTTTGCATAATTATGCTTAAGAATTGGAAGTTAATTGCTCAAGTACAAACCAAGAATCTAACAGTTGAAGGATATAGATAAGAAACACTAGTTTCTTTCACAAATATATATTTTCTAGAAAGAACAATAACATGATTTTATCATTGCTAAAAGAAAATGGGCAATTGGTATATTCTCAAGTTAAACAAATGCAGGAAACATACAAGTACTTCTTAAATCCCCTTGACTCTTCTTCTAATAGTTGTTCTTCTGTGAAAACTTTTAAATCATTTATAGATGCACAAATTTTAGAGGATGCAGTTATAAGATTGCTCAAACCATATAATGATGAAAATATTGAAATAGCTTTATTTAAGCTTAAGCCAAACAAAACCTTTATATTAGATGGTCTCAATGCATATTTTTTCTAAAAGAAAAAGACTTACACTAAGCATGATTTTAAATGGTAATGACCAATCTGGTGATGTTAAGATCAGTGCTAAAATTAGTGCCTCCTTTAACCTATTAAAAGCAGATAAATAATTATCATTAAATATAAAAGGCACATCCTTAACTAAAAGATTTGTAAGAGGTCTAGCAATTAAAGAGAAGTCCTTAATGAAGTGGTGATAAAATCCTGCATGTCCTACAAATGCCCACACGCCTTTAACATTATTCAATGGTGGAAGTTTCTCAATGACCTCCATCTTGGCTCTATCCACTTTTATACCTTGGTATGATATCTTGTGTCCCAGTACTACTCCCCCGTGCACCATGAAGTGACATTTCTTCTAATTTAAAACAAAATGTAACTCTTCACATCTTTGAATAAATCTATCCAAATTTGTCAAGCAATGTTAAAAACATCTTCAAAGACTAAAAAATCATCCATAAGAATTTCCATTATGTCCTTATTCATGTCTACAAAAATAAACATCTACACCTTTGAAAAGTTAATGGAGCATTGATTATATCCTGAATATTTGTCAAGGAAACAATAGAATGCATGGCCAGCCACCCTTTCGATCATTTGATCCATAAATGTAATAGGAAAATTATTTTTTTTAGTCACCTTGTTAAGTTTCTGATAATCAACACACACTCTCCAACCGTGACTGTTTGAGTAGAAATCATCGATCCACTTTCACTCTCTATTATTGTCATACCTCCTTTCTTAGGTACATACCCATATCTAAAAACTTTATAACCTCTTTCTTGACTACTTTCATTTGAGGATTCATTCTTTGTTGTCTTTCCCTTATTGCTTTGCTTCCTTCTTTGAGGTTAAGCTTATGCATGATCACATTAGGAGTTATTCCTCTTATGTTGAATATTTGTCATCCTATGGCCTTCATATGCTTCCTAATTATCTTGACCACCTTGCTCTCCTATTCCCTATCTGGCTAGTTTGAGATAATGATGGGTATACCTAAGGTTTATTGGTAAAGGATTCAACTTAAGAGTTGATGGATTTATAATAGAGGATGGTACGGGATGCTTCTGTTTTCACTAAATTGTCTTGATGTGATTGAACACCCAATTCCTCCTTCTCTCCTTTATCTTTAATGTAAAATTCCTCAAAACTCACTTCTTTATTGCAGCAATCCTTTTGCTTTTTGATACATTCATCCACGATTTCTATCTTCATATAAAAGTTGCTTTCCTTCAAATTCTTCAAGACTTTGTTCATATTAAGCTTTACTTGATCATCACTAATATGAAGAATAAGTTTGCCTTCATAAACATCAATCAGAGCTCTCCCAATATTCATGAATAGCCTTCTAAGAATGAGTAGGTAATTCATATCCTCTTTAAAGTCTAACACCACGAAGTTTATAGGAATAATGAATTTGTCCACTTTGATTATGACGTTCTCTAATACACCAAATGGTTTCTTGATCGATTGACCTACCAACTGAATGAGCATAAAAGTTGGCTTCACATCGCATAGCCTCAGTTTCCTGAAAATCAAAAAAGATATAAGGTCAACACTTGCACCTAAGTCACATAAGCATTTAGTGAGCTCTAAATCACCAACAATGAAAAATATCGTAAAACTCTATAGGTCCTTAATTTTGAAGGCAAATGGCTAGTGATAATAGAACTGTAGCTTTCTATCAGAGCAATCGTTTGGTTATCCTTCCAAGTTTTCTTGTTTAATAGTATATCTTTAAGGAACTTCGCATACTTGGGCATGTGCTCTAAATTCTCCATAAAAGACAAGTTAATTTGTAACATCTTCAACTTTTCTATAAACTTTACAAATTATGCATCCAATTTGTTCTTCTGAAGTCTTTGTGGGAATGAAATTTTTGGTGGATATGGAGAAGGAGGAACATAGGGAAGATCCACTTTTTTTTCTGCATACTTTTTCTTCTTCTCTTGATTTTCTACATCGTGGGGTTTAGTTTGTCTTTCTGTTGGTTCTTTTAGCTCTTTCCCACTACTAAGTGTGATAGTCTTAAATTGCTCCCTTGGATTTGCTTTCGTATTTCTTGGGAGAATTCCTACATTTGGTGTAAATAATGTATTGGCTAATTGGCCCACTTAAACCTCAGATTGTGAATAAAAGAGGCCCGATGCTTATATAATTGATTTAATTTCACCTCCATCCTTCTCTATGTCTCTTCTAGACTCGTGAACTTGGAATTTAGCACATCTATGGACTTATCCATGATTGAATCCAATAAACCGGACTTTTCTTACTGAAATCTCAATTCACCTTGAGTTCTCATTTGAATCCCTGCATTATTAAACCAAGAGAAATTAGGGTGGTAGAAGAATAAGGATTGTTACCTCTCTGACTAAATTATGCTCTAATGTAATTGAGTTGCTCCATATTGTTGTTTTCCATTAAGAAGCAATCAGCTATGACATGGATGCATTATCCACCTAGCTTGCATCCGTGTTGAATCACTTTGAGTGGAGAGGAAGAAGCAGCTTTCAGGCTATTCATTTGCTTGGTTAGGTTGGTGACTTCAGCCTGCAATGTTATCACTAAATTTACAACAATCAATCCCTTTTGATGCCATAAGGTTGATTATCGTCTACTTCATTCCAATGTTTAAATACAACTACTTTTCATCATCTCCTCTAACAAATCATCCACCTCCTTAACTGTTTTTTAATAGTGCCTTACGTAGGTGGATTAACTCCGTTTTAAAATGCTTACAAAAGGAACTCCTTCTGTAAGTTATAATATGGACATCTCCTTTGCAACTCCTTATACCACTTTCATGCTTCATATAGAGACTCCCTTTCATTTTACTAAAAGTTAGTAATTTCCTTTATGAGCCTTGTTGTCTTAGTCAAAGGGAAGTACTTACCCAAAAAATGATCACACTAATTGTTTCCATGTTGTTACATTCATTGGGTTGAGTGAATTCAACCATGCTTTAGCTCTATCCCTGAGTGTAAAAGGGAAGAGCCTCATCCTGACTGCATCTTCTGACAATCCATTGTAGAAAAAGGTGTCACAAATTGGTACAAAATTAGCCAGATGAGTATTAGGATATCCTTATTGACTAACCTATAGAACTGTACATCAGTCTGTAGCATGTTTAACAGTGCTGGTCTAATCTCAAATTCATTTTATGTTCGAGTTATTCATTTTTAATTGGAATTGATTCCTAGCCTCATAAAGTCCATAAGGGCCTTTTGTTGCTCTCCATGATTTATTTCTTCTGCCATCATTCTTTCTATTGTTTCTTGGTGTTTAGCTCTTCAGATCTCTCTTTCTTATTTTATGATGTGTAGAGTTAATGTGTCATCTACTTTGCTTGAACTCCGACTGATCCTTGTGTTCATGCACCTGCAATCACACAAGAAAAGATATAAATTACTTAAATCAAAGAAATTTAAATCATACAAAATTCTATTTAGTCCTCGATAATAGTGCCAAACTTGTTGAAAAATTTTATATTAAAAACTTTTAATACCGTAAGTATACAAATTGTTACTTATAGTACAAAAGGTATCGTTCCCATAAGGACTAATTAGGCACCTAACAACTTGAATAAAACTTTGATTAAGGTAATAAAATATTGATTGAATTAAAATAAATCACTAGAATTGAAATAACTAATAAAACGAAACAATTGAATAATTGAGCTACTAATAAGTATAAAGTTGATCAAAGCTAAAAACTTAGGAATTATTCTCTCCTTGATTAATCTTCCCTTTATCTTGTTGATTCAATTTATGCTTGACCCTAAATATCCTAAGGATTTGATTACCTTTCTTGATATCTAATCATATAAGCCAACTGCAATCGATAATAATAGAATTTCAACCTTTTGATTCACAAAACTACTCATAATTATTCAATTATATTGAAGCAACCTAATGATAATTAATTCAGAATTAGGATCTCTCTTAATTATTTATGAATTTGACATTTTAAGGTTTATTAAGCTACAAACTCTT
This sequence comes from Erythroxylum alaternifolium, assembly GCA_027478495.1. Lineage (NCBI taxonomy): Eukaryota > Viridiplantae > Streptophyta > Magnoliopsida > Malpighiales > Erythroxylaceae > Erythroxylum > Erythroxylum alaternifolium. The sequence continues at coordinate 34,300,679 of JANIIA010000003.1, read as the reverse complement.
TTTGTGCATCTTAACACAAATAACTTGATTCACTCTCTCGATTTTTTACCAAGTATAATTATAACAATTATCACAAAGCATTCCTAGATATATTGAATTCAACAAGAATAAAGTTTAACAAAACAAATCAAAAATAATCCATAATATGAATTTAGAAACTCATAATCTTGTTCAATATCCTTATAATCTGAATCATCACCCAAGACAATGAAATATATGAAGGGAAAAGAAAGAAAAACTATTTGTATATAATCTTGATCTTGAATTATGAAAAATTTAGATTACTCTTAATGTCTCCTCTTTGATCTTCTTTGAATATGAGGATTGCTACTCTTTTTGTTGTTTTTCTTTTATTTAAATATTTCTTGAGGATTCTAGGATTTTTCCTAGGGTTTTCTCACTTAGATTGGTTCCAAAAATAGCCCTAAAATATCAAAACTTCAAAAATCTCACTAGCTGAATGGACACTTTGCCACGAAATGATTCATAACCTCTATCATGACTGTGACAAAGGCCCCATGCAGTGCCAACTCAGGATCATGGCCAGTCTCCATGCATCCATTCCTTCTCTTTTCTTCAATTTCATATTTCCATACAGTCACAAACACGCCAAACACCTTTTGAAACATAAAATTAAGATCAAATTCTTGCTTTAAACCAATCAATCACTTAAAACACATACAAACATTAACAATAACATAATTCTAAGTCTATACATATGATAATCCTATAAGAAAAAACTTAAAACACATTTAAATTTTGAGCAAGTTTTATATTTAATAATAAACTCTCAATACCTGCAAGTATACAAATCGTATCTTATAATATTAAAAGGTATTGTTCCCATGAGGATTATGCAATGGCTAACAATTTGAACCTAACTTTGTCTAAGGTAATATGAAATTAAATTAAATGAAAATAAATTAAAATAAAGTAAAACAAATAAACAAATGAATAAGTAAATAATAAAATAGCTAATATGTCAATAAAATTGAGATTGATCAAGATCGAATACTTAAGAATTATTCTTTCCCTATTTTGTTCCCTTAATCTTGTTAATGCAATTTATGTGTTTAATCCTAGATTTCCTAACGTATTAATTACTCTCTCTCAAGATCTAATGGCCTAATTGAATATGAAAATTCCAAATTTGCAACCTCTCGATTCACAAAACTTTCCCTAATGTTTTCAATTAAATCTGAAGTTATCTAATATATAATTAATTTCTTAAATAAGATCTCTCTTTAAATGATTGATAATTTAATAATTGTGGGACCATTAAACTGACAACTCTTATTGCACAATCTAATTCGATTACTTTTGACTCACTCTCTCAATTTGTTGTCAAGTATAAGCATGCATAATTATCACAAACACGAAAATATGTATTGAATCAATAATAATTAAGTTTACAAAATAGTTTAATAACAATCCCTAAGAGGGATCTAGAAACCCATAAACATGGTAAACATCAAAGAAATCTAATTACACATCAAGGATTACAAAAGAAATTAAAAGGAAAAGAGAAAAAACTGTTTAACACCTTGAACTGGAATGTTGGAATTGTTTTATGTTCTTCTTGATCTCTCTATTTTAATTCAATTGGATGCATGGCTGTTGTATTTTTTTGTTCCAAAAATAGCCCCAATTTCCCCACTTAATTTGGTTCAAAAAATAGCCCAAAATGTCAACATAACAAAACAACTCATGTGCTAGAAAAGTTGAAATCCTTTGGAATTGCTGCCATGGAGATAGACGGTTTGATACATGACCATGTATAATTATACATGGGCTAAGAGACTTAGATGGTTGTGTATATGGCCGTGTATCACTTATTTGCTTTAAATCTTCCTTGTTATTCAATTATTTGATTTCCAACACTCACAAACAAATTAAACACCTCATGAAACATAACATTAAGATCCAATTCTTCCTCTAAACCAATCAAACACTTAGAATACGCACAAACATTAATAATAACATAATTCTAAGCCTATACACATGATAATTTTCTAATAAACACTTGAAAACACACTAAAACATCTATAAAAACATAATATAATTTACACTTATCAACATCCCCACACTTAAACCATTGCTTATCCTTAAGTAAAACTAAAAACATAAATAACACAAAACACATAATTACATAAACATTCAATCATGCAACAATACGGTAATGGTGCAATGGCATTAAATTTCATAGAATTAACTTACCCTAAAACATCATTCACTTAAAATGTGCCAACATACTAACTTATTCCTTTCATATTTAAGTATTTTGAATTGAATATACATATTGATCAAAATATTAACACCCTATTTCGATAACTATAGCACTTATAAGCTTGCATTATTATTATTGATCAATAAAAAAGGCACAATATCCTTAAGTATCCTTTCATGAAAATTCTTGCTATTTTTAAAAGATTAATGGGTCCTTTTATTATATCACCATTTTTATTTTTTTATAGATTTTCTTTAACAATAACCTAGTCTTTTGATGTGAAGGAAAACACCTTATCATGAAGGTCCCTATGTTACTCAACTAGGTCACGTTTTTTTATTTAGCTTGGTTGGATCGTCCTTGTAGCCTTTTGATGTGAACCAAACATTTTGCCGTGAGTGCCCCCGGTTACTCCGCTATGTCACAGCTCTCAACTAGCTACCAATTTTATTCTTAACCTAATTTTTTCAAAAGGGCCTAATTAAATAGCAATTTATTTAATATTTTTTATTGGCCTACCTCGTTTCTTTTTAGTCAATCGTTCTCATGCAAGGTCATAATGATGCCTACCAATTTAAATGACTATAATTATAAATGTATTAGAATAAATTCCATAAATTAAATAAGAAGTGTCATATCCTCACAACATGTATATTCATCAGAAAGATACTTAAAACAAAAAATTCACAAGTTAATATGCCTTTGTACTTAAATGAACATGTTCAAAGATAAATTATTTCCGTTGACACGTTGACATAATATACACATATCAATAAAATGTTTACACTATGTTAACCTAATCAAAAAAACTAACTTAATACAAATACCATTTCACAATACTCGATATGCAAAACATATACATCCTCAAAATTGAACAACACATTGTCCTCAAGATTAAATTGAACGAAAAATAAGGTTGTAAAAAGACTTGATATTCTCTCGTCTGTTGTAGTTTCGTAAAGAGAAAAAGGGGTTTCGTATCGCCATTACACACGACAAGTTCACAAACAACGGTGGAACATACATCAAGCTTGTCAAAATGCTGTTTGGGAGATGAGAAACTAGATACGAAGGAGAGAAGTGAGAAACCTTGTGTTTGGAGATTCAATGGCGAGAAGGGGGCTGTCGATCAAGGTGATTTACGCAAACTCTAGTCAGCGGGGGCGAGCTTCCAATTTAAGAGTTGAAGGAGAATGTCAGTCGAGGATTCTGGAATAATCAACATTGCTAGAAATTGATATTGCAGATGGTGTTAGTACTCTAGTGGCTACTGATAAGTGTAAATTGCATCATGTTTTATGGCATAGTTTGGTATGTGTTTAGCTGTTAATTCAATCATTTAGTATGTGTTTAGGTTAGAATTGTGTTAGTTTGTTAATTATTTATGTT
>JANIIA010000003.1:34256665-34296963 GCA_027478495.1 Erythroxylum alaternifolium | reverse complement strand
TTTGTACTGGAAAAACATTGTGTTGTGAAATTGAAAATGGGCCCAAGTGGCTAATAAAAGTATTTTTGATTTCCAGTACATTGTAAAGTATTCTGCTTTCTGGTTTAAGTGATAAAGTGTTTCAATAAGTGAGCATACAGAAGTGACTAGTTAAAACGTTTAAAAGTGTTTTAAAAAAAAAATCATACCGACTTTTGTAAGTGTTCAGTGTTAAGTGATAAGTGATGTGACACGCCACCCTCGCGGGGCACGGATCCGGGTATCACTGTCGATATCGGGTTCGGGTTCAGCGGGAATGGGGTGTTACAGTTACAATTGAGCTTCATTTATAGAGAGGTTCTTTGGAGTAAAGTGTTGTGAGTATATACGAGAGAGATGTCCACTTCATTATTAGCCTATTTTCCTTAACTCTTACATGAACTAGTTAATTTGAGCTTAAGAAATCACATACCTCTACTTTATTAGCATTAAAAAAGACAAGGAATTTGCTAAGAAACAACTCAGTCGTATTGATTGCAAGATACTAATTAGTTATGCTTCTTTGCTCATAATGTTCAATTTTTTTTGGATGATAATATGATATGTAGAATTATAGGTAACATTTAAAATAAAATAGTCCCAAAATATTTTCTTATTAAAAACAACTATATAGCTTACTGGTGGTGGTCATTAGTGACCAATTATTTGTTATGTATGCATTTTGAATATCGTAAAAAGGAAAGTAATATTATAATGTTGAACATTCTTTTTATGCATTTTGAATATCATAAAAAGGAAAGTAATATTATAATGTTGAACATTCTTTTTTTCAATGTGCTTCATCTGTTTCTTCTATTATTAACTATAAAAGATAACTGAGAGAATATTTATTTATCTTACTGTGATTTTCAAAAATAAATTATAAAAATATATTTGTCTTAATATCCTTACTGTTTGTTGTTCCTAAACAGTAAAAAACCATACAAATTTTAAAGAAAATCAAATTTTGTATTTTTTTCCAATTGCGACAACTGAAACATATACAAAAAAACATTTTTTTCTTATATATGTTCTACTTTCATTTTCATTTCCACTAATCCTTCACTTTGCCATTATTTTGGCAAGGATGTTACACGTTTAAGTTGACAATAGAGGTCGATAAAGATAAAGTACTGGCTTACATTACCTTCAAATTTAAGATTAAGCTTAGAAACTTTAATATTCACAATTAAGCTAATAAGAACTTTAGAAAGCTTCATTGATAAGCTTAAAATACTATATAGATAAAAAATCAAATATATTAAAAAACACTACCACCTTATCAAAACAATACTACTCTTATGTACAAAAAGTACCACCCTGAATCTTCCTTCTTTATGCACAATTTAGATATTTATAAATTATGTCATTATAATGCCTATGCATATTAAATATGATTTTAAGCCGTTTAACTTTTAATTCATAGTTTTCAATTTATTTATAATAGATTTTGTTGTTCACCGAATCCTTTGTCTATTTTGAAAATTCTGTGTTCCACTTTTTGCTTGGAGCCAAAAACCACATAATTTGTGTGGCATCCTCAGGTACATTTTTCCCTACCCACCACATTTAGTCTAAAACTAAGAAAATTGTTTCGGTTTTAATCCCTTTCGTCTTTCTATCTTTTTAAATTTGTATCAGAGTGTCCTATTATATTCAAACAATATAAACAACTCAAGTCAACTGTATATAACTATACATCTTCAGGTATGCAAATTAGTAGTAACCTTTATTGTTTTATATATCGATTGTCATTTCATTTTGTTGTATATTGTTTACTTAAATGGTGCGTATGAACTGATACAACGTTGTTGACTACATGTAATATTAAACATAGGTTTTTTTAACGTAATATAAAACAAAAATGCTTGTTATAACACTGTTATCTTCTTTTATTGTATAGCTAAATAGATAAGAGTTGGATGTGTCATCAAAAATGTTCAACTGAATACGTGGAAGGAGTTAAGAGTTGCATGTAATTTGTAAAAGATCAAGTACGTAATGAATGTAGTATTCGTTGTCCATACATCGATTGTTAATTAACGATGACTAGTTGCATATTTTTAATGTTTAACTTATGTTTTTACGGAATGTTATGCCGAATGTTTAGTATTTGAATATTAATCTCCTGATATTCATGCGAAAAATTGATGTTTGAGTTAAGATTATAAAAATTGTTCATATTTCATTTTACATAGGTTCATTATAATGGCACCTGGTAGAAACAAAGGAAAGAGGGTGGTAACGACCGAAGAAGTTTCTCCTACAGAACAACCAATAATTGATTCATCGAATGAAGAAAGTCAACAACAACCTTTACTAACATTGTTTATTAGTTATAAGGGATCTTCATGTCTGTTATTGTTAACCAAACATATTTACATTAATGATGAAATTACTCATTACATGTTTAGTGTGTTTTTCTTACTATGCATTTTTTTGTTTTTAGGTTCTAGTACAGGCATTAGAAAATGAGATAGAGGTAAGACAAAAGGAGCTGAGTTACAATGGATGAATGTTGCAATGAACACCAAGTTATCTGTGACAATCGACACCACGCAACGTCGTCCGCTGGATAAGATCCAATTTGCAAAATTGGCCAGTGAGTTGGGCGTTATTGTGAGGAATGAGTTGCCTTGCCTTCATGTCAGAAGACAACTTGCTTCAAAATGTTTTGGACAAAGTTTTGGTAATATTTCAATTCATCTAATTATATGTATTATAATTTTACTTAACAAAATAATAACTTAACTTATACGTCTTCTTCACAGATGAAGCTCAATATCGTTAGTATTGGCACGCCTAAGGTTTCAAGCAGTATTAGTTCACTGTTGAAACAAAGGGTGATGGATCATCGATATAGACTTCATAAATATTACCAGTCTTTCCCTTCTGATGAAGAGGCAAGGAGACATGTTTCGGAACGGGTAACTCCAGAAAATTGGAGTCAAATGTGTGATTATTAGGCCTCAACGAAGGTTCAGGTCTGTTTTTTTCTCTTCATATTTTCCTTCAATTAATTTTGTTTATACATTTCATGAATACTTCTCTTAATTTAGGAAAAGTGTGAGAAAGCTAAGGTGAATGAGCAAAAATGAAGACTCCTCATTATACCGACTCCAGATCATTTGTTATCATCCGACAAGAATTTGTAAGTGTAACGTTTTTAATTTATTATTTTAGTTCTTAATACACTAAATTATAATTAGTTATAATTTTTTAAATTCATATGATAGAGCCAAACACAACTCTAAGGACAAGAGTGTGATAAGATCACACTGTACAAGCACACACACTACAAGGAAGGTCAAGGCTAGACGTCTGAAGAGGCTAAAAGTAATTATGTAAGTACAAATAAACTAATATTACAATTTATTTTTCTATGTAATATTAAGTAATCATTTTTTAGTTAACTCGATTTTGTACTTTAGATTGTAGGACAAGACGCAGTAGTTGTTGTCGACGTCATTGTCTGAGGGGAATCAGCCCAATGTCGATTACATTTGTAACAATGTCCTTGGTACAAGATTGGGCTATATCAAAGGTCTTAGGTATGACCCTAAGCCTATTGATGCCTCTTCGTCACGACCAGCATATGTCACGACGCTTTAAGAGGATAACCAGCAATTAAAGACTAAGTTAGATTGTACTATTAAAGAAGTGAACAAGCTTAAAAAGATAGTTAAACAATTACTAGGTTCTGCATATATTAGTGGTAGTGACTCAGATGAAGACTCTTAGTTTGTAAATGATGTGTAAAATTTTTTATATAAAATACATTCCATTTTATATGTTTATTTTATTTCAATTTATTATTATCAAAAAATATGTCACCAACATTACTTATAAAATGATTCATTTTTATATTTCAAACTATCTTTAAAATTGTAATAAATTAAAATAAATTTGTTTTTAACAATTATAATAATTTGTAAATTTCAAATAAAATTTTGTCACTAAATATTATTAGCAACTAAAAGAAAATTGTCATCAAAAGTTATCACCTACGTTTACAAGAATGTCTCTAAAAATATTTACCTCAACAAAAAATTAGTAGCTAAAACTATTCTGCTATAAAAACAAAATCGTCACCAAAAACTATTAACTACCAAAAAGAAATCATCACAAAAGCTTGTTAATTACGTTTGCAAAAATGTCTCTAAAAACATTTACCTACAATAAATAATTAGTAGCTAAAACTATTCTGCTACAAAAAGGAAATCGTCAATAAAATTAATTATCTATGACTATAGTTTAGTAGGAAAAAACTTTTATCTACGAAACAAAAAGGTCGCAAAACACTATATTACACGTTCTTTGTTCTCGTCAGTTATATTTTTTACCAACGAATTTTTTGTGTCAAGAAAAAATATTTGCGACAATTTCAGGAAAACATCGTGGATGGTTTTTTGCCACCAAGATTCAACGACAATGTGGGCGACAATTATTTTTTGTCGCAAATTCTAATTTGCAAAGATTTGTTAATGTTTTGTGATGTTTAGTTTCGTCACAAATAACCTTATCTGTTGTAATATGTATTTAGATGTACAATATTCATATCTCCAAAATTGTAAGCAAAATGTACATTTATAGGCAGATGATGATGTATTTATAGTTTTACCAGGGGATGCATTCGACTTCTTGTTAGCTTTGTTAAAATTTCATGTATATTTACATGTTTTCTTTTTGCAAAGAGTGTCTTACCTCAAACTGAGTTAGATCTTACAGGTATCATATCTCATATCTAAAATTTGGATTCATTTTCTTAATGAAAAACATATATAATTTTTCTTTTTCTTTGTTAAATCTCTCAAGAGATTATTTCAACTCTTACATCTTTCCTCGAAGACCTGTTCCTACCAATCTTGTCATTACTCCTGGTTAAATGCAATTATGCTTTTTCTTTGGTTACACACTTTAATTTTTCATTCTCCTTCATATAAGATTTTAATTTTTTATTTTTCTTATAATTGGAAGATATTCTCTTGATTTGAATATGAGCTCTTTCTCTTTCTTGTCTTTTAATTTTCATGTCTCTTTATTATACTCATCTCATATATAAGTAGAGATATACTAACTCCTTAAGTGGTAGGTTGGTTGTTTAAATGATTTACCTACTATATTATCATCTCTTTAGCTATTTAATGTTTAGCAAACACGTAAAAATCTTCCTAACTATCTCAACATTATAGTAAAATTTTCTAATTCCTTTCAAGAAATTAATAATATTAATAAAATGAGTATTCATATTTAATATATAATCATATGTTGTATATGGAATAATGCATATTAATGAACATACATACATACATACTCTATTTTATTTAATTTGATTTGTGCCTTTATGTATGATCTCATATATATGCTAAATTTTATAAGCAGTTTTGAACATTTAGATTATATGGAACTCATTATGACTGAAAGCACAATATGGATAACTACATGGTTTAAAGGAACTATCCTTCTATCTTTCCCATCTTAATTAGATTGTAGCTTTGGAGAAATATTTAGTCAAACTATGTATGGATGAAATTTTGATCAGGTTAATATGTTCCTTTTTAACTATTTTCCTGTAACTTAAATCCTTTTGCCATAAGGAAGATTCTTGTCTTAATTTTTAATAGAAATAATCATTTTCATCAAACTAGGGGTGCTTGAGTAATGTTTTCTATCTCTATATATTCCAATCCTCTCATATTGTAGGATACTTAGTTCACTTAGAGATAGAGACCTAACCCGATACATATTGTTTTCCTAAAGGCACATAAGATGGGGTGAATTAGGTGACAATAACTTTAAAACACCTCATGATAATTTAAAAACACTTGGAAGATATATGTATGAACTTCTTGTAAACTTAAACAAAAATAATGAAAATACTCAACTAGGAATATAGAAACTATGACATATGGAATTATTGGACCAATAGTAATAAAAAAGGTAATATTAAAATGTTTCTAGTCTCTTCAAACCAATAACCTTGTGGACTCAAATCTATAAATGATTTGCCAAGTATAATATCATAATATCAATTAACATAATGAAATACATAATATAAATAAAATTATCCTAATTAATTATGATAAACAATAGTAATTAAGGAGTGAAGGAAAGAGATGAGAAAAATTATCTATAACAATTTAGTTTGCTCTTTTTAAGGGTGAAAAGTGTTGTAAGGAAAAGATACACTAATCATAAATGTTAACTCTCTCAAAACACTTTTGCACTCTTAATTGATTGCTTAAACCTTACAAATGGATTGCTTTCTCTTACAAAGCATAATACAATATCACATAATTATAGCTCAAATACTTTGATTCTCTTTTAGTGCTTATTTTGCCTTGTTACATTAGATTTTTTAGACTTATGAAGGCCTTATATAATGTTTTTTATACTAAATTATTAATATAATCATTCCTTTTTCATTAAGAGCAAAATGTGACCGTTTGTCTTGGTTCTTTCACAGCCTAGTTATTTAATTCATATGATTAACTGGATTCTAAAATTGAATGAAATATCCATTTTACTGGACAATTTGTTAATTAGATAAAGAAAAAACCTCCTAGGCTTATCTAGTCCAAATATGCTCCTTTAATACTTTATTGCCTTGGTACCTTCATAACTTGTTATGAGATGCATAAACACCTTTTGAAATGATTTAATGTATCCTCCATATATTTAACAAAACTTTAAGTATTTAATTATAAATTAGTTACTTCTAATCATTGTCTCCAAGTCTTGTATGATCATCTATAGCGTGAAACATATCTATTATGCTTCAAATGAATACTTTTAATCTTCATTATACTTTGACTTTTGATTCGAGTACCTAATTACACTTGAACAGAGGTTAACAGTAGTTAAATATCTTATTATCATCAAAACTATAGGTATGATTCCACTTGGTTAAACAAACTCTTTTCTTTCAATTCTTTCTTTCTTTTAACTTTCTTTAATAAAAGGAAATTGAAACTTTACCTGCCTAACTTCCTATATTAACAACAAATAGTGTTAGTTTACATCTAACTTCTAACTTACCCTCTTTGAATTCTTTTTATTCTTTAAGACTTCTTTAAGAATTTCTTGAACTTCCTGATGATTAGAGCAATATCATCCCCATCATTTTTATTTATGGAGGTCTCTTCTGGATCACTTGTCTCTTCCTTATAGGCATTTAAAGGTATGTGTTTTTTTCCATGAGTCCACTTCCTCCTCTAGAGTTTTCTTTATATGCATTCATAAGTGAGTATTGAACTAACAAGCCCCTCCAAAGGAAAGTGCTTTGGTCTTTAGATTCTTGAGATGTTGACACCTTTTCCTCCCAAGCTTTTGCAAGCTCCTAAATAATTTTCTCACTATTTCAATAATAGAATAAGCTTTTCCTAAACCTTCGATAAAATTAATGATACTAATGAAAAGCATTCAAATTCTCAAAATGAATTCATTATATTTCATGGGGATAAACTTTTATTGATGCATTATAATGCTGATTACTCCCCTTCACTTAGTTGGTGCCTTATACATGACTTTTAGTGTATGCCAAATCTGATGTGTTATTTCACACATAAACACTCTAATGAACTCATTTCTACTAAAAAATGCACTATTTTTGTAATTAAAAATGAATCATTTATTATTAGCGACCCAACCATCCTTCTTCTTTAGAACGTTAGTATTAATTTTATCTATTTCAATCTCCTTCATCAAGATGGGATGTCCATTTTCAACTACCTTCTACAAGTTTATCTATTCTGTTGATTGGAAGAACTTCAACTTTTTCTTCAAATATAAGTAGTTATTCCCATAAAAATAATGGGGCTATAATTTTATTTTATCCCTCTTGTTAGATCTATATGTTCCTAAATGTGACATAGATATACACATTTGTTGACCCCTATATAGCACCTAAGAGAAGAGGAAATTGGATGTATGCAAAACTTTACCTATTTAAAAAATGGTCTAATGAGTATTTAAGAGACTAAATGAATTCTATAGTAATTCATGTGAATAACTCGATCTTTATATATGAATAACTCGATCTCAATCAATCAAATGCATTAACAATTTAAAATTTTATTAAGTAAAGAAAATTAAGGAGAACTATACACAAGATGATCCGACCAAAACACTTGACCAACATCTACTTCATATGCTCATTTTGAGAATTTTTCATTATCATCTTTATTTAATTGGTGAGTGGTCTTTATATAAGTGTCTTATTTCTAGGTGAAAAGAAATTCTTACAAGCTTTTTCCTTTAATAAAGTTAAAAGAAACCTAGTAATCAATTCCTAACGGTTTAACCATAATTTCCACATCATTAAATAATTTAAAGCTCCAACTAACCTTTATTTTTCTTAAAATAATGATTTGGGACTCGTTAACCCTCAACAACTAAATGAGGACTTTTTATACCTAATGAAATGAAGAATAGCCATTAAAACTAAAAATAAGTTATTACAACCATAACTTTCTAACAATTCAGTAGACCTATTTATCCAGTCAATTAACTTATACTCAATGTATATCACTGCTTCGAGAATAACTTTTCCACTTAGTTCATAAGTATTTGATTAATTTATTTCTTGTATTAGGTCAACCTAACTTTTTCTCTAAGAATTGTTTGAGGAACTAATTACTTATTTGGTTGACCTATCTCTATTTAGGTCAACCTAATGCACTAAACTTATAAGTTCTAAGACTTTAAAAAAAATAATGCATTAAACCTTAAAAATAAATGATCATGCAACTTTGAACTCTTGTAGATAATGACATAAGCAAAGTGAAAAAGAATTTTGCATTGATATGTTACGTTTGAATAGCATAATTATCTTTTCAATCTTAACTTAATCTTGACTTAGTTTGCCTTCAAGCTTGTATGATTTCTCTCAAATACTCACTTTGACTTCTTTAACTCGTGATGCTCAATTTGGCTGAACTGAATCTCTCATATCACTTTGTCTCCTATTTAATTTGTTATCATATATTGATTCCTTATGTCATTAAAAATAAAATAATCAATATTAATGTGTTTTATATCATTTAAATTATGCATTAGGATATTCTTTAGTTTAAAATTTTCTTATATATATCTCTACTGTGACACTTTTAAGTCAATCTATCGTGTGTTACTCATGTAACACTTTTAAGTCTATTATACATCACTCTTGTCATGCTTTTAGTGATCGAGTTTCTCTTGATTATTCTGTATAAAAAATCAAATATGTGTTACCCTTAATAAATAATTTAACATTCAATTTCGATAAATGTACCTTCTGTAATAAATAGGTTTGAATCTCGCACTCTATTTTGCTAAATTTAGCAAGGTTTAATGAATACGCCGACAATTTAAATCAATCATAGGTTTTAGATATGTAGATTACATTAGTCTTCATATTACAACTAATAAGTATTATGTAATAAGAACAAAATAATCAGGTATACAAAGACCAAATGAAAACATGAAGGGGTATGGAGTAAGGCAAGCAGTGACCAGTTAATGGTCACACCAGTTTAATAGGTTTTTCTTTCCTAGAATTAAGCCAACCTACTGATCTTCTTTTGGGGAGAACCTCATGATCAGTCGGAGATGAATACTAGGGTTCTATATATCATCCCTTACTTGGTTAAAGCTATTTGGCCTTATATGAGCACCTTTTAGGTGCGTGTCTGCTTTAATTCATTATATTTTCACCTTTTAAAAAATAAAAAACATGTCCTAGGTAGTAAAGATAGAAGCATTCAGGGAAAATAGAAAAAGTTTCTAATGCGCGCGAGACTTAATTTTCTGATGTTTACTTCCATACTACGCTTGCATTGAAACTATTAGTTAGGATAAAGCCACAAATCTTGATGACAGCCGATAATCCAAAATTTCCCACCTTGCACATACCACTGTGTATGACAGAAGGAGAAAATTACATAAAAAGAAAGTCAAAAGGAGGAAAGCTAGAAAATGGCAGACAAAGAAGAGTCATCTGATCATTACTCTACGGTTCGGCATTTGGAGTGCAAAGTTAGATAATTAGGCAAGTGGTTTACGTCTTATTGCCTGCAGGCTTCGTTTCTTCTTCAGCAATTAACGAGTATTGTTTAATAAGCATATGGTGCATGAATACGAACTGTATTCTTATTCTTTAGACATCACACACATATACTTCTGATTAACAAATATATAACTAACTAATAAATTACGAGTTATGTAACTAAAAAGCAAATTAAAATGCTTAGCAAGCAAACGCATTCCAGTTGGGAACTTTTTTTTTTCCCCTTCTTTCCCCTTAGAGAGGAGAAAAGATGTTGCTGCGTAGAAAGTACCATACCCATTGATGTTGGAATCACATAACTCACTTTATGTGCACATGCTGTGACTTGCTTCCACCATCCACCACCAAACCCCAACCAACAACTGTTGGATTTCGGTTTTGTTTTTATCTTCTTCCTTCCCTTAATTTTCGCATTATTTTAATCCTACTACTACCCAAACACGGCACATGTTCTTTCTCCTCTCTCTCTCTCTCTCTCTCTCTCTCTCCAATAAGTGAGGTAGCCAGTTCTTGAGTTCAACGTCAGGTGGAATGCGTACTTGTAGCTGATAAGGCTTCACACACACACATATATATATATATAAGTATGCATAAAATGTAGGATTATATTATATAAGAGCTCCCTTTGTTCACTAAGGCATTAAAAATATGCATATCAATACACTAGTTTATACTTGTTTTATATGTAAAAACCATACATTTACAGCTTCAGATTATATAATATGTTCTTGCAGATGAATTATGAGTCTAATTTTAGTTGAGAAAATAGTTTCTCTTGATATCCTAGAGGTTGCATGAATACCCCCCATCGGGACTAGCATATTAAAATGTTAAATTCTTTTCCAACATATTTAACTAATTGGGAATACGTAGATATAAATTATTAATAAAACTAGTTTTAATATAAGGATGCAAGTAAATTGGTTGCTTGGTGCCAACAATCAAATGTATTACGTACTTTAGCGCGAATCAAGTTTATAATATCTGTAGTCAAAAGACAGATAGTACTCTTTGATAAGATTTTTTTTTTTCCAGAATGCTTTGTTTTTTGAAATTGCATCTCACATACCTTATGAATACACCAAGGTTTGAACCTTAGTAAGTCTTACAAATCATTAAATTACATGTAATTTGTGATGAAAGTTTCTCATTCTCATTTGGTTCAAGATATTTGTAGCAACACGAGTAATATCGATCTACAAATCAAGTAAAGCAAGCATATGGGATTAGCATATATATATACAAAGGCTTTGTAAATAGACAGATTAGGAATTACCGTTGATCTTTGTGTTAAAAGAACCTTTTTTCTCTTAATTATATTCTGATTTAAAGAAATATATGAAACCTCCAAGAACGAGGGAGGATGACATAAAAACGCTTCAAATGAGGAATTCCAGAACATTCAAAAGCTTAAAACAGGGAGATCACACTTCTATCAAAGAATTTTCCGTTATGTAAGTGAAATCTTCTTAATTAGGGGTACCAACATCACACTCTTAGCTAGTTTGAAGAACAAATTAATGTTCTTTGTAATTAGCTAGCATTTTTGTTTTTGCTGAAGATGTATGAGATATTCCCTTGTCACTTAGCTATAGCTGTGATCAATATTACTCTTTAAATTTCAAATATATATATATGGACTGTTTTATAAAATCATAATATTGCAGGGGAAGTGTTTTAAGAATCATTTGAAAACCGATATTGGACTCTAAAACTTGTTTCAGCATCTAATTGTAAAAAGAAATTGAAGAAAGATTACAATGGATTAAAGTTGTATTTGTATATATTATGAAATACGGCACTTCTAATTCCTAGGAAAACTCTCCTATCATACCACTTCAATTAAAGGACAGTATTGAAAATCAAATTGAGAAAATTTTCTATACCACCTTGGGAAGCCAACTCAAGTGTTTACTAGATAAAAAGAAGTTGAAACACTAAATAGAACTACTACATAAAAATACAATCCTCCACTTTTGGCAAAGATCTTTAAACTGTGAAGCAAATAAAAAATATTATTTTTTGCAGGGGGAGCACATCATATGTTTTCATTATTCTATGAGCATTTATCTAACTAACGTAGTGATGTCAGTTCATAAATTTCTTCAGAATGTTTCGGGGAAAAAAAACATTTAATCTAGTCATTTCCGATGGTTATTGTTCATGGATGATTGACAGAACTATAAGCAAGAATCAACGAAAGATCAATAGACATGTGAATATACAGTGCAAGAAATCTTAACCTAATCCTACCAGCTTCAATGTCACGCAAAGACATGTGCAAGCGAATTAATTATTGTTAAATAATGATCCTAACTTGGTAGAGACTGATCTCTCCCTAAGCATGCTTTAGTAGACTAGACCCACAAATAATAAGGTCCCATTTCCATACACGTGGCTTTTTCATGTCTAGCTAATCATAAAGTAATTACTGTCTGGTAACGGTTGGTAGGCCTTTAGGATACGGCGAGGCATATGTCTGAAAAGGTTCTAGAAATTTTCAACTAAATCATGTGGTCCACCTGATCCCCTGATTTTGTGTAAGACAATTGAAGTAGCAATTTGACTTGCTATCGGAAAGTTGATGTCACTTCTGTGGTATCACTCGTGATTAACAATCCGTGAAGATCTTTTAGCTAGGTAGAAACAATTTTCAATTAGATAGGAAAATATATATGTTTGTGGTAATATATAGTGGTTTGGGTGGCTAAAACAAATTGCTATCCATCTTACATTCAAATCCAGCTAGACTTGAAAATTTGAGTTTTATTTTAAAGCTTAAACTCGGATGGTTTTAAAATTTTCAAATTTGATACCAGTTTGCAAGGTCGAGTACTCGTTTGTTTATTAATACAACACTTAAAAATTTACATGCAAGATTAGAAATGAATTACAAAATTAAGTACTTCATACAATATAATGCAAGACATTATAATTTCAAAATTCGTTGTATATTATGTATCATTAACTCTTAGAATTTTTAATTCATATCGAATTAGGAAAAAAAAAAGCCTCTTTATAAGTTGTGAGGATGACTTCTATGATAAATTCCTTTAGATTGGGGTTTAAAATTCCTTTACACTTATTATCATGAATAAGGTAAGTTGTTTTAATATTATGGTTGTGACCATAAGTAAATTAAACTAATAATTTATGATATAAATATTAAAATTTATTACAAGTAGGAAAAAGATAAATGGATAACACTTAATATTTATTCTTTTAAATGTATTAGATTCCTAATGTTAATCAATTATTTAAGAATAAATAAAAATATATAAGTAAAGCATAGATTAAATGACATGCAACATTATTCCGATTTAAATGATAACTTTGGGAAATTAATGAAACTATGAAGTATACAATCTAAATTTGTGTTAATTAGTATATAAATTATGAAGTTTTCTTTGATGTTAATGTTTATATTTTGAGAGAGATTCAATTTTAGTACAAATCAAACTTTATTCTTTTAAATTTATTAATTCATATCTTTAGTGAATTTTTTGGAGATTTAAAAGAAAAATTATTTAAAAAGGATTGTAATATACGTATCCATGTTTGTTTCTTAAATATTTTGTCTCTTATATGTTTTAGAACTAACATTTTTATAGTATACTATCTCCTCTTCTTCTTTTTCTGCCTTCACATTTCTAATGGTGTACGTTACAAAGAACTCATTGCTCGTGCCAACTATCAAGCTCTAACTTTTCCAATTCTAATTCTCATAAGACAGCCAGCCTAACATTGCCTCATGTTCGAAGGAAGATGATTGGTATCACCACTGCTAGGATTGAGGACTACACAAATGCTTAAAGATGGATGAAACTTTTAGAACTGACGTTTTCCCGTACAAAATGGGGTTGAAGAGGAATCTTTTTAAATAACAAGTTACGAAAATAAAAATCAAATTTGGCCGATTGCCCATTTTAGGAATTTGTCATTTGAACTCTATAACTTTTATAGTTATAGAGTGCATACATCACTTCATTAATCCTTGCCGAATAAATATTACATCATTAATCAATAATGCTACCTCATTGACTTTTTCCACATATAAAAACAAAATTAAAGCTTTAAATAGTTTTCATGGATAATAATTAAGAGTAGGAAAGAAATTAAAAAATGTCGTGCAAGCTAAACAACCTAAATTTCCTCAAAGTCGGAAGTAACATCCAATCAATAGTAATTTTTAATTCTATTTCAAAATTTACTTAATAATTTAAATTTTAGTTTTTTCATCAAATAAAATATAATTTTACAAGATTTAAATTAGACTTACTTCATAAACTTGTATATCTAGCATGGTTTACACAATTTGGCGGCAAGACTTAAGAGACATGTCTAACTATCATATACAAATTCAGGGTTTATTTGAAGAAAATCTTTAATTTAAATTAATAAAAGAAAGTTAACGTTCCTAGCGCACAAGACTTCCTGCTTTGTAAGAGTATGGAAAAGGTCATAATGACGGACTTAAATCTGGCGACCTCGTGATCACAAAGTAACAACTTCAGTGAGCAAACAATTAATAAAAATTAAAGATTAAAAAATTTATTTTTCATCTTTTTATTTTTAAATACTTAACATTGAATACACATAATATAATTCTTTGCTGCGGTTTTTCTATTAAGTAGATCTTTAAATTTTGAATGTACTTTTTAAACTACAATTATTAGAACTATTTATTATTAATATAATACATATAAAAAAATGAGCTATACTCGTAAAGATATAAAAAAAGTGTCATTACTGTACTAAATGTGAGAATGGTTTCTAAATTTGTGCACATAATAGAGTTCTCCTTATTCGATTAGAACATGAATTTCAAGTCAAAATCTCTCTATTAAATGCAAGTTGAATTTATTTATATCTATAATATAAATTTTCCACATATGCTTGTCCTTATAAATTAATGTTATGTTTTTTTCTTTTTTGAAATTTGTACTGGACAAGACATGATTTAATACAACTTCCTATTTGAACTCGTGATGTATGAGGTCGCTAATGGTTTGCTTTTGTCTCAAAACTCCAGTCCAATCTACATAGGACATGGATTCAATTGACACTCGGAGTTCTGCCTTGTCTCAAAACTCCAGTCCAATCTACATAGGACATGGATTCAATTGACACTCGGAGTTCTGCCTTTGGACAAACTCGTTTTAAACTAATTGAGAGAAATAATCTTGTTAAATTTGAAATGAAGCGACAAAAAATATGGGAACTTACATAAGTTCCAGGAAAAGGAGAATCCTTGCACTGGGACGTATTTCAATGTTTCCTTATACGTGAGTGTGATGATATCAATCATACATCATAATAAGCATTGATTACAGTGACAGATAGAGATGGTAACTAAACATTCATGACATCTATCTAACAAAAGCAAACCTACTTTTTATCTAACAGTATCTTCTGAGCCCATTAGAACTCTCGCAATTATTGCACATTTCACTTTTCTCAAATCCGAGCTGCCAACACAAGCAAGCTGATCCTGCTCTCATGTTACCATTCCCCTTCCCGTTCTGAAACAGGCTGTCAGAAACTTGCTGTAGTCTTGACTCAGCCGAGTTGGCTGATGCGGATCGAGTCGACTCAGTCCGTGTTCGACCCAGTCCTATAGTCAGCTCCAAGTTAACTTCTTCCTCCTCGTAACAATCTCTCTGTTGTTGCTGCGCCTGCAGCAGCTGTTGCTCTTCGTCAGTGGTCATCCCACTGCTGCTGCAATTGTTTTCTTCGACTGACGTCTCTGTTTTCAAAGACTTGAAAGTGGTTTGGAGATCTTTGTATTTTAAAAGATTGATATCTTCTGATATGGCTTGAACAGATGAGGTTTTGAAGTCTAATTGGGTGGGCTTAGTAGTTACAGTGACTGTCGAATGGTTGTCGTTAAGTGGACGATGTGTTTGTGGGTCAATGCCTCTGTTGATTAGCTTACGCTTGATGTGGGTGTTCCAGTAGTTTTTTATCTCGTTGTCAGTCCTACCTGGTAATCTTCCTGCGATTAGAGACCACCTGCCACGAAATTCCTTAGAAATCCAAACCTAGAAAATGTATTAAGAACTCACGCATTTGAAAGATTTTAACTTTGTACTTTTGACAGAGCGAAGAAAGGTCTATCCCCTGCAATTCTTTTTTGGTTTGGCACGATAAAGGAATGATAGAAAAACAAAAGACTTACTTGTTCCCTAACAAGCTGTGGAGCTTAATGATGAGCTCATCTTCTTCTTCAGTAAAATTCCCTCTTTTAAGGTCAGGCCTAAGGTAATTTATCCACCTCAGTCTACAGCTCTTGCCACATCTAAGCAACCCTACACAACAAATCAACGGAACCAAACCAAATCAGAAGAGAGATTTGCCGATAGACATAAGTTAGTTAATACGACCATTTCAAATGCCATCTGTGTTGGTTGTAGTGCGGATACACCTACCGGCAGCTTTAGGGAGGGAGCGCCAGCAGCCTTCGCCGTGGACACGGATATAGTCGACGAGACGTTGGTCCTCCTCTTTGGTCCAGGCACCCTTGTTGGTATGTGCTTTCTCGCAACAAGGAGAGCGACCCATCGATGAATGAGAAAAGGAAGAGAAGAAGAGCTACAGCTACTTGGAAGAGGGTCTTTGTTTGCGTGTGTTTCTTGGAAAAGAGAGGAGAGAAATTAGTTATTACATTTGATTAGACCAAGAAGGCGAAAGCCAGAGATAGATGAGAGTTGAGTAGGGGAGAGAGGGGATGGATATATATGTGATTGAGAATGGGAAAGAAAAGAGTTAAAAGGCAGAGAAATAAGGGCTAAGCCAATAGACTCGATCTTTTAATCAGGGAAAGGAGGGAGAGAGGTACTTTGACCGACTTGGTTGAGAAAGACAAGTGGTTGCAATTGCAAATGGTGTTAGGATTTGGTAGGTAGCTCTACTTTTACGTCAGTTTTGGTCGCTTTCTGCTTTTTCTCTCTTATCTCTTCCTCTTTCCTTTATTCAAAATCCAATTCCCAATCGGTTTTAAAATGTAAATCCGAATTCGTAAAAATTGCCTCCTCCCTCCCCACTCCCACAAGCCACAATATATTCTTCTTCCTTTTTAGCCCTTTTTGAAATTTCTATGGGCTGCCATTAGTTTCCTATTCTGCCCTTCGCCACATAAGATTGTTCTGCCGCATTAGAACTCTCACAGTATATGCACAAACCTTTAATTTACTTCTAAACTTAACAATAAATATTATATTGAAGCCTCTTTGCCTTTCAAAACTATGAACAGGAACAACAGATCTTCTGTACCCAACAATTTTGAAATAGTTATTCTATGAAAGGAGAATAATGGCATTACCAATATTTAACTTCAAATTAAAAAATGGAATCAATTCAATTTAATAGTAAATATTTAGAATCATTTAATTTATCTTAATAAATCTTGTTATTTATAATTGATTAATTTATTAATTAACTCATCAATTTTCGTAAATTAATTAGTTTTTATAAACTAGAATAAACCAGTTGGATTTAATTAGACAAGCTTCTTTTTATTCAATCTCTATTGTATACTGATTTTATGATCATCTAATAATAGTTGAATCTTTAAACTTCTTCTTTGATTAGTTTATTTTTTGACTGATATTATATTTAAGCTAGTTCATTAGTAAGGGAAGCTTTAAAAAAAATCTTATACTCTATTAGATTTTAATTGATACATTTCTACAATATATTTGCACTAAAATATATTAACATTTAAATTTAAATTGAATTTTCTAAATTAGTCCCCTTTGTTAATATAAGTAAGAATATTTTAAGGAAGAAATATTGTATCTTTCACTTGATTTTATCATAATGTTATGGTCAAGATATTCAAGTTTAACTAAAAATTACAAAGTTATCTACTTATGAGGTATTAATTTTTTAATTGCACCGCAGAATCTATTATTTTCGTCATCATTATCATCACATTCAGTTAAATCTCACACTAATGCAAAGTCTAGAAAAATATAATAGTATGCAACCTTACTTACCGAGAGAGATAACACAACAAATCGTGGTGATGAAGAGGGCGGCACTTGCCTTAATGGATAGGAAGTTATTTTTTAATAGGAAAGAAGAATTGACTTTTGCATGGTTTTTCTGCCGGGGGTGGTCAAGGCCACTAGAGTTGGCATCATGTCTTTGACGAATTGATATGCTATTTTCTTCTAATTGTAATTGTAAGAGTCAACTCCTTTTGTTATTATTTGATCCTCCCTTAATAGAACCCCTATGAGATGAGTTAAGGACATGCCAAAATTAAGATCATTGGATTCACTGTAGGTGAAAGGAGAAGATATAGAAACTCGAAGAGATGGTACTAATTTGGAGACTATTAGTAGCTACTTGCAGCCTATGGCTTGTCCATACTTCTAAGTGGTAGCATTGTGAGATTTTGGTGATAAAGAAGAGGCTATACGTTTCGAAAAAAATAGACAGAGAAATGGTGGGTCTGTCAGATTCTTGTATTTAGGAAGTCTTATGATAATAAAATAAAGCGTATGAAGTTAAGCCACACACTTCTTACTTATTTTGTAAGGTTTAAACTTTAAATTGGCGCATTTTCATTGTTCACCTTCGGTATAAGAAAACAAATTGTTCGATCGACAACTAAAGTTTGTGATAGAAAGACATAAATATCTTCTGAAGTTATTATTACATACAAATTGAACATCCAAGCTACACCCTCAACAATAGGAGAAGTTGTCGCATCGTCACTTGCTTCTTGAGGGGATCGTTCCATTTCCAACGTACCTAAAACTGGTGGTAATGATCAATAGGTTCTTGAACTTTTATTATTATTTCTTTATTTACATTTAGGGAATATCTTTCAAACTTGATGTGGTACTGATATTTGGCACCTTCAAGTTCAAGTTAGCAACAAATTGAACTACCAAACAAAATTAAAGAAAAATGCATTATACTCATTCTCCCACCTTTTTAGTTTACACAGGGGGGGCGTACATACTTATAAGTAGTTTAATGTTAGTTTTGGATGTTAAACCATTGTAGGTAATGTAACAAAATGAAAACAAAAACAAAACATATTCAAATTGATGAAAGTGAAGATTTTATAATATCCCTTCAGCCCACAAAATCGAGACATAATCCTTTTAACGTACGTTTTCCTTTCTTCGTTGCATGATATATTATTTTGCGCATTGGGTAATAGAGTTACCGCTTCTGATTTACAAATATGCTTGAACCTATCAATATTAATACCATCCTTCTACTCGTCTGATTTATACACTTCTTTCACTAGCCTTTTCATTCTATTTTACATGCATAGACTACAAAACTTTGTTTGCCAACGCCACCATCGGTGTAACAATGCCTTACAATAATCCCAGACATTAAAATTTGTTTCACGCATCTTCTTAATCTAGTATCATTATAAACACCCCCACTTCCCCAATACATTACAATTAAGAAATTTAGAACAAGATTTATGCACAAATTAAAATAAAATTTGTGATATATTAAAGGTGTTTGTGAGGTGGCAATTGGTGTGACAATTTAAGTTCTTTTGCAATCTTGATGTGTCTATGATTCATAAATTATAATGTGTTTATGGTTAATTTATGATATGGTCATTGGAAGGATGTGACTACTGATTGTTATATTTAATGTGCCAATATTGTGTACTTGTGTAGATGCGGTTATATGCATCAATTGCAATTTATATTGGTTGTTATTATTTATATGTGGGTTATATTTGCAGAGTTTGGATGTGAGTGTTAATGGTTCATATTCTTATTGAATTAAATATCTAAGAATATAATGTTACTGAGGTGCATTATGTAACATTCCTTATACGAAACCTACAACCAACTATACACATGACACCCAAACTCCTATACATGCATTCATGACATATAATTCTATTCATTTATAGGGATTGTCATTACTCATTTGTCTATTCAATGTTGTACATATACATATTACAAAATTTTATATCCCTTAATATTATCATTTAAGAGTAGTATTACATTATTACATTTATATGGTAATCCAAAAGAGACATTATACACAACTTAAATTCTTAATTACAAATTGTTAAGAAACTACAATTTCCTTCATTACATAAACAACTATTCTTTAATCAAAAGACACATCCAAATGTACGTTTATTTCTAACGGTTGACCTTGGTCCCTACAAATGATCCATATGCCTTACTCCTATTAGTTGGACTTACACGGATTAACACTCGTGCTAAGTTTGAAAGCTTAGCGAGGAAGCACTTAGTTTAGATGACCCTAACAGCAATCATCCACCAAGCACACACACATTCATAAATATCATAATCTCATGTAAACAATGATGACATAATTAAGCAAAGTACATAGTGCAAATATGCTTGAACTATACGTTGTAAATTCACATTTATAACCTAAATATTGATTTCTAAAGCTCATCAATACAAATTATTCATGTTATCATATTGTATCTCTTATTTATAACTGTTCAATTTCCTTTCTGTGTTAGACCTGCACATTCCTATGGGTGTGGATAACGGGAGTTATAGATATCTGAAGATATCAAACTATAGATATCCGAAGGCATCGAACTATAGATACATGAAGGTATCTAACTATTGATACTCAGAGGTATTGAATTGTGGATACTGAAGGTATCGAATTGTAGAGACACTATGGTCTCAAAATGAAGACAACAATGGTATCAAACTGTAGCAGTTGCGTTGTAACCCTATAAGCATACCTATTTATCATCAACAAGACAATGACGTAAGCACTATAACATTTTCTTTAATCATTTGCCAATTTCATAATTAATATATTGACAAATTATATAATATTCATTTGAAAACATAAAATCTGTTTTTAAGTTCATATATGCAAGTCATAACTTATCACTATTAGGATAGTATTCAAATCACAAGTACTCATATGATTTGTTTATATGTTTTGATTATATTCCATAGCACCAAAAATCAGACAATTTGGACTTTTAAACCATGAGATATTCACCAAACATCACAAGCTGCTCCAATACAAGGTAACATTAAGTCACCATTTTTTATCTCAATTTTCAATGTCATAAATCTAGAATTAAGCCTAAGTTTCTTCTATAGAGTTTTATTTCTATGTCTTAAGTTTCATCTCTAATTAAAATCACCCAATTTGGAGGTCTATAGGCCCAGTATGGCCAAAACAATAGGGTTGATTTAAGTGAACCGATAACCTAAGACAGAATTTCACTAAACGTTAATTTCTCTTGTCATATTCAACTAATTCCATGCAAAGTAACACAAAAAAATCATTCCAGCAACCATTACATGTTCAAATCAATCTTTGTACACATTCAAATATGCACACATACAAAATTTAAGTAAGTGTAGTCCCAAACCTTGAAAGTTGTCAATTAGCTGTTCTTTTAGTACTCTTCCTTCTCTTCCCCTTAAGCTTTTCTTGATTCACCAACTAGAAATAACACAAATACATATCTCAATTCCAACCTTATAATTCCAACCTTATAATTCCAACTCTTCATGAGAAAAGCAAGAAAAGATAAATATGAGAGGAAAGCCACTAAGTTTTACCTTGATTTTCACCTAAGATTAGCTTGATTCCTTATGTAAAATGATGTGATTAAAGAGATGAGAAGAGAAAGTTCTGGAGTTAAAACCCTACATACACGTCCCTCTACCCTCTTTTCTACTCCCCTTTTCATGAAGTTTCTAGTCTTAGATACATGTTTCAATCCCATTGGACCATATGTTAATTTTTTTGGCAAAATTGCACTTTTGGTCCTTCTTCCTTTAGTTCCTACATTGGCATATAAAATCATCAATTGATTTCATTCTAGTCCATCTTTCACATATAATTATTCATGTCCATGCCTTAATGAAGAAATTACCAATTTACCCATGTCTTTTAAGTTAATTATCGGTATGTCTCTTGCAATGCTTAAATGCACTTAATTTTTTATGTTCACTTCTTAATACATCCTAGACATACTATAATGTTTTTAGGGTATATATCGAGCCCTTATATTACTCTCTTCCTTAAAAAGAATTTCATCATCGAAATTCATACCTGCATTGAATAGCTGCTAGTACTGAGTTCTCATTATCAATTCAGGTTTCAAAGTTGCCTCTTCAACGTCATGATGTTATTAGAGCACCTTTACAAGAGAAATTTACTTATTCCATAACTGTCTCACTTCTCTAGCTAAGATTTCCTTCGACTCTTCATCATATGAGAAGTCTGGTTGGACCTTTATTTCTTCCTGAGCAATTTGGCAACTTACTGGATTATTTACCTTCCACTCCCTAAGGGCATACTAAAGGATATAGACAGAAAATTAAGAGAGTTCATATGGGATGAAATTCACTATAATGCCAATGGAGAAAAGGCCTTTAACTCAAAAGCATGCAAAACCTTTCTTTAAAAGGAATTGACCAAATAGTCTAAAGTGGAGAGACCTTGTCTGGGATAACGATCTCAATCCCTCACATGTAATCTTCCTCTGCTTAGGAATAGTTGGAAGACTATCAACAAAGGATAAAATCAAGTTTCCAATCCCCTCAAAACATTGTCAACTTTGCAACAACCACCTTGAATCAATTGACCATATAATGGTCACATGTAGATAATAGTCAGAGCATTTGGAGAAGGATACAAGAAATTCTCAACAGCAAAAAGATAGCCACACATAAAGTTGTAAAAATCAGTTGGCTACAATGGCTTACATCTGGCAAGAGAGGAATAATAGACTCTTCAAGAAGGCAAAAGCAAGGAACAGATTTATCAACATCATTCTCCAGTGCAAATTTAACCTGATAGCTAAAGGAACAGCAGCTAAACTCTCCGCAAACGTGAAGAAAAGATGGTTACTAGAGTAAAACCATAGCTCCAGCTTGTAATTAGGAATCCTTTAAATTTTATTCCTATTGTACTCTTGGCCCTTGAAAAGGTTGTACATATCTCTTAATTAATAAATCACTTTTACTTTTCGGAAAAAAAAGTCCGTTGATAGTTTATTAGAACTCTGCCTCTCACGTACATCTAAATTTCACAAAGTTATGCATTGGTAACTGAATCTATGTACATCCTTTTCATTAATAAGAGTAAACTTATCCATCTTATTTACATTAAAAGGTTCTCTTCTTCAGATATTTGACTTGGGTGGCAAATATTCTGAGAAGTTCGACAAAAAGAGAATTACAATCTAACCCATAACCAACTCGGTTATTTTAAGTAGGACGAATGAACAACCTGCAAGTTTTTAAAATCAGAAAATGTTTGGTATAAACGTTGAAAGAAAAAAGAACTATAACAAATACTCGGAAATTTTAGCTTTCGCACAGAACATTATTTCAAGCAGAATCATTAAAACCATTGACATTGGCAGAACCCGTGCGCTAACACAATAATCCTTCCAAGGAATCAAACAGGCACATACCGATAGCAAACAATCTATATACAACAAAAGCCAAAGAGGTCTTCACGACAAATCAAACAACTCAGACCAGAACATGATGCAATTTCGAAGTCTGAGTTCCAGAAAAGTCGATCACCCAGACCAACTGATAATTGCATAAGGAGGACACCAACGGATGTTCTACTAGGTAGACCTGTCACGTGGAGCCAATCCTCTTGATTACAGCTCAGCTCAGGGAAGGATCAACAAAGAGTATACCAAAGATGCTATAAAATCAACACTTGCTCTTCTTGACACAGTGAAGCACTCTAGGAAGGTGGAAAGCTTCACCTTGGTCCCCATTCAAGGACCTTCTCTCCAAGCAGCAAACTGTAAGCTGCCTGAGCAACCTCTCAAGACAAGATCTGAAGCAGCCTTGTGAATCCTTCAAATTAGGATTTGTTGACAATATCATAGCATTTACAATGTCAGCAACCAGCTCACGCTGTGATTCATCAAGAAGATATCCAACTGAGGACTCTTGCGGGTGTTCATATGCCAGCAAAGCAACACAGTCCTACAGTAGCACGAAAATTCCAGTAAGTTTCAACTTCATTCCATTTGGAGAAATTTTTATCTTCAAAATGGAACCTCTTTGTCCAGGCCCTAGAGTCTACAATGCCATCCCTAACAGGGATCTACGGAATGTTACGATCCCAGCTGGACAAAATTACATGAAAAATGGAAAGAAAATCTTCTTGCATTTGGTTAAGCATTCTGACTGGACATAATTTTGGCTATTGAAAATCTTAGTATCATCAGACTTTCTTCTTGTATGGACACGCTTAAAGGTGATTACAACAACAGTATACTTAGTCCTCATGAACGCAACAGTAGACTTAAAGTTGCCTGCTCCGTATATTGCCAATGTAGGCTATTTTTACCTTTGTATACATATGCAAGAAGCAATATAAGATGCAATAGCTTCTTGACCGCCCCCATTGTTTGTTTGCTGACGGTCTCCACCATCACCATAAAAACAACAAAAAATACTGGCAACTCTCCTTAAAATACTAAACTTATAAAATCTGTCCAAGGCATTGACTAGTCGCCTGATTTTTAACAATCTCCGGGTTGTTGAACAACATACAACGAAAAAAAAAAGAGAGAGAGATCTCTGAATTATGCCCATTCTTTGCCAACAACCTGAGCTTTCAAATCTAGGCACTATAAACATACGACTAGGTCTATTGAGTTCATGCATTTTCAGAACAAACACAAAAGTGAAATAAGGAATATTAATAGAAAACTGGAAAACATCAAAATACCCATACATTTTTCAGTACCTGAACTAGACTATCAGAATCAGGCAATCCAAAGAACTTTGCCAATTCATTCCTACCATACTTTACAGCCTCAATCAATTCTCCAACCTATCAATGAACATCCAAGATCAATCATTTGGCAATTTTTCTATCAGTTAACAAGTAAACCATCACAAACATGTCGAGATCAATAAAAATAGTAAGAGAGTTGGAATATATGAGACGACTATCAGCTTCCTGGGCAACACTGAAGTTTTAAGGCACATGAGAATTTTTAATTGACGAAATAACATCGTTTCGTTGCAGTCTCACATTTGTGATCACCAACAAAGCCACATATATTTATTTGCACATAAAAGATTTAAGACAACATTTCAACATTGTGTCAAAGTTAACTTTCCACAAGCCATCATATCAATTGGCAATAGATAATAGAAGACTGCTTAAAGAAAACTAAAACAACATATCAGATAACGAGGAAAAAAATTACCCGTACTAATTCAATAAATTTTTGACAATGAAGCAGAAAACAAGTGGCAGATTTTTCATCCTGCAAAAAGAACAAAGCTGAATGTCATAATTCAAGAAAATTGACCATTTAGGAAAGATATTATGACAACAAACTTCATCAATCCCTGGAAGAAAAAATTAGAGATTTGTAGTTCAACTGCATGCTGATAGAACTTCTAAAGTCAACAAGAACACAAGAAATACCATTAAAAATTCAGGCTCAGTTTCAAAGTAACAAAGAAGTAAGAAAGAGTGTTCAGATATCATATGAATTGAGATCTTTTCCCTCTCAGAAACTTGATATTGATTTGTTTCTTAGAAGTTTTGATAAGCACATATATAAACTTAAGTAATACCAGTCAACTGTAAAATGGAGATATGTTCAGATTTACAAAATAACAAATGTTATTTCAAAGTTGAATGATATTATTAGGATATATTAAGAAACAGAAGAAATGCTAACAAACTAGAAGTATATTCACCTGCACAATTTGGGGATACCAATCATGTAATTGGCTGATTGCAGTATCAATGTCACCTCTCCTTATCAGCTTCATTCATAACAAATTAAATTAGGGAAACCAAACTTGCAATTGAAAGGATAGAATAAAGGGCAACATAATGGTACATCTAGGACATTTGAAGATAAGAACACCAATAAGCAAAACTATCAAACTCAAAAATGAACAATGTTACAACGAAACCACAAGAAATTATTCATCAGACAAGATTTCTTTAAACTCAACCATTTAACCACATTGCAATACATCAACGAACTATCTTTTGTTTATTTTGCATGCAGACCCAACCATCACAATCATTTTGATCAAAGAAACTTCACAAATAATATGAACACTTGGTTAATCATAAAAGGATATCTTGTATTGATTTCACAATTATTGGTAGGGATCAACAAAATGATGAGTGAGAGAATAATATTTGAACCATTGCCTAGACCTTGCCCAATAGCTTAAACTTTTGGGTTAAATGAATTTTTCACATTGTATTAGAGCCTTTGTGACATAACTTTAGTTCAAACGATTTGTCCCTCATTTATGATGAATTTATGCAATGTTTTATTTGTCTAAATTTCATATGAGACATACGTTAAAATAGTTGAAGTGTAGACAAAAATAAAGAAAAAATGAACTGCAGAAAATAAAAGTTAACCAATTAAGTTTGTTAATTCTCACTGCATACATTCCACTATTTTGTGACTGTACTACAAACTCCCTAAACATTTTGTTCATTCATTGCACCTATTACACTTGGCTTTCACTTGTCTACATGATCATGATATTCAAAACCTCTAAATCCCAATTGATTTCTTGCCACAAGGTGTTTTGAAGTACACTTGAAACACCTATTTATTTCTTGGATGTCACTAAATGCATGAAATGTCACTCAATCAGCAAGACAATATCACGGAAACTAACCATAATAGACACCACAAATAGCTATACAAACAAATAATTCCAGCCAACACAAACTACAAACAAAATATTACTCAACAGCCAACAATTTCATACCTCTCTAAGAGTTCTCCTCTGGTTTAAAGCATACTGAATGTCTTGCTCGTCAGATTCATTCTCTTGTGCTAAATATATAGGAGGAACAGTAGTTTTACCAGCCAAGTCAAAGGACTTCAGGGTCTCTTCATAGCCATAATGAAGTAAGTAGGAGCGAACAAGTCTACCCACATAATAAGAATGAGTGAAGACAATATTGCGAGAAACAATGACAAGAATAAGTTTCAGTTTTAGAAAGGTATTGCTGGGATTTGATTTAGTTTTGCCAGCTAGAGCTAGCATCACTTAACACAATGTGCAAGAACATGTGTTACCACTAATAATAACAAATCCATAGCTTAAACTTATCTACCTTTACATATAATGGCCTCTTACAAGGGAGGCACAAGGAAATAAAATTTCTGGCACCTAAACTTCATACATGTTAAAGGTTTGAATGTAACCACAATTCAGTTGGCTTGGATCAGAATATAAGTTAATCATCAGTAGCATCAGCTAAATGGATAGCAAATCTCATAAAACTTTTGTGGTTCACAT
The DNA here is from genome assembly GCA_027478495.1 of Erythroxylum alaternifolium. NCBI lineage: Eukaryota > Viridiplantae > Streptophyta > Magnoliopsida > Malpighiales > Erythroxylaceae > Erythroxylum > Erythroxylum alaternifolium. The sequence goes on along the minus strand of JANIIA010000003.1, from coordinate 34,269,609 downwards.
GAAATATTGAAAGGGAACTTCAGAAGCACTCATTATTTTAATTAGACATAGATCATTAACTAAGACTTTTCCTAAAGCGTAAACAAGAATACATGAAAACATACAATCAGGCTAGTATATAATTCGTGCAAAGACGAATATAGATCTTACAATTAACTTATCCACAGACTTTCACCCATGAACACCATCATTACTGGATTCCATAGCATACTGACAACTAAATATCATCAAATTATTGCATGCAAATGTGTATGTACATGCAGTTGTTCATCTATGTGACTTCAAACTGTATAGATACACAAAATGAACAAATAGTAAGCATGAAACCTCTTACTGATTTATAAGCATATTTAAACCGACTATTACTAAGTTTGGTTTCTTCAACCACAAAATACTCTTGGTCATCAAAGGCATGCCTTTAAGAACAAGTAGTCATCATTTTTAATGTTTCCAGAAGTCATGCTTCAATCTTCCTCTAGAACTGGCCTCACTTCAACTCTCTACCTCCTTCCACTTTAACCTTTCTCTATCTGTTGATTCCAGTGATGAAGAAAGATGAACTGATTGCTTTGATCAAAGAAAGCTTCAATTTTATTCACAATTTCTAGGAGTGTCCTCAGAGAGAATATCACTTGCTAACCAGACAACTGCTGGCCCTAGCAAGTTATATATACCAAAAGCAGTAACAATTAATTTTCATATATTGTACTCCAATCCAAACTCACCCATAACTGATATTTGATGGCAAAGAGATTTTCTCAATTATTGTCGCCTGTTGTTTCGTCCTTTCCTGTGCTTCATATCCCTAATCATAGGATAAATGCAAAAGGTGATGTTAATACTCATAAAAGTTGACTTCATCTCTAAGATGGTGATTTTCTGACTACATTACAGGGCCAGGAATTGCTACAGGATACTGAAAATGATAAATTATTGACAATTAGTAAGCAAAGTAACAATTAGAAGCAAAAAGCCCCAAATTAGCATCATACGGAGGCCTAAATTTAATTGAATAAATTTATAGAAAGCATCAACCTTGAATCATAACTGCAGCCAAATAATAGCAAGACTGATCTTTAAAGTTATTCAATTACCATAATTCCACTGCATAATTAGAAATAATAAAATCCCATATTCTCCAATAGAAAACTTCTTATTTAGTCATCTTTAACTATGAAACTAAGCCCTATCTCAAGCTAGCAGATTCTATGCTTTATACAGTTCTAGATTTGATAATTTCCTTGCGTAGGATACGCTAATTGTAGGAAAGATCTGCATATGGTCATTTGGTTAATTTAACGGCTGAAAGCCAATGTTATGATATATAATCAAAGTTTTATATTCACCAAGAGAATACAGATCTTTTGCCAAAATTTCTCTAAATTATCATGGTATTAGAGCCCTAATTTAGGAATTGTAAACAGTATCTTGCCTCTTGTTTATGCCAACCCTGTGATATTGGTTATTCTTCATTAAATTCTCACAACCTCACATCTCCAGACAAGTACGTTGCTTTCTTGATTTGTTTTAATGGGAAAAAAACTAAGCTTGGGCATTCCACTTTAGGCTATTTGTTAAAGGAAAGTCTTATGAAATGAGATGTAATCCCCTCCTTAGATATATGCCTCATTGATTTGATTTGTGATGATCAACATCTTATCACTCAAACCACACTGGAACAATATTCCCATGATTATGTAGCATAGGTCAAGCTATGAGAAAGGGACACAAGCATTGTTCAAATTTTTTGTTAGAAAGAATGCAGCAATTACACTTTAAACTACCTCAGAAAGATTTGTCATATCATCAAGAAGACCACAATCACTTGAAGAGATTTGTAACACCACATTTTGTTTCAATTAACTCTTCTAGTACTAGTTTTTCTGTGAATACAACTCACCTAACACAAAAATGCTCCTACTGTTGAATCTATGACTCAAGAAATGGTTCAAAGATCATTTTTGAACCCTTTGCTTTAGCTTCATCATCTCCTAGGTACTTTGATTCCAAATTTTCTAATCATAAAATAAATAGTTTCATTCCCTTACCAATGTAAACAAACATTTTGGAAATCTCAACAATTGACCTATCATGGATGTGGAAATATTAGCAAGATTAGTGGGATTGTTATCCCACGATTTTAGGAATGAGCAAGATCTCTGGAAGTACATAATGTAAGGATTTAGTCAAATTAGAATAAAGCTGTGATGGATTCACGGCCAGCTGTTAAGATTGTTTCCTTGATTTAGGTAATCTGCTTTAATTCTGTGATTAGGGCTGCTGTTTATTTAGGATATATATATGCCTTTGCTGGTTGTAGTTGTAACTCAAGAAGTTATGGAATAAATCAGAAAGCATTCCAAATTCTTCATGGTATCAGAGCATTCGATCTGAACCATTTTATTTCCCAAATCAAATAAAATTCATGACGAAATACCCCAGGCCACCATGGCTGGAAACATCGAGAGCCCATCTGAAACCATTATAAACCTTCAGAATTCTACAACCCAACTGATTAGCCAACCCGAACATTCTAACATCCCCATAACAGTTCACAAATTGAATGGAAACAATTTCATTCAATGGTCTCAATCAGTGATGATATTTGTGTGCGGGAAAGGCAAAGCAGATTATCTAACCGGAGCAGCAACGGCACTAGAGGAGAATAAACCAACATATTGAGTATGGAAAGTGGAGGAGAATAGCATGGTAATTTCCTGGCTATTAAATTCGACAACAAATGAAATTGGGGAGAATTTTATGTACTACAAAACAGCGGCAGAAATCTGGGAAGTTGTTCGTGAAACCTACTCCAACAAAGACAACACCTCAGCAGTGTTTGAAATAGAGGGCTTTCTCCAAGATCTGAAACAGGGAGAAATGTCAACAACAGAGTACTACAACACTTTCACCAAATTTTGGCAGCAACTGGATATTCTGAAAGAGAATGAATGGGACTGTCCAAATGATGTGAAAAGGTACAGAGGTATACTCGAGAAGGAACGCACCTACAGATTCTTGTTGGCTGTAAATAAAGATTTGGATGAAGTGAGGGGGAGAGTTCTAGGCACCAAGCCGTTGCAAGCATTTGAGAAGCTTTCTCAGAAATGTGGCGGGAAGAAAGAAGGCGGAAAGTCATGTTGGGAGTAGCAAACAACAATCAAACTAGCAAAGGATTGGCTCTTGCAGTGCAGAATCAGTCACATGCTCAGCCACACAATGGCCAGCCGCATGCCCAGCAAAGGAAACACACCCGTCCATGGTGCGATCACTGCCAAAAACCAGGGCATACGAAAGAGGCCTGCTGGAAGATCCATGGCAAGCCTGCAGATTGGAAGCCACGTTCCTTCAAGATAGGGGGCCCGAAGGCCACAGAGCAACCGTGGAACAAGGGACATCGCGTGAATCTAGCCCCTTCAGCAAAGATCAAATGGAGACACTCCAGAAACTCCTACAAGGAACTTTGCAAAATATTTCGTCTTCAGTTAATACTGCACCTAGTACAGCTACTGCCTCTATAGCACAGCAACAAGGTAATGAAACTTTGGCTTTGCATGTTAAGAAAACTGACTCTCAGTCATGGATTATAGACTCTGGAGCATCATATCACATGACAGGAGATCCCCCAGTCTTCGAAACCTACTCTTCATCTAATGGTAATAATACAGTGAGAAGTCCAGATGGCACTCTAACCAAAATTGCTGGTATTGGATCTGTTTGTTTGACCAAAGATATCATCCTGAAAAATGTCCGATTTGTGCCAAAGCTTGATTGTAATCTACTTTCCATCAACCAAATCACAAAGGATCTCAACTGTGTCGCTAAATTCTTGCCTAATATGTGTGTTTTTCAGGTTTTAGGTTCGGAGAAGATGATTGGCAGTGCTGAATTGTGTGCATGCCTCTATCTCCTACAGGCTGACACGTGTAGGGAAGGGAGTCAGAAAAGTTCATTTGCTGCGTTTGTCCTTGATAAAAATAAGTGTAGTGCCAAAATGTTGTGGCATTACCACCTAGGTCAACCAAATTTCTTGCACTTGAGGAAACTTTTTCCTAATCTTATCAATAAAAATAAAAATATTCCAAACTGTGAGATTTGTCAGTATGTGAAGCACACCCGAAATTCTTATCCTCTCCATACTCATCCCATCCTTTTTCCATGATACATAGTGATGTTTGGGGTCCATCCAAAATCAAGGAAGTTACTGCCCACAGGTGGTTTGTTACCTTTATTGATGACCACAACAGAATCACATGGTTATTCCTGATGAAGGAGAAATCAGAGGTTCAACAGATCTTCCAGAACTTCTACAAGATGGTAGAAACACAATTCCAAACACGGATCCAGGCACTAAAGACAGACAATGGGTGAGAATACTTTGAGGCACAATTGGGTTCTTTCCTAAGTGAAAAAGGGATCCTACATCTAAGTTCCTGTGTAGACCCCCCAAAATAGAATGGAGTTGCTGAAAGGAAGAACAAACACCTATTGGAAGTGGCTCGACCCTTAACGATGACCATGAACGTGCCAACACTATTTTGGGAGAAGCAGTGATGACCGCCATCTTCCTTATTGATTGAATGCCATCTTGGGTACTTCAAGTTCAGACCCCACGTAACAAACTCCTTGAGTTATACCCTCACTTTAAAATCCTCACAGATATACCTCTAAAGATCCTTGGTTGCACTTCATTTGTCCATATTTCTCCTCACCTATGCAGCAAACTTGACCCTCGAGCCACCAAGGGCATTTTCCTTGGATATTCCTCTACGCAAAAGGGGTATCGATGCTATTCTCTGATCACCAAAAAGTACTATCACTCCATGGATCTCACATTTTTTGAAAATCAAAGCTATTATCCCAACATGGTTGTTTAGGGGGAGAATCCAATACCTAAGGAATGTGGTAATGATCTTACAATTATTTCTTCACCATCTCCAATCTCACTTGGACCTTTACCACAACCTTTAACAGTGTCTAATACCACCATAGAACCCAATCTTTCTCATACAACTACCACAGAGAAAGAGCTACGTGTTTACTCTAGGAGACAAAAGCTTCAAGAGACAGAGACCCACACACACATTATGCAAGGCCATGACTCTGAACTGAATACTAAAACTCTGGATGATAACATAGGTATGCACTCGAATTCCCCTATTGTACATATTGATGATCTTCCTATTGCTTTAAGGAAGGGTACTCGATCCTGCACACAACACCCAATTAGCCACTATGTTTTAGCAAAGGGACTAGCCCCACACTAGAAGTGAATTTGATAGGTTTAAGTTTAATAAATGACTTTTTATAGTTATAGGCAAATCGGTCAAAACTCATCTTCCTTGAAAAATGAAAGAAAAGCCCCTGCATTAGAAGAGGACATTGCTAGCCACTCTTTATGATACCCAAATTCCCAGAGATGTTTATGAGGCCTTTGCACAACCAAAATGAAGAGTGTTGTCCTTAATGAGGTGCACACGGAGGAGAAAAATTCAACTTGGGAATTGACACATCTCCGCGCAAGAAAAAGAACAGTTGGATGTAAGTGGGTGTTTTCAACAAACCAGAATTCAGATGGAAGTATAAGCAAATTTAAAGCACGGCTTGTGGCCAAAGGATTCACACAATCCCATGGTGTTGACTATGAGGAGACAGTTGCTCCAGTTGCAAAACTTAGTTTAATCAGAGTCTTGCTATCTCTTACAGTAAACCTAGAATGGCCTCTCTACCAACTTGATGTAAAAAATGCCTTCCTTAACGGAGATCTTGAGGAGGAACTGTTTATGGATATTCCACCAGGATTAGAGAGAGAGGAAAATTTCAGACAGGTATGTAGACTCAAGAAGTCCTTGTATGGACTTAAACAATCTCCACGTGCATGGTTTGAGAGATTTACCCAAGTTGTTAAGAGTCACGGATTTATGCAATGTCAAACAGATCATACCGTGTTCATCAAAAGTAACTCCGAAGGTAAGAGAGCCATACTAATAGTTTATGTTGATGACATTGTCTTGACGGGTGATCAATTGGAGGAGATTGTTGGAATTAAGTTTTTGGCAAGGGAGTTTGAAATCAAGGACTTGGGTCAACTTAGATATTTCCTAGGCATGGAAGTAGCTCGTTCAAAACAAGGAATTTCTCTCTCTCTGGGAAAATATACCCTGGACCGCTTAAGAGAAACAGGAATGTTGGGGTGTAAGCCTGTTGACAAACCTCTTGATTTGGCCAGTAAAGTACAATTGGAGAAAGACAGTCCTTTAACAGACAAAGGAAGATACCAAAGACTACTGGGTAAGTTAATTTACCTAGCTCATACACGCCCTAATGTCAGCTTTGCAATTGGACTTGTTAGTAGATCTATGAATAAGCCAGCTAATAGACATCTAGAAGTTGTTCTACGTATTCTACGTTATCCCAAGAAGAGTCCAAGATGCGGATTGTTCATCGGGAAGACAACCAACTGAGGGTTAGAGTTAATGACAGATGCTGATTGGGCTGGATCTTTGGAAGATCGAAGGTCTACTACTGGTTATTGCACATTCCTTTGGGGGAATCTAATCACATGGCGCAGCAAAAAGCAACAAGTAGTAGCAAGAAGCAGTGCAAAGGCTGAGTTCAGAGTAATATGCCATGGTATATGCAAGGGAATATGGCTGGGGAGAATGGTAAAAGAACTGGGGGTCAACATGGAAGCATGTATTGTCTTGTATTGTGAAAACAAGGCAGCAATCAATATTGCAAAAAGTCCTATTCATCATGATCGAACTAAGCATGTGCAGATCGATCGTCATTTCATCAAGGTGAAGCTAGAGGGAGGAAGATTCAAGTTTGGGTATATATCCTCGAGTCAGCAGACTGTAGACATTCTCACTAAAGCTCTACCTAAAGCAAGCTTTGAGAGTTTGAAGTCCAAGTTGGGTATGCTTGGCATACATAACCCAGCTTGAGGCGGAGGGTGGAAATATGAGCAAGATTAGGGGGATTGTTATCCCACGATTTTAGGAACGAGCAAGATCTGTGGAAGTCCATAATTTAAGGAATTAGTCAAATTAGAATAAAGTTGTGATTGATTCACGGCCAGCTGTTAAGATTGTTTCCTTGATTTAGGTCATCTATTTTAATTCTGTGATTAGGGCTGCTGTTTATTTAGGTTATATATATATGCCTTTGCTGGTTGTAGTTGTAAGTCAAGAAGTTATGGAATAAATCAGAAAGCATTCCAAATTCTTCAATGGCCATTGATGATATTTGTTCCTCTCAAACTGATGTCTTAGTCTCTCCTAATCATATGATAAGTAGTCTCATTTCCTTACCAATGTGAACATTTTGGAAATCTCAAGATTCATGTTGCCGATAGAAACAAACCTACCTATCATGGTCATTGATGATATTTGTTCCCCTCAAAATGATGTCTTATTCTCTACTAGTATTCCCACTATGTTGTTGTTGCTGGTCAGTTAGTTGACTCTAGTTTATAAGAATAATTTTCTAAATCTAGTTGTGTTGTGTAGGACAACAACTCCTTTACTTTTGAAAGCTACAATGCCTTTCTATCCCTATTCCATCTTCTTATAACCAAAAAACTCATGCTCCATCCCCCATCCATGCAGCCACTGAGCAGTAAGTTTATGTTTCCTATGAAGCTTCAACTCTGATGTGTCCGTTACAAAGCTTGAATAGTTATTCTTGGATAAAACACCTTGATACAATAAGGCCTTTGTAGTAGAAAAAATGATCATCATGCGAAAAAAAAATCCTATCCCCCATTGCATCTTAATTATGATGGTTATGATAAATGATTATCAAGAATGAAATCATCCACAAAGATATTACGAAAGAAATTTATGTCAAATTACCTTCTAGCATGTCTACTTCCGCTAATGCTTTATGCAAACTCAAAAGCTCGATGATTTGAAAAGTTTCAATCCACTTTCCTCTTTCATTTACTCCGAGTTCTATGACTGATCTTCTTTTTTATTAAAGGGTATCTAAGGGTGTATTCGTCTACCTTTTTATGTTAATCTCATTGTTTCATAGGTCCTAATATATAGCCATCTTTAAGATTCAAAATGCTAATTTACAAACAAATCTAATCTATAGTCCTTTCTGCTCAATCCTTCCTTTCAAATTGGCCAATGTCGATAAGAGGATTTAAGGCTCGGCTAGCTTGGGTTAGCATCCTTAAATTGTTACATTCCACTTTTCATATGAAAAACCTTAGACAGTTCACCTATTTCTAGGAGTTGCAAGTATATAGGCAAGGTATTGGGTCAGGTCAGGTGCGAGCCCTAACCCCACAAGAGGCAGTCCATGCCCAGTTCAAAGTGCTGTCAGGCTAAAGCATCACAACCCAAGCCCGAGGACACTCTTGTGCCCAAAATGACATCATTTTCATTTTACTTTCCAAAACATCATTTGGTTTTGAGTTTCTTAATTTAAAGACCAAAACAATGTCATTTTAGGGAGAGAGTACGAACAGTTCATATTGGGCTTTGATCTAGCGTAACAAGTTCGAATTAACGTAAAACCATACCCGGGCTTAAAATAACATCCCATAAGTAAAAACTCAGGTTTTATTTTGGCAAGTAATCTCAAGGTATCGTTTCAACTAGTATAAATATGCACTAGATTTGGTTTAGTTAAATGAACACTAGCACCACTTTTGACTCAAATACATGCTCCCAACAATAGTGTCATTAAAAGTTGCTATGAATCTTAGCTACCATGAAAACATGAAGCACATAGAAGTCATTTGTTACTCTATTCGCAAATATTTCACTAATCTAAAAGGGTGTCATTAAGTTTAGTTTATATGTTTATATCATTAGAGGAATACAAGGTAATACCAACATTTTAAATTAAGAGATCTAAAGTATTCCAAGAAAGAATATTCAATTAATTACTCAACATCAAAATGCACATAATCAAGGTTTCAAATTGTGATTGCAATTGTGATCATTGCTACATCATGCATTTTGCAATAACGGTTGTTGGGCAAGTTATATTGTGGACTATGTGGGTGACATTGCAAAATTTTTGAAATATATAACTTATCATTATAAACTAAAATACTTTCTCAGTGTTTAATGTTTAACCTTATTTTTACAGTAATTTGAATGCCATTAGCATTAATATAATTATAATATACTTAAATATTCAAAATAATTGTTATCTAACTAAAATAAAATATTAACTATAATTGTTGTAAGAAAACTCACTATTACAAATATTAATAAGTTAATAGAATTAGCTATTAATAATTAATAGTTACTTAAATATAACAATTAATAAAAGTGAGAATATAATACTTAAAAAATAGAGGCAAACTCATTCTCTACACATGGAAATAATTCAGTGTGATTAATCCACATTGACTTTCAAGGAGCAATAACATTATAACGATGTGCTTTTCCTTCCCATCCAAAAGTAGACTTTCCTTCCCCGTCTTCTCCACGTCTCTCTCTCTCTCTCTATTTTCTCAAAATTAAAACTTTGGAATTCCCAATATCTTCATTTTTGAATGTTATCCTTCTTCATCTCCTCACTTCTCTCTCGCTTTATATTATCTCAAAATTTAAACCACAAAATCCCCTAAATCTTGCTTCCGTCTTGGAATACCCAAATCTTGCTTCCTTAGTTATCAACTTGTCTTTTAGTTTGTTATGGAAATTTCAACCCTCAATTCACAAGTTAGCTCCTTTTCTTCAAATCATTTCCTTTTTTTGTTTATTCCTTCAATTCCTTATTTTTTTCTGCCTTCCAAATTGTAGTTCCTTCTCTTTTCCTTATTTCCAAATTGTATTTATGCAATAAAATAGATGGTGCAGATCATTTTCAACACAAAAGCTGCAACAAAGCACCGTTCGTTGCTACACCCAAATGTGAAACTGTATCACATCATTTATGCAAAAACAACTAGGACCATAACCACATTGTTGCGATTGCAAATGCGGTTGCAGTCTGCATTTAAAACAATGCACATAATATTCCTATACAAGCTATGTACAATAATACTAAATAATACTAGAACTCTACAACATTCTTTAATGTCTTCAAAATCCCTCAATATGGTAAGTGGGTTTCCCATTTTGCACGTGAATTCTTTACCTTGTGCAGCAAATAGCCATATCACAACCAAGATACTCCAAAATTGCAATAGCAATTTACTTATAAAAATCTTACTTTTATTATTAATCATTATACTTTAACTAATTATTAATAGCTAATTCTACAACCTTATTAACATTTGTAACAGTGAGTGAGTTGGGCAAATACTTTTGAGTCACTCCAATTTCCAACAATTACCCAATTGACACAACTTAGCAACTTTTAGAAGAACAACAAGGACCATCTTTTGTAGATCAAATCACTTAATAAGCTTTTTTGTAATAGGGCTTGATGGTGTTCAAATATATTGTTTGAAAGTTTCTATAATAATTTTTCCAAATCAAACCAAGACGTAGTCCAAGCAACCCAAAAAAAATGGTGTTGCAAGTTGTTACAATTAGAACATTTGCAATTGTGAGACCCAATTTGGTCCAAATATAACACAAACCATTGAGTTTATTAATACATGTTAGTGGTGCTAATTTTGATGGCCATGTAAGCTTAACCAACTCTTTTTAATCACCCATATGAAATAAAAATTCAAATTGTTAAACAAATAAGAGAATTAAATAAGAAGAGAAGAATAAGCATATTACTCATGAACCTAACTTCAAAACGTCAACACTCCCACTCAACACTCAAATCCCTAAAACCCTAAAAGCTTTCACTTCCCATTTGTTAGTTTATTTAGTTCTTCCTTAATGATCTTCTTCTTCTTCTTGTCCTTTGTTTGGAAATTTCCATGATAAGTCATAGGAATTAGGACTATGATATGGTCATTCTAGGTCGACAAAAGAATTCCGTTCATGCAAAAAGAAGATGCTTATGAAGGGGAAAAAGGTTGGAAGGGTGTGTGATTTGAATTTGAAATAACATGAATCTATTAGGTTTAAGTTTTTAACTGTGAATAAAGACAATAGAACCATATGGGAACACGGTGGTAATAGAATTATGAAAACTATCAAATAGAGGGAGTTTTGGCACGGTATGTCAATGAAATACAACTGGTTAAGTTATTGATTTGTTTCCTTTGGTTTTAAAAGAGAATAGGGAGTTAAAGGATAATGGTGACAACGATTCTACTAATGTCGGTACAAATTTGGATGTGGGATGAAGTCCTTTAATTGGACGATGGCAAAGGAAGGATGAGTCTTTCTTGCAATCGAATGAGCTTCGCACTTGAGAAACTAAATAAACAATTTGAAGATGAAAATTTGCAAAAGCCAACAAATTGAGAAGAGGAAGTTTATGGGTTTTGGGGCCTTGGATATCGAGATGAATTTTTGGTGTTTTTTATTTTTAGGGTCATAAGTAATATGTTTATTCTTCTTATCTTATTGAAAATTCTTTTACGTATTTAATAATTTTATTTTATTTACCACATGTACTCAAATGGGATGTGGTCAACTTACGTGGTGCTTCACATCAACACTACTAGTGGCATGTTATTTACCATCTAAGCTATAAAAATTTATACATTTAATTTCATTTTTTTCATAAGCTCAAACTAGTATTGAAATATTGAGGAAGCTTTTGGATTTACCAACAAGCTAACATAAAAGTAAAAGGTTTGGACTAATATTTAAGCAACAAGTATGGTAGAAAGCTGATCTAAGAACAATTGCTTTGATCACTATGGAAATAAAATAATTGTGAAAGCGTAAAGAGAGAAGGAACACAAGTTTTATGTGGCTCAGCCTTAAGGCCTACATCCATGGACATATAAAACAAAGGTACAAAAGTGTTATTAATTAGGTTTATCTCAACAGTATACTCGGGCTATACATGCTAATACTAATATCTCAAAAATAAGAGACCTAAGTTATTCCAACATAGGAATATTTAAGTAATGTTCCTATATAAAGATAGGAATAATATTCCTATATAAGGATAAAATAATATTCAATCATATTAGATAAAAACATGAATTCCATCAACGACGAAAGTGCTCCATGATTATGGTTAAGAAACCAGTAAAATCATTCTTTTGATATGACACTCAGCGAAACAATAATCATTGCCAAACCTACTACTTATCATATTTATCCTTGTCATCTGACTTGAATTTAATCGTTTTTGGAAACCCTCTTGCCATTAAGAACATGGCCATCCATAAGGTTTTCCCTCCAATGATTAAATGTGGGCTTTAGGAAAGTATAATGGCCTTATTTAGATAGTTGGAGTGATAAAATTTAGATAAGATTCAAAAAAAAAAAGGGAAAAGATCTCTTGGTCAAGAATTTCTATTATATATAGAGAGAGTACAAGTCAAATTTGTCCTTAAATTGGCCAAGCTACCATATAGAGATATGTCCTCCAACTCGTACATCCTAATCAAGAAAAAGCACGAGAATAGTGCTATAAATTGCACAAACTTTGTTGGCTCTGAATGACCATTTAACTCCTTTCATTCAGAGTTCTATAAATCATAAAATATGTTGGCTTCATATAACCAGCTAATTCTTTAGTCATGCTCCCTCAACTTTTTGTTGCTAAATCTGCAAGCATCAATTTTTTGATAAGGAATTATGGCCCTATGTGTCAATGATTTGGTGAATATTAGGAATATATAGTGGTTGAGACATGTGTTGAAGTGATGACTTGGCACTTATAACCAAGCAAATCTTGTGTTTTCTTTCTTTCCCCTCTTTCTCATTTATTTTATTTCTAAAATTCATAATTAAAGATAAACCAAAACACTACAAGCAAATAGACAGGCAAACTTTACTATATGTTCATGAAAGAAACTAGATTCTATTCAGCTAGGCAATAAGTTCACAGAAAAATGGAATTACTACCAAATGAAAAACAAGGTAAAACATGAATCATAAAGTTTA
>JANIIA010000003.1:34236756-34248067 GCA_027478495.1 Erythroxylum alaternifolium | reverse complement strand
ATAATTAAACATCACATTAACATAAAGCTATGATACTAATCATGTTCATTTAAGACAACACAACTTTGGGAGACACTAAAATGTGATTTCTTTGCAACTAATATAAGGGTTGACAACAAGTTCAAGAAGAAAAGATTTATTGGTGGTTGGCCAGCTTAATTATATGAGAGAGATATCATAATGCCAACATAACAGACAACTTCTCGTAAATGTCAATGACATAACAATCGCAAAGAACAAGGAAACTTTGTCATTACACTACAATAATATTCCAATAGCATTATTAGTTTTCTGCAAATTACAAGACATCAAAAAGAATGAAATGTGAAAACTCAAAGTATTTAAGAAAAGAGATTGTAATGTGAACTATTTATCTAGGAAAACATCCCTAATGAAGACATTCATGTCAAAAGACTCAACTACAAAATTCACTCAACTACCATTCTATATATATATCCATCTCACTAAGTGTATGCTAACTTGCAAAAAGGAAACCAACACATTAACATTGATAAGTAGGACTAAAATTGATAAAAGAAATAGGAGCAGTCAAATAGCACAAAAAGAAATTGTAGGAGATGATAACATGGTTTTATATTATTTTTTAAATTCCAATGAGCCAAAAGAATTTAAGAAAATGATATTGACTAAGGACCCCCTGAACTTGTGTAATATGTGCTTGCATGTCCCTAAACTTAGAAAATGTTCAATCAGACATTTGAAATTGTTTATGTCATGCAAATATCCTTCTATTTCTTCAAATTGAGAAAAAAATTGTTAATAGAAACAATCAATAGTGTTTTCTAAAAGGCCATGGAAATAAATTTAGCAATTCAGTTACAACAATTATCGATTATTATCTCTTTGGAGCTCAAATGAATTGAATTTTCAATGTCAAAAGGTCAATGTTATTTAATTCAAGGGGCTTAGTTATTGTAAAGTTGCTAAAACGTTCACGGGTTCCAAAATGCTCCATCCAACAAAAAGTCATCACTTTATAATTCAATAAGAAATGTATTGAATCACAAAAAGCTAAGAGCTTAATCAAATAATCTAAAGCACGACTGATTGCTCGATTGAGTGTGAGTGATCGTCTATTTGTTTTACACCTTCTTTCCTCAGTTGTCCTTTTAAGTGTCCAAATCCCCCACTAGAAATGAACGAAGGAAATGATAAAAACAAAAGGATAATAATTACAAAGAAGCAATCTAAGAGGATTTCCTTCTACATTACAACCTTATATTACCGAAACTACTATCAACAAATTGTTGCAAGCTAGCAAATGCTAAATCTAAAATGTTAAAACCTCTTTAACTAAATTCAGAAGCATTGTACCATGAGTTACAGAAAACATCAAATAAATATTTAAAAGCACAAGCACATACTCCTCATTTTGGCTATGAACAGCAACTGTTGGAAACAAGGGACTCTTCATGTTCTTGGAGATTGCCCCAACAATCGTCCCATTTTTACTGAACTCAATGTAAAGTATGAAAAGTAACATGTAAAAGTAAGGATTATGTTTGAAGAAATTGCAAGTTACAATTGAAATAAGGTTATAATCCTTCAGCAACACCACCATATACTAACTAGAGTAGGCAGCTGTCTTACGTGAAAAAGAATTCCTGAGAAGCATAGTTTATACCAGCACCAACTGTATCTTTCACAGTAAATGTTGGACCAAATGGCTCACCCTTCCCTTGCCCTCGGTAGATATGTCCATCATCCCCGTGATATCCGCAGCTATTTGCTTCCCAACTGCCAGATATAATAAATAGAATGAAAGGGTCAAGAACAAACAAATGGCAAGAAGAAAAAAACTTAACTGTAACAATGATGTGTTAGAGAAAGCGCTACAATCTAAGCATTGAAGCAATACAATTGAATGTTAAAAAAATATTCACTAGAATTTTCAATAAGGTCAATGTGGCAACCTGAAAATCATGACAGCAACCTCACCAAATTTTAGCATTGAAAAACACTCGATATGAGAAACTATAAAAGAACATTACTGACCAAGTACTTCAACGAGTTAGATCATGTCCTTTGGTAATCACATATAAAATCACACTAAATAGATCAATATCAGGCATGAGATAATGAATTTGAGCATTTCAATCTCCTTTTTTGTTATTGATTGAAATATTTTGTTACACATCACAATCTTCCCCCCGTTAGAGATCGATATTAAGCACGTCAATAGCTTTGACTTTTTACTACCCCCTGGCATAGAATAATTAGAATCTAATTCAATTTGTTGTGTATATTATCAAACAAAAAAAAAACAGCAAGAAAATGTAATATGAGAGGACAATAGGAATTTAGTTCAAGGAAAAATGCCAAGCAGATGGTTAATTTTCGTGAATTAGTTATTCAATTGCGCACACTTGACAGTAGAAAGCAATGAGAAGTGCAAACAACTAACTTTCTGGAAAGCTCATCCTCATTCTCCTTTCATATACTAATCTAAGGGAGTAAATCATTGAAAACTAGCAACTTTTTTTTGAAATCGAAATTTGACTTTCTCCGCAACTAAACCAGAGTCTTATTGTCAAAATCAGTTGGATTTTGTTTTCCTTCCCTTCAACATTCAATTGCCAGTACCCAACCACAAACCTTCTCCCAAGAAATAATTTTTTTTCATACTAACCAAACACTAGAATTTGAATTAAGTTCTCGTCTATTTGCTTGCTCAATTAAAGAAAGAGTAAAAAATCAAATCAAAATCTAAATGTAACAGTAGAAAAAAATTTACCCAGGCTGCCTGCGCATCTTAAAGGTGTCATTAGTGAAGCCAATGGCAATCTGGCCTTTGGCACCAGCATTCTTTACATAAATCTCGAAGTAATAAACGAGTCTCTTGACCGGCGCAGGCTTATTGGCTTGGACAACGCCAACATCGTGGCCGTGAAGGTTGACAGTGGTGTACTTGATGGAAAGCTTATCGGTAGAAACCACTAGAAACCCTCCGGAACTGTTAATTGTGTTAAGCTCCGTCGGCTCCTCCTCATGTTCATCCTCCATCACACACCGCGAGCGGCGTCTCGCCAGCTCAAGAAAATACCTGCCGCGATCTTGCTGTTGAACGGAAGTGTTATCTGTAGAATTGATGTTGATGTTGTTAACGGTGATGCAGTTGTTGTTATCGTTGGTGATCATTTTGGAAACCCTAAGAGAGAATGGAGAGGTTGCTTAATGAATCATCTACCTAGGATTGGGTTTGATTACCGGTTTTTCACTTCTTGAAGAAAAAATAAAGGTTTACAAAGTGAAGTGTTTATTTTGGTGCATCCCGTTCTTCATTTACGGTTCGATGACGGTTGATTGCACGTCACGTGACTGACTCTAGTCAACTTGTACCAAATCCTCATTTCCGCGCTATGCTTCCTGTTTACACCCATGGCATTCCTCTAATCATCTGTAGAAACATTTCCTTACACCTACACATTTTTTGAGAACAAATCCCCGTTTACCAATTCCTAATTATTCTTATCTTACCCGCACATTTAAATGAAGTAAACAAAATATAAGTGAATGAGATGGGATAAAATAGAGTAAGAATTGATTAAAGAGATCAGAGAATCTCATCTTCATATTATTTATCTTTTTCTTCTTCGGTTTAATCGGATTATAGTTGAAGTCTTCAAATTATAGGTAACTAATATTTAAATATTATTTATACCATTAAATCAAGAGAGCCTTAAATTTACACAATAAAACTTAATTATTATTAATAATTTATTGTTATGATTCAAAAATAATAATATGAATTTATTCAATTTCCATGAAGTCATTTCGTGAAAAAATATGCATTATGTCTTTATTGAGGATGATGGAACATCAAGTGATAAATAACACCAAAATGAAGTATTCAAGTTAATCTTTGAGTTTCAACATGATCTAAGTGAAAATATTAGGAAATTGAGTCAAGAACAAAGAAAATCCAAGACAAATCACAAATTCAATGTAATTAAGTAAATATAATCCTTCTTTTAATCTTTCTTCCTTATTTTAATATTTTATGAGCTTAAAGTGTATTATCATATTATTTAATGCATATAGTTTTTTCTCTATCAAGAAAAAATTTTGCTTTTAATATTACAAAAAAGAACTCTTGATCGTCAAAGTAGTTTTATGGAAGGCCAAAAGTGAAGCACCCCACTCCCATCTGACACATGCTCGTACCCCTATCAGACGTTCGAGCTCATGCCTAACGGAAACGACGCGCTAACTATATCACTTTCACTTATTTCATAGCATTATAATTTTAAAGACATATATGTCACAAAGTCTAAAAACCCAAATTCCTCATCTCATTCCATAAAACATGATATACAATGTACCATTATATATAACATCCACGTATATACAATATCGACGACCTATCAGAGCCTATAGTTCTGTTTACAAAAACATGCTACATATATGAGGAATTATAGAAAAAGTTTATCTAATCTTTCAATCTCAACTGACCGATCTTTGAGTCATTTCTTCTATCCCAAAAGCAGTAGCAGATTTCTTCTAAGTTGTATTAGAAGCTAAGTTGCCTCTCTCGAACCTGAAAAGACAACGTTGTAATTTTGGTGAGTTTTGTGAATTTAGCGAGTTAACCATCCTCGATGGTTCACTCATATCACATAACACATTAATTCATATAATCACATCATTTCATTTATCATCATGAAACATCACGAAACACTTTGATCATAATTTTCACACTTCTCATTCAACACAATTCAATAATACATTGCAATCATTCAAAACATACTATTCAATGTCTATGCAATGCTCATGAGATTCATATTCGTTTGTTTTGTTGTTGTGACCGAGTGCTTTTTTCACTGTCATGTATCCATTGTAGATACCGGGCTCATTAATAAATGTCCCTTATCTGTTGGGGATACAAGCTTCATTATACATAGTGAGTCAGAGGCTCTTACCATATTTTGAGCTTTAAGTTCTTTTTCACTAGCGCCTCCGGTCACAACTGCCTTTATGTTATTATGCATTCATGTAATGGAATGCATCACATGTATTCATTCAATCAATTGTGCTTAATCTTACACATTCATATTCATTATCACAATCTCGTTCACATTTATCATCGAACCTTGGTCTGACATTCAACATTAAGTTGAGAATTAGTTATTCAGTCAAACTCACATTCAATAAGCACTTCCAATATGCTTTACATGCATCAAACGTCTCGAACATTTAATGTCCAGAATCAACACATTCACAGTTATCATAACAATTCAATACAGAATTTAAAGCAAACAATTAATCATGTGAGATCATCTAGGTTACTCATAGTTTACTCCAAATAGCTTATTGCCTCGAGGTCCCGGCAATGTTTGGATGCAGTCGCTCTAATTACTCTTCTATATCATGCAAACATACATATTTTTACATTACTAATTTGCACATTCACATAAGTACTCATTTTTGCACATATGTATATGTGTTATACACAATGCATGCTCAATGACAATCCCAGGTACATTTCCTTAATACACATCTCATAATCAATTTACATCATCTTTCAATCATTCTTTAATATCTAATACTCTTTGCTCACTTTAATCACCTCGTTCATCATCAAATAGGTTCATTTAAGATCTCATTCCAGCCTAAATACATCATATGGAAGCACCCTAACATTAATTGATTCAAACATCACTCAAAAGATAACTCTTTTTCTTCAAAGGTCTGCCCATTATCGTGGTGGTCCTGCCACGATCGTGACAGAAAATTTTTCTAGCTAGGCCACACCAAGTCATAATCGTGGGGTGAGACCTGCAATTTCTTCCTTCATTCATACGAATTCAACACATATTTTAACTACCATTTCACTCCAATTTAACCAAATTTCATCTCCTCTAATGTAACATCATTTCATACTAATTCAACTACCAAATTGATTCCATTATACTCTCAAACCTCTACCCATTTGATCCACCATTTCTGACTTAATCTCATTCATGAAATCCTTTCTCTTTCCATAATATATCACATTCATAAGGAATCAAACAATTCATTTCCATAATTCATTACTTAGAATTCATAACCTCTTTATTTCTACCTCAATTACCCTTTTAAAACGTTCACAAAACAAGTCACACAAGGTCATTAATCAAAACCACAAAAATAGGACATTAACACGTCCTTATGTTCATCAATGTTTCAACACCCATTCATAAAACAAGATATAACTCTATTTACTTCTTCATCTACGCATCATCGTATTTCATCTTCCTTTTTCATAATTATTCATCTCTTAATCTATCATCATAAATGCCTTTTTATTAAGCAATTCTTGAACAACATTAACACATTAAATTTAGAACATAATCTCTTCATTATTACTCATCATACTCCCAAAGAAACAAGACATCAATATTTTCATTCTTCATCCACAATGCACATGTATGTTGACCACTATTCTCATGATCATTTAATATCAATTAATCACCATATTTGTTTCATATATGACTAGCCATGAAGATCAAAGTATAACTTACTTGATAAAAACTTTAAAATCTTCAAGATATCACTTAACCCTAGCTTTCTTCTTTCATACGAACATCATGGAAGTTAAGAGGATTAGGTCTTTTAGTGAAAAAGAAGAAGACAATAAGATGGAAGTAGCAATTGATAGATGAAAGCAAGGTGTAACATTGATGAAGATTTGGTAAAATCAAAATCGTGAAGAAGAAGAAGAATAAGAAGAAGGAAGCCACGAAGAAGATGAAAGAAATTAACAAGTGAAAGACAACAAAATGCTTGCCTTTCACCAGAGAGAGTCGTATAGGATGAGTAGGAAGTGGTAGTGACACTTGTCATTGCCACTTGTCACTTTCCTATGGTCCCATTTAGACCTTTATTAAAAACCAGTCTATTAGTTTCCAATTTCTAATCCAATTGTCTCCCAATTTTCAATGACATTTAACAATAAGTCCTAAGGTCATTCATCAATTATTTCTATTTTCATCCATCACTTATTTATACTACTATCTGTCAATTATCCTACCACTTGGCATTTTTCCTAGTCCAAAAATTACTCAAAATTTCTAGAAAATTTCTAAATTTCACCAAAAATTTCTAGATGAATAATCACTCTCCCCAAATCAATTTTCAAGACAGTAAATTGAAAATTTATATCATAATCACATTAAAATCAATTACACCCAGAAAATGTCAATGAAAGCATGTATAATCATTATAATATGTAATATAATCAAATTTACGTGTATGTGTATACTATTTTATGAGCATGAAATGCACTGTCTAACTGGTCAATACTATCTCTCATGTACAAGATCCTAGGGTTCTAACTTTTAATATGGGATAACGAGATGTTACAAAAAGTACATTTTGAACCTCAACATTACAATATAATACAACTTAAATCCTAACATTTTGAAGCATTCAAATTAAACTAATTTTTTCAAAACATTTAAAACAAACCCTAAATGGACAGAAAAGTTGATGGGATTAACTCCTTGTCAGTTAAATGACATGTTGATGCTAATGTGAAATTATTTTAATATTTTTAATAGAAAATGAGCCTCATTGTTACATAATTAAAATTTTAAATTAATCAAAAAGTGGCACATCTACGTGGCAATGTGGTTACTATCTAAAATGTCCCATTGTCTAAAATATAATAAATGTGGGTCTCATTGCCACGTGACGAGTGAGACATTTTAAACTAAGGACCACTTTTATTTAAAAATAAAAATAATGTCAAATTAGCATCAACGTGATGTTTAACTGACAAGGAGTCAACTCATTAAATTTTTCATTCACTTAAGGTTTATTTTGAATGTTTTAAAAACTTTAGGATTTAATTTGAATACTTAGAAATATTAAGGTCTATTCTATATTCTATTTTAAACATTGACGTTTAAAATACATTTTTAGCCTTTTACAGAACTTAGGTTAATCTATATAATCAATCTTTGTTTTGGTTTTAGGCTTTAGATTATTTCTGAAAGGCATATTGGTTAACCTATAAGAAGATAGGTTGATTGACCAAGTATTTGCATATCGATCGATCAAACACTGTTTAAGTTAACTAAATGCCTTAAGTACAAGTTAGATTTTTTATATGGTATTTACATGCCTTGATTTTCTATGACATAGATCAACCAATGTAGCAACTAGGGCTATTATTATAGTTTAATTGAAAATAATGATCGATCAAACTAACAATTAATAACCATTGAGTTTTTTTAGGTATAAATTGTCCTTCCTTTGGATATTTGACATATTTACTACATTTTGATGAGTCATTGAGCCCTCATGCATTAAAGTGAGGAATCAAGATACATTTTTAGTTGTAATCTTCATTTGAGTTGTTTTTAGTGCAATTGAGTGAAAATTAAATGTTATGCTTGCTCTTCACTATCAAGGAGGACATGTAATAGGTTACTCTTCATCTAAGGAAGGAAAGATGTAGTTGCAAGGTTTATCTTCAACTTCATAAGAAAGAGGAAAAACCTAAGTGAAATTTAGGAAGTAGATGTAGGATGATAAGCATACTAAATTTCATGCTTTCTTCTTATAATATTTAGTATTTTACACTTATTTAAGGTCAAAGATACTCATTAGTCTTATATTTTGATTTATGATACAAATGGAGATATTAAGGGAAATTAATGATAATTGAGCATTCTTGGATAACTTTGACAATGCCCTTTAAAATTTTTTAAAATTAAAATATAAATTAAAATTCCTAGGGATAAGTTCATAATTCCAAGTTTTCTATTAGTACAAGGTATTGCTACTTTTTATAAAAACTATAAAGAAACAATATCAAGTCAACTGATATGAGAGCTATAAATCTTTTAGCCAATGATCTCATATACTCTAGAAGAAAAAAGTTCTTAAGCTATAAGATCTTCAATTAGGAGTATTATAGAATCCTAATGCTAATGTGAGTGACATTCTTTTAGGGTGCATTCCTATAGTTGCATCTTTGTGTATTAACTACATATTCCAATCCATTGCTAAGCTTTGGTTAAATTGTAAAAAATTACCCTAGCTATTATGATTTCCCTTATCTAGCTTCTTACTCCCAATATTAACTCATGGCCTATCTCCAAATAGTTGTAAAGAACTCATAATTGAAGAAAAGATGGCTTATGGGTTCTTATTTCAGATTGGAGAGGCATTAGAAGCTATTGAGTTTAATTCCCTTTATCCTATCTTGAGTCTGGAGTTTATTGTTAACTGCCAACCATAGTATAAATGTTGCTTTAGGACTACAATCATGATCCTATACTAACATATGTCAAGTCACTTTAGTAAAGGGAGGTTTGAATAGCTTTATGTAATTTTTGATTAAGAAAACACTTGAAGCATGGTCACTCTAAGTAATTCTCTCTTTATTAACCATATTGGGCCTATGATTTGATCCATTGGTCAAGATATCAATAAAGCCCCTCAATTGACAACTCTAATTCCTTCCTCTCACTATTTCTTTAACCTTGTCTTGGATAAGAATCAAAAGCTTAAGTTATTGGAAGCAAGGGAGTTTATACAAGGGGATATGCTTTTGCCAATTATTAAACTAAAAGGAAGTATACTTTTCATCACCTATGGTATTTTATAATATTCCAGTGTATAATGTTTCTCAATTTTAGCATTTACATTAGAGTCTAAGAGGAATTAACATGAGGTTTAAAGCCCCAAAGGTTTTCCCTATCTAGGTAGTAACTATCTATCCATTAGACCTAAAGGGATTCCCTACCCAGTAGAATTTTCTAGATCCTTTTAGCTAGTAGCATGTTATTGAATAATTGATAGACTTTATCCCTAACCCTCCTTTTCTAAACAATATCAAATAAATGTTGACAATCTTCATCTAAGAGTCTAGAGTAGTAATTGGAACTTCAAGATATTTAATGGGGGCTTCTCAAATTTCAACCCTTCAATGGATTTCAAAATTCAACCTGGATGGGGTTATTGCCTGAGACAAAAATGTAGCTCTTTTTTAAGTTGATTTTGAGGTCTGACATGTCATTGAATTTTTTATTGCTTCTACAAGCAATCTAAAAACCTTCATCAATTGTACATAATAAAACAAGATCATCAGTAAAAGAAAAGTAAATGATCTTATTCTTTTTTCCGTTTATAGTTGTAGTTAAAGATGCTTCTTTATATGGTGTTCTTATTAATCATCCTTGAGAAGACCTCCATGCAAATTATAAATAGGTAAGAGGAAAAGAGATCGCCCTGGCTTAATCCTTTTCATCATTTGAATGATTATGTGGTTTCTCCATTGATAAAGATGTTGAATATAGTGGATGTAATGCACATTTTGATCCATTTGATGAATAGATGAGGGAATTTTTGGGAAATTGAGGTAAGATCTAATCCTGCGTGCAACAAAATAAATAAAAAACTTTTTCATATTTAATTTTTTGAAACTAAGATCACTTTAAATTCTATAAATGATTAATGCATAAATCATAATAAAGCAAGAATCATAATTTGTACTTTACTCTGAAGTTTGATCATATTCTTGTCGTATCCCTCAAATAGTTTCTGAAACTGGCTTATCTCAACCCCCACAGTTGAACAAGTGTTCGGCCTCTAATGATATCCATAAAATATGTTAAAAAAACTCTGTAACTGTTACAAAGAGGGTTAGGCAAGGAGTGCTCGCTCACTTTGAGCTTAAGTCTATTTATAATATGTTTAGGATATTTTAGTAATTTAATTAAAATTTAAATTTAATTTTAATTTCAATTGAAATTTAATTATAATTACAAATAATTCTTATAAATACCAATTATGCTCAAATAAGATCCAATATTTCATATTAGTCCTTATTTATTAAATATTTTATATTTAATAATAAAGTTTCTCAAACTTTAAAGTCAAGTCCAACTTGATCAAAATATCTTTTCTCTCTTTAATTTGTTTTTTGTGTGTGACCGATTGAGTTCCTAAATATGTTAGGAATGTATATAAATTATAAACCTAAATCATATTTAGGATTAGATAAATTAAACTCCTTTAATTTATCTTTAATTCTCTAATTAAGCAATTTATATCCATAGATCAAGATTGACATCTAATAAACATCATGACCACTTAAATATTTGGGAATACCAAAATGGTTTTGACTATGTAACACCCCATTCCCGCAAAACCCGAACCCGATATCGACAGTGATATCCAGATCCGTGCCCCGCGAGGGTGGCGTGTCACATCACTTAACACTGAACACTGAACACTTTGCAAAAGTCGGTATGATTTTTTTTTTAAAACACTTTTAAACGTTTTACACTTGTCACTTCTG
>JANIIA010000003.1:34186867-34208776 GCA_027478495.1 Erythroxylum alaternifolium | reverse complement strand
ACAAATAAATTAATATTACAATTTATTTTTCTATGTAATAGTAAGTAATTATTTTTTAGTTAACTCGATTTTCTACTTTAAATTGTAGGATAAGATGCAAGAGTTGTTGTAGATGTCATTGGCTGAGGGGAATCAGCTCAATGTCGATGACATTTGCAACAATGTCCTTGGCACACGATTAGGCTATATCAAAGGTCTTGGTATGACCCTAAGCCTGTTGATGCCTTTTCGTCACGACTAACATATGTCAACGCTTCAAGAGGGAAAACAAAATTACAATTTACAAAAGACAAGTTAAATCATGAACTAAAAGAAGTTAACAAGCTTAAAAAGATGGTAAAACAATTACTAAGCTCAGCATATGTCAGTAGCAGTGAGGACGATGAGGAGTCTTAGTTTGTGTTTGATTTATAATTATTTTTTTAATGAAATACATTCCATTTGTAATGTTTGATTAATTTCAATTTATTATTATTTTAAAAAATTGTCAATATCATTACTTATAAATTAAATAATTTTAATATTTCAAACAGTCTTAAAAATTGTAATAAATTAAAATAAATTTGTTTTAATAATTATAATAATATTTGAATTCAAAATCAAAATTTGTCACTAAATAATATTAGCTACCAAAACAAAATCGTCACAAAAAGTAATTAACTACGTAAACAAGAACGTCATTAAAAACATTTTGCTACAATAACAAATTAGTAGCTAAAAGTACTTTGCTACAAAAAAAATCGTCACAAAATATTATTAGCTACTAAACTAAAATAGTCATAAATTGTTTTTACCTACTTATGTAGTAACGTCTCTAAAAGCATTTCCCTACAATAAATAATTAGTAGCTAAAACTATTCTGCTATCAAAATGAAATCGTCACTAAAAATAGTTACCTATGAATACAGTTTGGTAGGGAAACACTTTTAGCTACGAATTACAAAAACGTCGCACAAAAGTATATACAACGCTTATAGTTCTCGTCGGTTATAATTTTTATTGATGCATTATTTGTGTCAAAAATACATTTTAGCGACGACTTTAAAAAAACATTACGGATGTTGTTTTGTTACCAAAATTCAGCAACAATTTGGGCGACAGATGTTTTCGTCGCAAATTAGTATTTGCGACAATTGTTTATTTTTTTGTGATGTTTGGTTTCGTCGTTAAAGGTTGTGTCTGTTGTAGTGAGGGGCATATATGTTCAATATCATTTAAACTCTTTTTACTTTGATGTTGGTCCTAATATCAGTCACATTTATTCACATTTTGCTTAATAGTCCCAATATCAGTTGTATCTTCTCAAAACATGTATATTAATCTTGGCATCATTAATATGTTACATTTATATTTCAAGAATTTATTTTATATGCTTCATCAACCTATTCTAGGCTATCTAATGTTAACATTTTATTTTTATAAATTTATTTTTCTTACTTAGTTGACATGTTGGAGGCTCTCTAATACTGACATTTTATTTTATGTATTCACTTTCCGTGCTTTGTCGACACCAATTAAAAGCTATACATTTTTTTACGCGTTTACCTTTCCTACTCTGTCGACTTGCTAAAGAGTCAGGATCCTCTGTCTAATTTTATGGTGTCTTATTTTGTCTCATGAATCTCAGCCATTCATTTATGTGGGTCTTACATGGGTCCCGCATAAATAAATGGCTGAGATTCATGGGACAGAATAAGACACCATAAAATTGGACAGAAGATTCTGCCTCCTTGCTAAAGGCTATGTTGATTATTTACTTCTCTTATTTCGTTTATCTGTTAATAGTTTCCTGGCATTGATACTTTTCATGTCTCAATAATTTGCTACGACATTCTCAGCATTTTGTGCCTTTAACTTTTAATACTAGCTAGGTGTTTATGTTTTTAATTTAAAACCCGGGTAAAACTACAAACTCTTACACTTTTAATCTTTGTAGAACCATAAAATCTTATACTTTCAACGCTTGTTTTTTACTTTTAAGCCTTATGTACAGTTACAATTAAACTCCTGAACTGTCATTCCTTATCATATTAAAAATATGATCACTTGAAGTTATTTGAAAGAAGAAATGAAGATTTACCAAGTATGGTGCATTATGAGTAATGTGCCCCGCCTCACTCCTTCCCTGACTACCCTTAGAAACTGCAATTATCATGTTGAGTATAATTTCGTCTAAATTGATAAAGATGACACAAAACAAAGCTTGTGAGATATAATTAAATAAAATAAATAGTTGAATATTACTTCTAAAATGCCCTAGAGTAAAAAATTCTTTCTTGATATTATTTCAGAAAATAATTCATTCTCAAAACTAGTAGTGAGAATAATTGAGATTAGAACAGAACAATCAAGTAGGCAAACACAAAAGCTTTCGCCGTTTTTGACTGATTAAGCTGAGGACACACTTATTAGAGCTAACGTATATACGCATAGGGTTTCCTCATAAAACTTCAAAAGCTAAAGGACATTAATTATGTTACGAAGCAAGGACTGTGGATGGTATATATTCTCATGAATAAAATTTCTCCTATACATCCATCTCCACTGAACTAAAACCACCAAACGAGCCATGAGGGTTACGATATCAACAATGAATTCTTCAAGGTTCATCTTCTTCCTTTTTTCAGTTCTTATTCAACTTATTGATCTCACCACCTCACAGCAACCAAATCTTCCTGTCTTACACTACTGCTTAGACAAGGGCAATTTCACAAGTAACAGTACTTACGAGTCGAATCTCTACCGCCTCCTCGACTCTCTCTCCTCCAACCCTGAAATCAGTAGCTACGGCTTCTCTAGTAGCTCCTATGGCCAAGATGCTAACACGGTCAACGCGATTGCCATGTGTAGAGGAGACAAGAACGCAAGTGTCTGTCGTACTTGCATCAACCAATCTTCCCAAGTTCTCCCACAACTGTGCCCCAATCGGAAGGAAGCCATTCTCTGGTACGATGATTGCATGCTGAGGTACTCCAACCGCACCTTGTCTGGGAAAATGGAAATCGATCCCTTCAGTGGCTTCGTCAACATAGAAAATGTCTCTGAGTCGGAGGAAACTCAGTTCCGTCAAGCGATTTCTACTTTGTTAGATGACCTCGCAACTAGGGCTGCCTCCGGCAATTCTCACCGGAAGTTTGCGACAGGGAATGTAACATTGTCGAGTGTAACAAGAACTCGTTTGTACGTACTGGTACATTGCACTCCTGACTTGGCCAGCAATTTGTGCGTGGATTGCCTGATTATGGCCTACGAGGCCTTCAATGCAGGTTTAAAACAAGGAGAAAGAGTGTTTGCTCCAAGTTGTCAACTTAGGTATGAGTTATACCCGTTCTTCGACGATCAGAAATCTGACGAAGCCAAGCTTCCACAACCACCAACAGCGCCACAAGCAACTGTTATAGCCCCATCATTTAGCACTTCAGGCACAGCAGGTAGCATTAGAATCCTCAAATACTGGATCATATTCTATCCTTTTTGCTCTTTAAGCATGTTTCATTATCTAATGATTGCACTTCTTTAGTTCATAAAATTAGAAAGCATCAGAAAAATTGTTTGTCTATTCCTCCTCTTCATTAGTTAATCTAAAATTTGTTTACTTGTATAATATTTGTTCTTTGCTTTTTCCGCCTATTCTTTGTGCGTAATCCTTTTGTGTTCTCATCTGCTGTTATATTTTCTTTTTTAATTGAAAAGTTTTTGTTTGGTTACTCCGCATACATCAAAGAAAGGTGGTATTATTTTCTCCGGCTCTTGAAATAATATATCCAATATGTATTTCACTTTCGCCGGGTGGGTGTATGTCTTTGTCTTCAATGTTTTATTTCAAACGTGAATGACTTCAATTTAAATTTAACTTCCATAATCTATAAATTTAACTTTGATTCTACAATACGAACAAAAGAAGTTGTTTTGCATCCCTACCTAAGCTTTCGTAATTAAACGCAGTCTTTTCTACAATCGAACAATAATGCAAAGTTTCAATTCGAGTTGATATTTTAATTTCTTCTTTATTAATTAAAAGTAAATAATAATGAATAACTAAGGAATAACGTGCAATGTGTGTGAGAGAACAATGGTAAAGGTCTAAAAAAAATGTAGGTTTTATTTCGATATTAATAAAATTCATGATTATTACAATATATGTTAAGCCTCTAACCCTATTTTTCTGTGGTTATGATTACAGGTGAATCTATCCTCGTGGCTAAGACCGCTATATTTGGCGTTCTTTTATCATTGTTATTACTCTTCAAGAATTTCAAGAAAAGCCCCTAATTCTATCATCCGTACCTTTCTGTTTCAATAAGATTTTTTTTCCCTTTTCCCTTTTATTTTTTTGGAAAAATGCTTCCGTCAGATGATCATCAGCAACTTGGCCCCATAATATACTTGCAAAATATATTAAATTTAACAAACCGCAAAATTAACGTTTAAATTTAGAATAAAAATCAATAAAAACTTAAAATTATATTTATTATATGTTATTTAAAGCCATAATATTTATTGACGAGACAATATGTGAGAAATCTTCAAAACTTTGTTGTTACCATTTAAGAAGTTAGTTTAATCATTCTATTGATAAGAGAAGCAGATCGGTAATTAATCCATTTCATTGAGATGGTTTTTGTTATTAACTTGTAGATAATTAATTAAAATTAGAAAGATCAGGAATTAATGAAAGTAAATTAATTATTTAAATTCATGAGAAAAATAAAAATTGGGATCCTTATTCCTTTGATCAAGGACATATAAGTAAATTCTTATTGACAAAATGTATATTCCTTAGTTTAGTGCATAGTAAAACAAACTAGGAAGATGAACTATATACGATATACACTTCTATCTTACATGAATTTCAAAACTCTAAAACCTTGTTAGCAAGCTCCTCGAATATGGAGTTCAGGTTTAGGTATAAAATTTTTCTTTTTGTAAATAAAAAAATAGAAGAATTCGACCGAGGAAGAGTTCGTGTCATGACCTATTTTAGTTGAAGTGTGTACCCAAGATGTACACTTTCGATATGAAACCCAAGATGTACACTTTCAATATGAACAATCTTGTAAGTCCAACAATTCTGTCGCAAGATAGCCTTTATGGAATTAGCAGCAAGCATTATGGTGAGAGTACATCTATATCACCTTCAAATATAACAGTAACAATCATATTAGAAGAATCAGATTCCACCAAGTGCGGCTATAAGTATATTTTAAACCTGAACGTCTACAATAGAATACAACTTGAATCTTACGTTTTCAAGAGTTCAAATTAAATTCTAATATTTTCAAAACATTCAGAACATTACCTTAAATGGATGAAAAATTTGACAGACCTAACTTTACGTCTGTTATAATGACATTATTTTTTATGTTTTTAAATAGAAAATTAGCTTTTAAAAAATTAATCTAAAAGCGGTCCCACTGTAACATAACAATGAGACCTACATTTTATTTCAAAATAAAGAATGATGTCATATTAATATTGACATGACACTTAAATGACAGGAAGTTAACTCCGTTAAATTTTTCATTCATTTATGTTTTTTTAATGATATGAAAGGGTTTAATTTAAACGTTTCAAAATGTTATGGTCTGTTCTGTGTTCTATTATAAACGTTAGGATTCAAAGTGTACTTTTAGTCCACCAAGAGCACAAAACATGGTTTCTCATGTCCCAAAGACCCATTTCTATGCCTACAAGGGCACCCACCATACCAACTTATTAAGAACCATACCAATCGGAGTTTCAAGAAATACTGCAAATTTGAGATGTTAGAGACAAGTATGTCACTATTATTTGGATTTTATTTTTCTAATAAATGTTGGTATATGCCCTACAACCAATTAGTTGACTATGAATTTTGCGATATAATTAATTTATTTTTTTCAATTATATTTGATATTGTACTACTATAGATAAAATCTTTAAAATAATTAATGTGCAACTGAAATTATAATTATGATATTCAATTTGTATTTATTTATTATTTTTGAATTGTTCCTAGTTGTGGTTTTATCAAGATGGAATATAGATTGAATGGTAAAATTATCATACATTATGTTTCTTTTTTATAAAGGAAGTAGTGGATCTCATAAATTTAAATATATAGATACTTAAAAAAATGTGTTGATACTTATTAGAAAATAAGTTTTCTGAACTAACCCAATTACAATGATTACAAATACAACATTACTTATGTGTGTGATTTTTTTCATTATGATTGTTGTCTAATTGATACTCAGATTTCATATCACTAAAGTATCTCATGTGAAATTATTATGTTTTAATGTTACTTTTGACCTAAACTATTTAGGATAACTTAGTCGCTAATACTTAAATATGATTCAAACTATATCGAGATAATTAAGTAAGTCAATAAAGGATTAGTCATTATAAAGTAATTAGAGATAATGTTTCATCATTCTTAATTAGTAATGATTTAAGGAATTTCCTAGTCAAAGTGAATTGTAGTTTAAAAAGATATTTTCTAATATCAATTATTAATTCATAAAAATGAATACGATTAGATCTAAAAGAGTGGAGACTAATTTCGATTTTTTATCCAATGGAAATATTGGATGATTAAATGATTTGATTATACATCATAATCATACATCAGGTTAAGTTAAATTACTTTGACATTCTTAATATTTGGATAGTCATTACATGTTGCTAAACGTAAATCTTGATCTATGATTATAAATTGTTTAATTAAAAAATTAAAGATAAATTAAATGAAGAATTAATTTATCTAATTCTAATTCTAATTCATAATCAAAATTATAATTTATAAACACTACCAACGTACTAGGAAAATAATGGGTGACACATAAAGAGCGTTTAAAAGAAAAAAATTCTATTTAATTAAGTTAAACATAATTGTTAAGATTAACAAATTTTAAGAATCAAATATGAGATAATAATTAAAATTAAATATCTCATATTTGATTCTTGAAATTTATTAATCTTAACAATTATGTTTAACTTAATTAAATAGATTTTTTTTCAAAATTTTATAAAAAGTTAGAATTTGATTATAATTAGCATGGTTAATTTTAATAAAAAAGAAGCTCTATTGTGTTTTTATAAATAGAAAAAATTATAAAGGAGCTAGCACTATTTTCTTTTTACTCAGTGTTAAGTTTTTTTTCCTTTATTCTATGGAATTTGTTAACAACTAAATTCATAGGAAAAATTATATTTGATAGTTTGAGAAGAAATTTTACAAAAATCTGAAATAGGTACAATTCAACCTTTTGTTTATAATTTGTATTTTTCAAGTTATTCAATTAAAAAGATCCGATCAAGATATTATATGAAAAAACATTTTTCTACTATACTTATGATTCAACTGTGTTTAATTTTTCAATAGTAGTATTAGAGTCTCGTTCAATTATTTAACTTGATTAAAGTAGCTTAGTTATGATTGATTTGCTAAAATCAAGACTTAACATTTATTAATGCAAAAGTTAAATAGTTTTGGTACTATCCCACATTTCTTGCCTTGTTTTAAGAAATTATCTAAAACAAATTAGGACATTGATAATTTAAGATTTATATTTAGTTCCTCTTCTTGCTTCTAAAAACATATACGTGTCCTCTTTGACTTTAAGTTTCTAGAAATTATTTGAAGGTTTTGGAAAACATATGAAATCATGCTTACCTTTATTTTAAAGTTACGTTTCTTGCTTTCATGCTTCTAAAATTAAAAGCCTCTAAAACATACACACCTCCCTTTTGTTTTTTCTACTACATATACTTTTGTTTTTTCTACTTCATATATTAATCTGACCTGTGCCTTTAATTTTAAAGCTTGTAAAAACACAATTCGCATATCCCATATCTTTAACATCCCTAAAAACAGATGAAGCATATCTTTGATTTGTTCCATATTGAATATGAATTTAAAAGTCTTGGAGATCTAATTGTGTGATGCTTATTTCTTGAATCTGATTGAATGCCTTGGATCTTTATGTTGATTTTTTAGATGTTAAGAACTGGTTTGAATCGACTAAGTGATTTGAAATAAGAAGTAATGTTAAATATGCCAAAACATTCTCAAAGCCATTAGTGTTGTTGATGAAGAATTACACCAACGATATTAGTTACTATTAGTGAAGTCTTCTTTGTCACCGGTGGTAACTACTACCATTGAAAAGAGTCTCAAGTGAAATGAATTAGATGCTCAAATAGGGGAGAAGTGATAAGGAAGAGGAAGGAGGAAATAGAAACACCAAAGCTAGAGGTAGAGGTGCCACATGTAGTAGAAACCCTAATTTATACATACACCAGCCAATGCTTGGGTCAATAACAGAGGCACATGCAATTCAATTTTTTTATGGATAAAAGTGCATTTTGAACCATAATGTTTACAATAAAGTATAGAAAAAAAAACCCACAATGTTTACAACAAAATGAAGAAAAAAAAACCCTAAGGTTTTGAAGCGTTCAAATTAAACATAATCATTGTGAAAACATTCGAAACAATCCCTAAGTGGATTGAAAATTTAACGAGGTTAACTCTCCATTGGTAAAATGTCACATTAATGCCAATATGGTATTATTTTTATTTTTAAATAAAATGTAGGTCTTACTACCACATAGCAAATGAGACCCACTGTCTAAAATATATAAATATGGGTCCCATTTCTATGTGATAAGTTAGGCTCACTATCTAAAATGCGTAAATAATAGGCCCCACTATCACGTGAAGTGGGCCCCACTTTTTGGTTAATTGAAAAAATTAATTACGTAGCAGTGAGGCCCACTTTTCATTTAAAATTTTAAAATTATGCAATGTCAGTATTGACATGGCATTTAACTGATAGATAATTAGCCCTGTCAAATTATTTCATCCATTTAGGGTTTATTATTAACGTTTTGAAAACATTAGGTTTAATCTGAACACTTTTAAAATTTTAAGATTCACCATACTTTATGAAACATAAAGATAAATTTTAATGAAAAAGATATAAAAAGAATTCTGAATTGAGTTTTGATTTCAAAGGTCTAGTTATCAAATAGGTGATATATGCCAAGAGAATAGTATGATAGTTAACAACGAAGTAAATGCCTAGAAGGTTCAAGTGATAGATTTACTGAATTGGTTATTGTTAAAGTTATCGATAAGACCAAAAGAATACTATGATTTTTCATATATGCATTGTCTATTTAGTGGATACAAATAGTGGTAGATGTAGGGATAATAGAATAGCTTGGCCTAGCTTATCTTGACTTGACTCAACTCGATCTTTCTTGAAATCAACAAGCTTAGGTTGAATATGATGGGATTTTAAGTTAGGTTCAGATTTTTGTTTATAAAGATTTTAGTAGTGTAGGCTCGGACTCGAGTTCTGCAATATAGCCTGACCCAAAACTCAAACACTAGCTAAATTAAAATAATATTATTTCATTTTTAATGAGATATTTCTTTAGTAATAAAGGATATTTAAGAAAAAGAGTACAAAGTTCAATTAGGCAAAGTTAAGCCTAATAGCCCAATCCTTTAGAAATTGTGTGATTAAGTTAAGAATTGGTTCTCAATTTCCTTATTGAAAGTGAAAAGAAAAGTTGGAAGAATGTGATTGTATATATATAAAGCATTTTTAATCTCACATCCAAATAGTTAGGTTTTGGGCTTGACTTGTCATAATCAGGCTTTAGAACATTTAATACTTTTTAAAAAGTTGAGCTTTGGGCTTGACTCAACATAAATCAGCTTTGGATCATTTAATACTTTTTAAAAAGGGTTGGACTTTTGGGCCTAACATGAACTATTTGAGTTTAATTACAATTAAAGCTTAATTAGGTTTGGCTTTGGTTTAAGTTGTACGCTTGATTTAGACTTCGAGCTATGTAACTTGGAGAACTTAATTAAAGAGAGGTGTTAAACATCTCACTTTGTCTTTATAAATAGTACCATATATTTAAATAGGTATAGCAAACTTGGAGAATTTGATTACAAGAAAAGGATTTTAAAATTAAGAAAAAGGTATAGGAATGGTGGATTTTCTTTTCTTTTTGCTTTTTAGATTAAGAAATATATAGAAAATTTAAAAGCAAAAGATTTAAACAAATAGAATTTGAAAAATGTTTTATATTGTCAAAATTATGAAATTACCTAACACAGGTTTAAGAAAAATATTAAAAAATCAAAGAAAAATAATTTTGATATTATGATTTTAACATGATTAGGAAAGTAAATAACACAATATGGTAAAGAAAATTTGAAAATTGGGACTTCTAAATCAATGAGTTATTACTTAACTATCTATCTCCTCTTTTAGCAAAATTTTACTTTTAACTTGTTCTTACAATCATTGGTCAGTTAGACCATTCAATTGACTAACCCAAAAGAATTCTTGAAAGCAGTTGGTCGACTGACCCATTTACTCTTAAATCTTGATTTCTTTTAACCATTTAAGTTTTTTTTGTTATTTTAGTCATTTTTTTAAAGTAAAGAATCTCATTGATAAGATATAAAAACCAATACAAAGCTTATACAAGATAGGGGTTACACTAAAAAAATCAAGTCATAGGACACTTGTATGCAAGAAACTTATTTCACTCAATATAATGATGTTCCCACCATCTGTCTCACACTTAATGTTAATAACCACTTGAAGTATTAGTGTTAGAATGACAATCAGTCCAACATTGGCATTGAACACCTAGTAATTAACTATGGATTAACTGCATTTCTTATGCATCCTCTATCAAATTAAGTGCAATATAGGTTGTGAAACAATTCCTGCATGAGAGAGATCTCTTAAAGAGCTATTCTTTTAAAGATTCTTTTATTTCTTTCAGACCATAAAGAATACACTGCATTTAGTATTATTACATCTTAATTATTAAAGTTTTAACATCTCTTGAACATTATCAAATAAAAAGTATAAAAATTTAACATCTTTTGAAACATTTTCAAGTAACAATCTTTAGTTCAAACATTTCTATATAGTAATTTGAAAACTTGACATCTTTCAACTAATTTCAAATATAAATATTAAGGTTTTAACATTTTTCAAACATCTTCATATGAAAATTGTATTGTTTCAAAATTTGTCAAATATTTCATATTATCTATTAATACTAAAGACAAAATTAGTATTCCTAGTGTTTTGTTATCATTATATGGCAAGTTAGAATACATAGCATACTTATAAACATAGCATACTTATAAATAGTATATAATCAAACTTAATGTTCTATATAATTGATGTAAATACCATCCATAATATGCCTTTAGGATGTTAATATGTCTCAAGTTCTAATTTAAGGAGACCTAAAGTGGATGAAAATTATTTGGTTGATCCTATAAAGCAAGATAGATAGACTAACCATAATAAGTGACATATTCATTAAGGACTTGCCCGTGTTTAAGTCAAAGGATAAAGAATACACAAAAGGCAAAACAATAAGCAAGCATTACTAAATTAAGTATCAAATCTTTCAAGATAAACGGAGATAGACTGTAACTTCTCACTAGGACATTTACCATACTACCCCTAAACTAATTTCTCTTTTATGTTTTAGTATATTTGTCATGGGGAGAACTTAGTTTAGTTTCCATTTTTAGTTGTTTCCCAATGATGGTAGCTTTGGAGGAGGGCTAAAGCCTTACTAAAGGACTAGATCTAGGGCCTTTGGAAGCTTCTTATGTAGAAGGGAAGGACATGGCTCCTTTAAAGAATAGTAAGAGTAAGGATCACTTAACTGAGGAAGAGTTTCCCTCTCCTCAGCAAGCTATAGAAAAAATTAGATCTAGAGCTAAAACTAAGACCTTATGAATCTAGGAGGAGAGAAATGGTAGTGAAGCAGCTAAGAGAACAGTCACTATGTAGAAAACCTAAAGTGAAAAAGTGGCCCTTAATATCTCGAAGGAGAAACTCACTTTATTTCAAGGAGCAATGATGGATGGGGTCATCACACCTCTTGTAGAGCTTCTTCAAGTTGGTGCCTCTACTTGGTCCTTAACACAAGTTAGATATTTTCACAGAAAAAGAATTGTCCTTCCCCAAGTTCATGTCTGGGCTATGGGGAAGTTGAGGAAAAAGGGCCTAGATAAACCAATGCTAACTAAAGATTAAACTTTTATCTTCAAATTTACCAATGATAATAGTTTACTAAAGATTTTATAATAAGGTTCATGGTATATTGGAGGCCAACAAATGTTCCTACAAAGATGCAGACCTAAATTAGAGTTGGACACCAAAAAAATTAAAGAACTTGGATTAACTTCTATAATGTCCTATTAGAATATTAGAAGTGAAAGAAATATGTTTTACAACTAGTTCAATTGGTAAACAACTTTTCTTAAAGTCTCAAACAGCTGGAATAGATAAGCTATATTGTGCTAGAATATATGCTGAGGTGAAGAAAGGAGTAAAGCTTATCAAAGCCATTTTAGTAATAAAGTTTAATGAATGTGGAAGCTTACTAAGTAAGAAGTTGTTCTATCTTATAATTGCAAACCTATGATGCAGACAAAAAAATTTCAATACTAGCATATTCTTAAAGTTGTTAAGAACTAAAAAGGAAAATGTAACCAAAAGAAAAACTTGCTAGAGTCTAATCCTTCCATTAGTCTTATTGAGCAAGACATTAGGATAGGAGAGGTTAATGCTATAAGGAAAAAAGGTGGTGATCTACAAGGAGAAGTTTTGATGCAAAGTTCATCAACTATCAATCTCTAAAGATCTTTGCCATGATTAAACAGAAGTCAATTCATATATATATATATATAGATGGTTGAATGAACCTCTTAAGAAGTAGGCTATTAAAAACATATTTTTGGGAAAAAATCTAATGATAATGGGATTACTAGATACCAAAATAATAATGGGACGTATTAAGAATAGCCCAAGTATTTTGGGAGTTGATTGGGAAATTCTTTTAAACCATGTACATCATTATAATGGGAAAATTAACCTTGCTTCTAAAAAAAGTCAAGGTTTCTTGCATGAGCTCCATAAATGAATTGATCCATATAACCTGTTGCTTGGAACGATCTCTACTTATGTTTGACATTTCAATAATATATATTGCAAATTTTGGATTTCAAAGAATTTATGGGAAGATGTTATAAGAATTTAATCCTTAATGAATAGACCTTAAATGCTAGTACGTTATCTAAATTGTATTTTATCACCTAGTGAGGTTGAAGGTCATATAATCAAATTAAGGGGTATTTATAGAAAACTGAAGCAGGTAGTAAATTACATAAGAGTGGTAAACTTAAGATATATTGGTGACTTCTGTACATAGAATAATAGGCATTAAGGAGAATGGTTCATTAGGAAGAAATTAGATATATCAATTGTGAATCAACTTTGGTTAACTCATTTCCCTGATTCCTTTGCTTGCTTTGGTGCACCAGTTTGCTTAGATCATTCCAGGATTGAAATATAGAAGCTTACCACTAAATTTGCTTCAAGGGCTCTATTTAGGTTTTTCAATTTCCTTATTGAAACAAAGGGGTTTAATGAAGAAGTAAAGGCAAGCTAGGATCATGAGGTCAGGGATTGTAGGCATTCCAACTTATGAAGAAGCTTCACAAAGTAAAAAAGGCCTAAAAGGATTTTAAAAATATTTGTTTAAATATTGCAATATTTCTTCATTAGGCTAAAGAGAAACTCAAAAGGGTTTAAGATAAGTCTTACTAGGATCCTCTTAACTAGGAGTTGAAGATGTAAGAAGTTAGTGTGTTGATGGAATATATCTTAGCTCTAGCCATACACAATTCCTTATTGAAGTAGAAAGCTAAAGTAATGTGGCTCATAGAGGGTGGAACTAACACTAGATTTTTTCATAATGTAATCATTGCAAGAAGAAATAGGTACAAAATCACTACACTACTTGATAAAAATAGGATTCCTTACATAGATAATTATAAAATTAAGGCCGGTGCTTTAGACTATTTCAATAATTTGATGGGTTCAAGTACCATCTAGGATTAAAGAAGAGCTAAACTGGAAAGATTCATTAATGAAAAACTTAGCTCTGAAATGAAGGAATACCTTATCAAACCTATTTCTATTCAAGAGGTTAAAGAGATACTTTTTAGTTTGAATCCTAATAAATCTCCTATTCTAAAGGGCTATAATGCACATTTTTTTCAATCAACTTAAGTCATCACTAGAGGACTTTTGGTTGAAGCAATATAGGAATTTTTCTCAAGTAATAGGATGTTGAGAGAGTTAAACAAGACTCATATAATGTTTAATTCCTAAGAAGGTGAACTCAAGCTCTATACATGACTATTTACCCATTTCATGTTGTAATATCAGTTAAAAAATAATTTCCAAGCTTTTAGCAAGCAGTTTCCAAGCTTGTAGCAAGCAGATTGAATGTGTGACCAAGGAGGTCAATCAGTGACAATATACTTTTTATGTAGAAATTGAGGAAAGACTATGACTTTAAAAGATCAACAAGAAGTTGTGCTTTGAAAATTGACTTCTTCAAAGCTTTTAATGTAGTTAACTGGAGCTTCATAATTGAATGTCTACAAGTATTTAAATTTCCTATCATGTTTGTTAGCTAGATTAAGACCTATATTTTCACAACATCCTTCAACATTTTGATAAATGGAAACCCCTCCAGAGTATTCAAGGGAACTAAGGGTATTAGCCAAGGGATCCATTTCCCTTATCTATTTACCCATTTAATGCTATCTTATGGTGATGAACCCTATTCCCTTAAGATCCTAATGAGAATCTTAAAGAAGTTTTCTGGTTTATCTGGTCTAAGAATGAATTTGCGTAAAAGCAGTTTATATATCTCCTTTGATGTTCAAAATGGTGAGATTCTTAGCAACATTTCAAACCAGGCTATACATTACTCTCCCTTTAGATATTGTGGTGTACATGTAACTCTTAAGAAGCCTAAATATGTTGATTCGTATCGGAAAATTTCAAAACAAAATCAATGTTTGGTAAAATAGGTTCTTATCTATAACTTGTAAACTTTAACTTATAACTTCGGTTTTCAAGAACTTACATGGTCACTAGGCTACTCATCTATTTATACATAAGAAGTTAACAAGGGAGAATGAAAAATGCATAAAAAACCTATCATGGTCAGGAAAAATTAATGCATCTAAAGGAGTAAAAGTGAAATGGGATGAATTATATTTACCAAAATAAGAAGGGGGATTAGGTTTAGTCTCAATCCAGGTAATGTAAAATTTCCTATCATCTAAAAGGATATAAAAGTTACTCAATGAGACCCGATAGTCAAAATGGATCAATGAATACTATCCAAATGATACCAAATTTTGGCAAATGAATACAAACAGGAGCACTCCTGGAGTCTTATTTAGATCTTGAGATTGAGAGATAAGATTTATCCCTTAATCAAAACTCGTACGGGAAATGAAAATAACACCTGATTTTGGTTCGACAATTGGACTAATTCAACTCCTCTATATGGAAGAAATGGGCTTAATCATCTTACTATTAGAATTCCTCTAAATGCTAAAATATGCATCATCATTCTCATTGGAAATTGGTTGAATTGTCTAAGAGGTTCCTCCTAGCTTACTAACCTTTATCCTTTGTACAATCCTAACCAGTTGGAAGAGGATAACTAATATGTCTTTTTTTTTATTTACAAAATGAACCTTTTTCATTTGTTCTTGTATTCTTCTTACATCATCATGATTATAATAAATTCTGAAATTTGTCCCACTCAAATTTCTAAACCTGCCCTTAGGTGGGCCGGTAAGGAGTCTCTGGTGTAGTGATAACATTTTCAGTGACTCAAATGTGTTGCATCAAAACCTCTTCACACGTCTTTCCACAAGTAAAAGAACAGCCTGGATAGATGTGGTGCCCTCAGAAACGAAGAAGCTGCAGTGTCTATGTTCTCCACAATAGAACTTTATACTGGACACTGTTGTCTGAATTAGTGACACAGTTGTATGGTTTATGACAATAAAAAGGGGTAATATCTAACCTAAAAACAAAAAAGTGCTGCAATATGATAATACATAAGGAAGAATTGATGTGAAATACATAGCTTATTTTAATATATTCTATCTTATAGCATCTGATCAGCCAGCTGCGGAAATTGTTTCAGTAGCCAAGTGACGGCCCTAATGGCAGCCTGCATTCTCCAAAGTAATGGTGGGTAATTTTATTAGTAAACGATAGGCTCTAAAAGTCGTCCATTTGGTGAATGATGACATTTATCTCTTAATACAGTTTATAAGACGATAAGTAATCCACAATTAGCAAGTCAAGCCACGATGGCCATTTCTGTTTTAGTTGTGGACCAACATCACCTGCCGTATGACGAAAAGTTGTTTCTATTTTGAGAATAATCATCAATTAAATATAGTAAGAAAAAAGAACATGCGTACCAAAGCCGTATCCCCAGGCTTGAATGCAGGCTCAACACTATCGCGTCCGTAACTGAGAACAAAGTTTTGCATTTGACAATTGGAGATTTCCAAGCATTTTTATAATAGTTATTCAAAAATAAAAAATAAAAAATCGTACATAGATATTAAAATCTGTTTATACGATGTAACCAATTTCACTCACATTATTTGTCTCGCTGTGTTCTCCATCTTTAGCCGATAAAAGCTGCATCCTTTGCTAAATGGAAAAGGCTTCCCGTTCCACTCTGATATATAAATGCTATTGTTAGTAACTAAACCCATCGGTGTATATATTAGATCAATTAAATAAAACCTGAACATACCCAAATGCCATGTCACTCCAACTGCTGAGGAATCCTCAGTAGAAATATCATCGATCACAAATTGAAGATCTGAACTAATAGAGTCGATGAATTTCTTGAAGAACTCCAGTATTGCCTCGAGGGGGGAGAAAAGAGAAACAAAAATAGTAGGAATTGTGATAATATTATGATCAGCAAATGCCCCGCAAAGATAAAAAGTAAAATCGTTGGCTTTGAGTGGCTACCTGGCGGCCAACGAAGGGTCGAGGAAAGATAAGGTCCTCGTACACGCAATTATCGGCAATGAGGTTCTCCACGGCCTCAAGATTGCGGCCGTTGATTCCTTCATAAAACCTCCTCACTATGTCCGATGCAGATTCTGTGGTATCATGATCGTGTGTGACCCTCTGATTCTCTGATGAGGAGAACGCAATTATGGATTTTGAAGTCCACCTTAATCTCCTTTTACTTGTTGCCGTATGTAGAGGAGAGGCTAGTGAGTAAGTAGAAGTTATGTTGAAGAGTTGTGTGGAAGGAGAGTGGAATGATATTGTGGAGCTTAGCAGCATCGTGATGATGGTGATGACTCCCTAATTAATTAATTATATATTTATTAGAAACAAAAGAAACAAGGGATGGAAATAAAGGAGCTTGCTCTGCCCTTTTATTTCTGAAAGGAATACGTGGTTCTACGTTCTAGTCAAACTACCCGTGCATTATGAGCACAGAATCTCTTGTCGCTCCGCCAAACGACATGACTAGGCTTCCATTTTATGTATGAGGATTAGGAATCTCTTTTTGTTTTCCTTAATTCCTGAAAACCATTTATCGGTCTCTAATAAGATTATTAAGGAATCTCTCTTCGTAGTCATATTAATTAAAAAGATTTTAAATTTACTCAATTTGATAATTATAATTCAATTTTTCCAATGCCTAATGGTTAAATGAAATAAAAAGGTGAAACTTACCTTATGACGCTTTGGTTGTAGCAGCGAAAAGAATATTGAAAATGGACATTTTGCAAAACTCTTCCTTAATGCTTTCCACACAAAATTTACAATTCTTACTGAAAGAAGGTATGATAAGATCTTACATCTCAAATACGACAAGTCCCTTGGACCTTGTGCTTACTTTATAAGTCTACCTTATATTCCAATGACTCTAATGTAGCTCGAATTTGCCCTTTCTCTATGTTGTGGGCACCTACCAAAGTTACTCACACTAATTCACGTCCCAAATCCCAGGCCTAGTAGATGGTAGCTTTAAGAGATAAAAATATGAAGGAAAACTCAATATTTGAGAGTGTGAAATGTATAGGATAGACAAGTGGCAAAATTCATGCTTTCTTCAGAAACTTATGCCAATAAAAAGAGAGTTAGATATTGCCACAAGGAACCAATTACTTGTTGACTTTTTTTTTCCTTGTAAGACCAAGCTTACTTGTACACTTTGGTTTACTTGCGCTAATAAGGACACACTATTTGTGCTATTTTACTACATCTTCCAGTTGTACACATTGGCAACAACATATGTTCCATTAGCAACATTTGCTTTAGAAAAAGATACACAGGTCTGTTCGCAGCAACAAATTCTTTGTTCATAGCAACTTATGTTGTATTTCTCAACCTCAAATATTCATTCTCACTATCATACAAGAAGTGGATGGTGTGACCATACGAGAAAGGTATCGGCGAGGATCGTTACATTAAGTCACCATCAAACTAACGTAACTTCACTAAAGATCTCGTTATACCCCAAATCATTTCTAATCACACTAGATTTTGTATTTCTAATCCCTCTTTTCACAAATAGCTATGTCAAATCCCATAATGTATTTGTACTCATGGTTACCATATAAACAACCCATGCCTATCGACTACTAATATCTTTGTAATCGCTCAGGCAATAAGTCACAAATATCTTGTGTGATATTGAAATGATTTTTCCTTAGACACTCATGTCAATCCATGAAGCCTTGGCTATCGTGACCCTTGGATAATATGCTAAAGTAGCAACATCAATTCTCAACTTCATGACATAGGTCAAATTTCCGAAGGTAGAGTTGGACTAAATGTCCACAGCGCTCACACAGTGATAAAGAAGGGACCTATTCATCACTCCCTTATTCGATCGTCCCACGCATATGCAATATGAAGTGCATGCTATGGTGGAGCTCCCACTGAGGGTTTGTCATGCTCTAAATAACACCATGCGAAACACGGTCTAGTCCAATGCGCGGGATCAGGATTACTTTGATATCTACCAACCATCCCAACTGTAAAGCATATATTGGTCAAGTACATACCATAACGTACATTATACTACTAACATCACTATGAATTTGTTGTTTTTCTTCCTTCGTTTTAGGATATTGATCCATACTTAGGTATAAGCCCTTCTCTATTGAAGTGT
Source organism: Erythroxylum alaternifolium (assembly GCA_027478495.1). NCBI lineage: Eukaryota > Viridiplantae > Streptophyta > Magnoliopsida > Malpighiales > Erythroxylaceae > Erythroxylum > Erythroxylum alaternifolium. Next base: position 34,189,687 of record JANIIA010000003.1, on the reverse strand, counting down.
CAACAGGTATGTACTTATGTATATGGAAATGTTCCAAAACCTTATTAATATAGGTTTCTTGACACAAATTCAGAAATCTCTTATAACAATCCATTAAGATCTTAACCTCGAGAACATAATATGCTTCACCTATGTCCTTCATCTCAAAAGTAAAAGATAACCACTTTTGAGTGGTAATGATTATCTCCATATCATTCCCAACTATCAAAATATCATCCACATACAAAGTGAGTATAAGAAACACATTCTCTTATCACATTATATATACACAATGGTCCTCTTAAATCATCGTAAAGCCTACCACTGTAATGGCTTGATGAAATCTAAGATAACATTGCCTAGATGATTGTTTCAGTTCATAAATGGAACGTCTCAAATAACACACTTTGTGCTCTTATCCTCTTTCCTGAAACCCAACGGTTTAATCCATATCGGTCTTTTCATTTATTTCTCTATTAAGAAATGTCATTTTCACATCTATTTGGAACAAATCCAAATCTAAATGTGCAATAATAGTTAGGGTAAGGCTAATAGACATAAATCTCACAACAGGAGAAAATGTCCCATCATAGTCCTCACCCTCCTTTTGGGTGTAACCTTTCGCCATTAATCAAGCCTTATACTTATCAATTGATCCATCAACCTTGCACTTAACCTTCAAGACCCACTTTTTTCCAATGATTTTGAACCCAACAAGTGTATTGACTAAGTCCTACACAGGGTTCTTAACCATGGATTCCATCTCGTCTTTCATTTCTACAAGCCACTTACTCGAAAATGGTGAGTTCATTTCTTCTTCAAAAGAGGATGGCTCATCAACATCAACATAAATGCTTAAGAAGGACCCACCTTCTATTTCACAGCATTTAGGTGGAACATTTTCACATGGGCTCCTACACAATTATGGAGATTGAGACTTAGGTTCTACGCTCCTACTGACCTTAATAGTCATTGGAATAGATTATAAATCCAAATCCCTAAGACTTTGTTTGATATCACGAATATTAGGGAAATCATCCTCCAAAAAATCTACATCTCGAGACTCAACCTCAGTGAGCTCTTCAAGATGTTCACTATCACTATATCTAACAGAGTTCGATTCTTTCTCTCTACAACCCCATTTTGTTGCGAAGTTTTAGGAATCATTAATTGTCGGTGTATTCCCTCATTTTCACAAAATTCTCTAAACTTATCAGAGAGATACTGTCAGCCTCTATTAGTACAAAGAGTCTTAAATCTCCTCTATTTCTAATTCTTAACCTTAGCTACAAAGTATTTGAAATAATATAAAGCTTCTGAGCATTGAGACAACATAAATACTAAGCCATATTGATCATAGTTTGGTTGTATGTAAGTTTTAATTATTAACCTTTGATAATCTGTAAGCGCATATTTCATTAGCATAATACTAAAGGTGTCGATCCCATAAGGAGGGAACTAATCTAATCCTAAAATATATGGCCATAATCAAATTAAGAATCAAACATGAAAATACTAATTATTAAGCAAATTGCAGCACACCCAAGAATCAACCAAAGGAAATTACCAATTGAGAGAAAGGAAATTTTACCTATCCTTAATGCTAACCTAACTGGTTATGAACTATTGGATTATTGGTTTTAAACTATCATGGGGTTGATTACTCTCTCTCGAGTTATAACCATTAACCCTAAATCATAAATCCTAATCAGATTATAGAGGTTGCAATCTCTCAATTCACAACCTATCCAAAACCCTAATTAGCTATGAAGTTTTCTAATAAACTATTGGAAACCTATGCAGGATCTCTCTTCGCACAAATTCTCGATCTGATTTAATTCTGGTTTCTGTTAAATCAACTAACTCTCGTTAGTCCAATTTAATCAGTTTTCATTCTATTCACCCTCTCAGCTTATTATCGAATTATGCAATAGTAGAATCAAACCACAACAACATACAATAAACACATAAATAATCAAATTCTCATTAATTCAAGAATAAAATTCCGAAGGTGAGTTTAGAACATTCTCAACATTCTAGATCCTATCATCAATTATTCAATCCAATTCTATAAAATGATAAAACTGAAAATAACATAAAATAAAATCTAAAATGGATGCAAGAGGTAGTGACGTCGAGAAACCTCCTGATCTGGGAAGTAATTCGAGTCAGCTTCTTCTCCTCTTCTCTCTTCGTTGTTCTCTTACTCTATCTCTTGATGATCTCTCTCTAGGGTTTCTCAAGGTGGCTGATGTAAAAGCTGCTTTTTTGCCTCTTTTGTTGTTCTTTAAATATCCTCTTATGTTTTGGGTAATCCTAGGTTTTTTTGAGGTCCGAAAGGTCCAAAAAATTCCTCAAAACTTGACAATATTAAGTATATGCGCTTCTGCCACATACATGCCATATTCGTGGGCCATTCCCAGGGATTCTGTCACGATAGTGGCATATGGTCCAAATCTGGTGCTTCTGTTATGATTGTACAATCGTAGGCTCTTGTTTCAGCTCGAATGTCTCTGAAACTCCTCCATTCTTCAATGTTGATAAAATACTAGCAAACACATCAAAGTACCTTAAAAATATAATATTTAAGCTCAAATACTTATACTAACCCATAAAACACTTAAAAACATAAATAATTAACAAACTAACACAATTATAACCTAAACACATACTAAATGATTGAATTAATAGCTAAACATATATCAAATTATGCCTTAAAACATGATGCAATTTACATTTATCACATATCGTGAGAAATAATCTATGAATGTGATAAAGTAAGTTGCGCCATTATGAGCTCTCACATTCATAAGCCCACAAATATCATAGTGGATCAACTCT
>JANIIA010000003.1:34173029-34186767 GCA_027478495.1 Erythroxylum alaternifolium | reverse complement strand
ATGCAAAGCCCTTTTAGCCTTACCAACAGGCTTTCTACTAGCTTTCCCAGTGAGACAAGACTCACAAGTAGGAAGACTCACTTTGAAGAGAAAGCCTAATAGCCCTTCTCTAGCCAATCTAGACATTCTATCTTGTCCAATATGTCTTAATTGAGCATGTCATTTAACAAACTCATATTCAATATCAACAAAAGAAGAAGAAGCAACATGAAGAAAATATTTATGAGATTCAGATACATCTTCTAAATCCATAATAAATAAACTATTACAAAAGTGCCTATGACCATAAACGGTATCATCAAGATAAATGGATACACCAATCTTACTAACAAAAAAGGAAAAACCAAATTCGACTAATGTCGATACTGAAAATATATTACATTAAATGGTGGGTAAACGAAGCACATCACGTAAGAGTAGTTTGCGTCCATTACAAAAAGTAAGTTGGTAGGTTATTATACTAAGGACCCTCTCCTTTGCTCAATTCCCCAACGTTACAAAATGTTTACCAGCGGGTAATTGATGGTAATCTACAAATCTTGCATGGCTGCATGTCATGTGTTTTTTCACTACCGTATTTACAATCCAATCATGGAGAGAATGAGTAAAAAACACATGTATGCAAACAAAGGCATGTATAAAAGAAGGTAAGTAAGGGCAAACTTCACGGGGCTCAGTACACACCTGAGTAAAGTGTCATTTCTTTCTATAGTTGAAGCATATGAGTTTAGACTTATCCTTCTTACCCCCACACTTACATCTACGACGTTTAATGAATTTCCCTTCTCAAGGCCCTTAGTTCTTAGCTTTTCCCTTCTTGTGCTTAGGGCCATCACCCTTACGCTCATTTTGTGCAACTAATGTAACGACACTGTAATTTACATTTCTGCGTTCTACCTCAAGCTCCAAATGGTGGGAAATGTCATCAAACGTCTTAATGGCCTCATTATGAGTAAGGATCAACTTCACTTATCCCCACAAGAACTCAGGAAGTGACCTAATGATAGCTAAAACCTGTTGCTCATCTGTGAGATCATAACATGCTGCCTTCATTTCTAGGATCATGGAGGGTCCATCATGTATTGATTGAACCTAAGCATTGAGGCACGAAGCCTTGGCTGTTGTCTCTCTATATTTTAGGAACAATTGTTCCCACATCTTTGTGGCAGTTGGGTAGTTCTCAAACTCCCCCATAAGGTCATCATGCATGCAAGCTAACAATGTAAAGTGCGCACGCCTATCCTTTTTTCGCCAAAGGGCATAAACCTCATGGTTATGGTGATGCTGGGCCGAATTCGCAGTCTCAGGATGGCTCATATTAGTGGTTAGATGGTTGAGCAACTTGTTCTTATTGGGAAGGTACTGAACCTTCCTATGCCAAATGTGATAGTTTTTACGATCAAGTTTTTCTCCCTTAATTATCTCAATCATCGAACTCTTGGTTACCATTTCACTACATCAATACTCAGGTTTAATTAAGGCACATATCTATCTATGCTAATCTCAATTAGTCAGCTCAACTCCCACTTACATTATCAGTTTGAAAATTTTGCAAACTTGCTAGTAATCATCACTAATAACATAAGTGGTATTAAGCGTTTAATTGTATTTTGCCCAATGATTAATTTTAATTTAATTATGGGTAACACATCCACTAAATATAGCATGAACCAATCATGCATGCATTAGTGAACTTCATTGATATTTTGGTGCCCCATGTCCAAAATAAATCTACATACCTAGAATTAGTATGAAAATTCATCCCCTTACAAAGTCTCAATATTAATGATACAAATCATTAATAATTACAATTCAAATCCTATTATATCATTATAATAACAACACTAAATGGGGATGTCACACTGTCTTCCTTGTATATAAGAATTTATTTTGGAAATCACACATCACACAACATAGCCACTAATTCAAAATTTCAATGCATCTTCATTCTTTAAACTAAAAATGATATTGAATGAAGATAGACCCACATACCACCTAGGTATGAGACCTTTGACTTTAGGGTTCATTTAGTTTATGCCTGTTGGCATTAGTTAATAATTAGTCATATAGACAAACAATTAACCAATTTATTACTAACATAAATAATAATCATTTAACACATAAATGAAATAAATAATAAAATCAAACTCATAACATATATGAAATGCAACATAAATTCATAAATATAATACACAATTATCAAGCATGAAAACTCAAGTTAATAGCCCAAAATTATTTCAATAATGTAATTAAGTAAAATTTCAAATTAGGTTAACAAATAACATAAAATTCAAAAAATTTTAATAAATTACAAAGGGCTAAAAAGATAATTTTGAGCACACAGATCAAAAGACAAAGGTAAAAGGAGTCTCTGGCTAAAATTTGGGTAGAAACGACTCTCTAGGGTGGTTCCATGAGTCCCACCTGCTGCTAGGGTGCATTTGAGACACGACTGTATGGATGCAATAGCTGCTACGCCACACGTCCACTCTCGGGTGACTATGCGTCACCTTAAGTAGCCAGTCAAGCCTTGTTCAACATGGTTTTAGACTCACCAGTACATTTGAATGACTTTGGTGGGGTCAAATATGAAATTTATGTCATTGGTGAAGCGCACCTCCCATTGAGGATGCGTGGAACCGCGAATGAACACATTCATACTAAACCTATATTTTTCAGAAATTCTAGCCTTTTATGGCCACGATGCCCACTTCGGGCTATTGTTTTTCACTTATTTTAACTTCAATTTTAGCATATAATATACCGTTGGAAAGATAATATGACAAAGAACATATCCATATAAATATTTCATGAAGATTAGTATTGTAATACGTCAAAAAATGGGCCTAAACTTTTGAAAAAGACATGCAAAGTGAACAAAGTCAACATACTCAGTGCACAAGGTTCCTCACTTTGTGGGGTCTGAGGAGGGTCATCGATGTACGCAGCCTTACTCTTGTATTTTTACAAAGAGGTTATTTTTATCATTCAATCTTGTAACCTTTTGGTCATAAAGGGGAAACTTTTACCAGTTGCTCCAAAGCTCTCTCTCTTTTCAAGAAACACATGCATGAATCGAAAATTAGCAGTTGACTAGTGAGAAAGAGAGAAAACAACAAAGTGGTGGTGAGAATGGAACAGAGGCAGAGAGCGAGAGTTGAACTAAAGCCCAATCGATAAGAGCAGAGGCAAAAAGCGAGAGCTAATGCTAGAGAGCTTAAGCTTGGTAGGAGATTCACCATCAGAGTTCTTCATTTTGTTTGCTCATTCTTATTTCATCTTTTGCTAGTGTTCTTGAACCTATTTTATCTTCCGTTTGGTTGAACTTGTTTACCTAATTATTGCTTTAATAGTCCATCTTCTGCTTATTTCCTCTGTTATCGCTTTCATATTTCCCTATTTATTGTTAAACATGAGATTGAAGTTTATGAGGATGATGAAATTTTTTTATTTCCTTATGAGTTGAATGCTTAATCTTGAGAATTAATGTAACTGATTTAATCAATTATACATGAGTGAGTTACTGATGTATTGGCTTGTTATTTTCTATGGTTTTTGAACTTATTGGAAGTAACAATTTGGCCAGGTTTTACATCATTTTGATATTAAATGAAGAATTGAGGTTAGAAGTTTAATATTAAAATAAGAAACTATAGATGCTTAAGTTATGAATAAGAAATATATTAACTTAATGTGTAATTATTAGTTAGGTTTACATAATTGATTTGGACAATAGACTTGCTTAAGTAATTTGATAACACCCTACCTTCAACTCAAGTTTTGGGTAGAAAAGTGATATCAGAGCCATCTTGACCCCCACCATGTCGCAAGTTTGAATCCCAGATCAATCAATGTGGGAATGGAATATCACTTGTGTCAATATGGGCTGCGCAAGAGGAGCGTGGTGGATTAGCTTAAGTAATTTGATAACGCTCTACCTTCAACTCGATTTTTGGCCAATACAGAGATGAAAAAAGACACCTGATGGCTCTACCCTAATTTGGAAGCTTCTAGAGTTTCCTTTAAATGGGAGGTGTTTTTTTACCCTTTAAGGGAAATTTACTGAATTTGATCGTTAAAGCATTTACTTTGTTTCTATGTTGTCGTTTAATGTATTAGATTGTATTTGTGTTTATTACGGTGACGTTTGGTTTTTTTATGGTATTATAATGTTGTCGTTTTTACCTTATCCTTGACGTAAGAGAGGATTTCAACAAATTTTAATTTTTTTAAAAAATATACAATGGAGATAACATATTTTATAAGATAATCTTTGGCAACATAGTGTATGCCATCGATAGAGAATATAAGCTAAGATTATTCTAGAGTAAAAAAAGATATAAAGATCAAATAGCTAATAAATCAATCTCCTATATTAAAGAGTGACTACTAATAAACCAGGTACACAAAGCCGACAACATTACAGTAACTTGTTCCTAAGGAATATTGGACCATTAACTACGTTAAAAGGTCTAAAGAACTTTAAAACTAATGAAACCATATAATGAGTATAATGCAAATTGAACTAATTAAAAAGTGCGGCTTAATAATTAAAAGTTATCATTAATTAGACTAGTGGTTTGACAATTGTGGAATAAAATGTGGATTTATGTTAAATGAGAAAGAAATATAGCAACAACTTAAATTGAGCTTTATTAGGAACTTATAATATTAAGAATTGTGTTTGTTCCCACTTAATCTCCTTATTTTGAGGATAGCTAAAAATCCTTGGAGTTGTTTTGTATCATTTTTTATCAATACATTTAACTTTCAAAAATTAATTATTTGCATATTTATAATTCATTTACACTCTAATTGAAATTATTGTTAAGCCATTCCTAATTTGAAACTTCACAAATAATATGATATTAAATCTTTTCCTTTAAGATGTTAAATTGAGACAACAAGGTGAAAAGTGGTGTTAATGTTGAGGCTGTTAAGATTTATAATAAGATTTCAAAGGAAATAAAATTGTTTATCATAAGGTCATATGTTCAAATCATATAAATAATCTCTTTGTAAAAATACAAAGAAAAAGTTGCGTACATTATAGTCCTCTTCAGCTTCTCATAAAGCAAGGAGCCTTGTCTATTGAGTACATTGACTTTTAAATTTTAATGAAAATATTAAAATAATCAAGAGCAAAATCTGTGACATTCTATCTAAGATATAGGTGTCAAACCTTATATGGAAAATATGACGAAATATAAAAGCTATTGTAAACATATAAAAAATTATTAATTAATTATTTTAAAATTGCGATTATCTTATATATGAATAAAGATGTTAACAGGAGAATTTCAAAATTTTTAAACATTACAAAAGACCTGAAATATAATCCTACTTCAAATTAACGGAATTTGAACAACTCACATTTTCCTTTACAAAATAATATAATTTTAGATTTTTTAGGGTTAATTACTAAAAAAAAATCTCAAACTTTGGCCAATTCTATAATTATAGTCTAAATTTTAAAAAATAAAAATAAAGCTTAAACTTTCACTTTTTTCAATTGTAACCTGATATTAATTTATCCGTTAAACTTGCTAACTTGACATTTCCGGTGTCTAGAAACTTTTATTATTAGTACACGTCAGCAGCTGTAGATAACAAAAACAAATCTTAATTAATAAAACGTCGATGTTTAATTACACATAATTAAACAACATCATTTTTAAAAAATGACCTAACCTCCTTCATTTATAAAAAATGTCGGAGGTCAAAATGAACGAACAGGGTCATCATTTTGCCTTGAAATTTAGTAACAAAGGCAGGTTGGTTAAAAAGGCACCACTGTCATGGCACCATTGCTTGAAGCTTTAATCCCTGTAATTCGCAAAGTAAACATGGAAGGCGCCTTCTTACTTCCTCTTTCCCCTTATCAACAATTTCTACCTCCCAACCTTCTGAAAGGCAGCGCCAGTCTCAAACCATACTTCAAGATTAGAGCCTCCTTGTCTCGAGCGCATCACCCCACAAAACTCAGAAAAAGGCACCCTCATTATCACACCAAGAAACGCAAACGATTCTCGGAGGAAGATGCGTTTCCATCTTCTTTACCGATCCACTCAAAAAACCCACGAGCCATTTATAAAGATATCCAAAGATTCGCTAAAGAGAACAAGCTCAAGGAGGCTCTTACAATCATGGACTACGTGGACCAACAGGGCATCCCCGTAAATCCCACCACCTTTTCTGCCCTTATTGCCTCTTGTATTCGATCCAAAAACCTCACTTTCGCCAGGCAGATTCATGCTCACATTCGCATTAATGGGCTCGAAAACAATGAGTTTTTGCGTACAAAACTGGTCCAACTGTACACGGCGTGTGGGTCTGTTGAAGATGCGCAACAAGTGTTTAATGAGTGTAACTGCGCTAGTGTGTATCCTTGGAATGCGTTGATTAGAGGGACTGTACTATCCGGTGGAAGAAAATATCGCTATGTGCTTTCTGCTTATATGGAAATGCGAGAACTGGGTGTTGAATTGAATGTTTATACCTTCTGTAATGTCATTAAGAGCTTTGCAGGCGCATTAGCTCTGAAACAAGGTTTGAAGACCCATGCCCTTTTGGTTAAGAACGGAATGCTGGGGAGTTCTGTTGTGATGACTAGTTTGGTGGACATGTATTCAAAGTGTGGTAAGGTTAAGTTTGCGCATAAGGTGTTCGAAGAAACGCTTGACAGAGATATTGTTGTTTGGGGCGCAATGATTGCAGGTTTCGCGCACAATAGTCGTCAATGGGAATCACTGGATTATACAAGATGGATGGTTAGGGAAGGCTTATACCCGAATTCTGTCGTTTTAACTACCATCCTTCCAGCGATTGGAGATTTGAAGGCAAGGAAACTAGGCCAAGAAGTTCATGGTTACATTGTGAAGATGAAGAATTATTCGAAACAATTGTCCGTTCAGTCTGGATTGATTGATATGTATTGCAAGTGTGGTGACATTAGCTCAGGGAGGCGGGTATTCTATGGCTCGTCAGAAAGGAATGCTGTTTCTTGGACTGCTTTGATTTCTGGTTATGTTTTAAATGCAAGGCTTGAGCAGGCATTGAGGTCAGTAGTTTGGATGCAGCAGGAAGGGTTTAAGCCTGATGTTGTCACGGTTGTCACTGTTATTCCTGTGTGTGGAGAGTTGAGGGCTTTGAAGCACGGGAAGGAAATTCACGCATATGCTGTGAAGAATTTCTTCTTACCAAATGTATCTGTATCTACTTCTTTGATAAAAATGTATTCAGAGTGTGGTAATTTGCAGTATTCTATCAAGTTGTTCAATGGCATGGAGAACAGGAATGTGATCTCGTGGACAGCTGTAATAGATTCGTTTGCAGAAAATGGGTGTATGGATGAAGCGTTTAGTCTGTTCAGATCAATGCAAATGTCACGGCACAGACCAGATGCCATTACAATGGCAAGGATGTTGACCTTCTGCCGCGAAACTAAAGCTCTGAAGCTCGGGAAGGAGATTCATGGACAGGTCTTGAAGAAAGATTTTGAGTCAATACCGTCAGTTTCATCTGAAATTATCAAGATGTATGGAAGTTGTGGATTGATTTCAAGTGCAAAGTTGGTGTTTAATGCAATTGCAGTGAAGGGTTCAATGACATGGACTGCAATTATAGAGGCTTACGGGAATAACAACTTGTGGAGGGATGCAATCAGCCTTTTCAATGAGATGATATCACTTGGTTTCGCTCCCAATGATTTCACTTTTAAAGTGGTTATGTCAATTTGTGATCAAGCTGGATTTGTAGACGATGCTTGTTCGATCTTCAAATTAATGTCCCAAAGGGATGAAATTAAGTCGTTGGATGAATGTCATTCCATTCTTTTTAGGCTTCTTAAACGTTCGTGTTCGAATTGAGGAGGCTCTGCGATTTGTAGAGATGTCTACGTTGTCATGAGAATGGGAGGATCCAATTTATTCACCATCTTATATAGAATCTTAGGTGTATGGTGTCGTTTTTGTAGCCTATATTCATCCTTAAATATTTTCATCAAATATGGATACGATAGGATCATGCGGAAGAAAAAGAAAAGCACATAATAAGCTAAAGGTTCCACAAAAAATCTGAACCTTAAATGAAAGGTTTCGATCCCGAGTATTAGCGTAAATTCGCAGTTTGTTATAAAATTTTTTTTCCGTCCGTGATGTGAGAGAGAATAAACAAGAGTTGCTAGATGTAATACACCCCGCTGTTTGAAAATGGCGGGGTGTTGTGTGATTGGCAGGGTGGTTCATGTGGAGGCGACGTGGCCATCCCGCAATGCAAGATGGCGGGATGGGAACACGTGGAGTCCACGTGGTCATCCCGCAAGTGTGGCCATCCCGCCATCTTGCATGGCGGGATGAGACGGGCTGGGGCTACCCCGCCATTCTCAATGGCGGGGTGGGCAGCCTTCCAACCCCCCTTGCTTATTTGTGTGAACCCATACACGGTCCAATTTTCAACAAATATTCCTTTTATCTAGTAATAATAATTTGATTTTTAGCAGACACTAGGCTTATTAGTCCATAGGAACCTATTCTAAACCCCTTACTTTTCCTCTAGTAATGCAGATAAGCTCTGACACAGTGATAACATTCACGTCATCCAATGCATTTAACTACATATCTCTTGTAGATACTTGATGCATGATGCAACATCAAAATCAACCCACTTGCATGATGCAAATTTCTCATGTCCAGTTAATTTTTGTTCTCTTGGTAGATATCTTAATTACGCACAATGAATATTGTGTCAACGTGAACCACAATTGCAGCCAAACCAATCTTCGAAATTAGAACACTCAGAATCAGATAAACTTTATTTAACCGATATGAAACCCTTGAATGGAACGATAACTGACTTCCAAAGGATATAACAATTCCCGGATAGAACAATTATAACTCCAAGTAAAAGAAAGATATAAAGTCCCAAAGAACTATAATTGACAAGAATATCAATAAGAAACTTAAAAAGATGGAGTTTTTGGAACTGGGTATTAGAGGAGAGATATAAAGTACACATCTTGAACTGGAAAAGTTGAATTAGGTGCCTTTTGAAAGGCTACCCACCCCGCCATTCTCAATGACAGGGTGGCCATGGCGGGATGCCCACGAAGCCTCCACATGAACCACCCCACCAATTACTATGGCGGGATATTGTGCACCCCGCCATTTCAAACGGCGAGGTGTCCTACATCCAACAACTCCTGTTTATTTTCTCCCACGTTATGGACGGAAAATTTTTTTTTTAACAAACTAAGAATTTACCCCGAGTATTACATAGCTGCAAGGTTTCACGGTAGAAATTTTTTTTTTAATATAGCTGGATCTTAGTTGGAACACGTGTAAAACAAGTTAGAAACGGATATGTTGTTCCCGTTTAATTTGAATTTAGATAATCTATTTCTATTATTTTATTATTATTTTGTTCTATGAGCATTCGTCTATTTATGCTCATAGAACTTAATAATAATAGAGTAATATGAGCAAGGGAAAGCTTGATTTGGCTTTATCCCTTGTTGCCGCAAAAAGAAATTGCTGGCCATGAGCCCTCGTATAAATATATTAAAACTTATTAATACAACACTTAAATGTATTTAAAAAACATATTACTGCAACTTAAACAAATTAAAATTTAGTAATAAAATCTTAAAATATTTTTCTTTATAAATAAGCCTTTATAAAAGTCACTAATTCTGACGTCAGTACTAAATTTAGTCTAAATAAGGGTTGTTTTTATTTTACAAATAAATGTTAAGATTAAATTTTAATTTATAAATGTTAAAACATTATTGTTTAAATTTTAATCAAAATATTAAGGGTGAATTCATATATTTAATCAATTATAATTTCATAAAATATTAGTTAAATTTTCTAATCTTTTTCTCTTTCAAGTTAAAGTAATTTAATGAAGGTACCTAAGGGACGATACATAATCTAAGCCGTGGACAAAAACAAATAAAAGTATAAAGAAAAGGTAAGGTCCTTTTGCTCTAAGTCACGGACAAAAACAACTAAAAATATGAAGAAAAGCTAAGGTACTTTTGCACAACGGGCAAGTCTGTCAAAGCTAGGCCTTGATTACAAGACACTAGCTATTTATAATATTACTTAGTCTCTTAGTATTGTCTTCCCAACTTCCACAAATGTTAAAAACAGAACAAGATCCTCTGTGCTCATAACCCTGTGTTAACCCTATTCTAGATGATCCCATCCACACATTTTTTTGGATCCCATATATTTGTGTGGATGGGATCGTCTGGAACAAGGTTAGCATAGAGATATGGGCACAGAGAATTTGATCCTATTAAAAAGTTCTATCTTTATTAAGGTAAGTCGTCTTCTTGGTCCAGATTTAATCTCTTTGGATTAAAGTCCCTTGTTGTTCTCACTCTAATTTATGATCACAATTAATTACATTTTGACCAGAGGTCAATCTCCATCTTACTGGCCATTTCAACACTAATATTGGAGTTAATTCCATCGATTAAAAAATTTTCCTTAATATAGTTTAAGGTTTTAAGAGTCAAGGTGTAAATATCTTGCTTCTTATTTTTAAAAGTTTCTAGCCTCTCTCTTTATAAAGCGTAGACATAATAACTTAGAGCTAGCTTTAAAAGGGTGTTATCACCATTTAAGAAAATTTAGCTTCCTTGACTAGTCTAAAATCAATCAATCCACTTTTTTATTGTTGAGACTACAAAAGACTAGATTTAAGACAAAATAATTGAAGAATAATAGCACTTAAAGAGGATGTAATTAGTGAACTCTATGTTTTGATTATGGAACTTACAATTGAGGTTATTTGTTTGAAGTTTTAATATGTCCGTAATCTTTAGCATATGTTTAGAGGCCAACTATATAATAAAGGAGCCTTTTGGTAAATTTGATCTAAAATAGATTAGCTTATGCCAAGAAACTTCGGATTAGCGTCTTTGAACACTTGTAAGCAATATTTGTTGGTGAAGTTCCTAAAATTGTGTTTCAACTAGATGGTGGAATTTCCTAGCATTGGGGTTAGGATTATAGGGTTATAGGTTGGCCGTTAGGAAAGTTAAGCCTCTTATGTTACAAGACCATTAATGCCCTAATATTATCTCCTTAACTTTTGTTTAGTCTAGTATTAGGTGCTTGAATCTATTCAAATCAAGAATTATATAGAAAGGTCCAAGTGAATTGTAGTTATTATACTAAAACCAAGTGTCATACCCATACTTAATAATTATCTTCATTTGGATACATAGTTTTTCCCTCATCCCTAGAATATCTCCTTAACTTTTGTTTAGTCTAGTATTAGGTTCTTCAATCTATTCAAATCAAGAATTATATAAAAAGGTCCAAGTGAATTTTAGTTATTATACTAAAACCAAGTGTCATACACATACTTAACAATTATCTTCATTTGGATACATAGTTTTTCCCTCATCCCTAGAATTTGGTCTAAGGTCTATGAAGCATCCTAGATACGAATATCGTCTATGGTCTATGAAGCATCCTAGATATGAAGCTTCTCCCTCTTAGGAAGTAAGTAAGAATCCATTAGACCATATTGTCTTTTTATTTGTAAAAATCCTCAAAATCCTCTTTTCCAAAAGCATAATGCTTATGGTTTGATAAGAGTGATGCTAAGGCCTCCTTCATCTTTTAGGGTGAAGATTTTTATCTATTTAAATTTAGCTTTAAATGAATTATAAGCCTCTCATTTCAAATAAAGTTCTTCAGTTTTTTTTTATGTTTTTCATCAAATTCTTGGGAAGCATTATAAGTGAGTTCCAAAAAACATAGATGTTGTTGAGTATAAAGATTATGAGTAGGAGCTTGATTGTATAAGAAAGATGAATCTTGTTTCAAAAACTAATTCTTTTGTGAATGGAAAGTGGCTAACAATCTATAAATGAGTCTCTTAGTGGTTATAGGAATTACCATATAAGTGAAAAGGGGATCCCTTACTTACATTCCTAAAATTGTAAAGATCTTATTCACAACAAGTTGAGAGCTAACAGTGATGAAGAGTTGGCTTTATTAATGTTGATCAAGAAGCTACAAAACTACTTAAATGCCTATAAAGAGTTCAAAAACACTTCAATAAAGTGAGTGTTTGCTCTACTGAGGAGTTAAGAGGTCATTAGCAAATGAGAGGTTGAATAATTTCAAAATTGTATTCTTGTAGTGATATATGAATCTACCATCTTATCTTATGTTGTGTTTAATAAGTCTAGTAGTTACGTTAATGTATAAGGTGAAACAGTATAGGAAAAGGTGATCACCTTGCCTAAACGCTTTAGTTCCCTTGAATACTAATATAGGCTCACCATTGATAATGATGCTAAAGGAGGTGGTTGTCATAAATTGCTTAACCTAGTTATTGAAAGCTTATGGAAAACCAAAATATGCAATACTGTCAAAGAGGAAATCTTAAAAGAATTATTAAAATCTATTTTAGTGAAGCAACTTATATTAGTTGATTTCTTGTTCCTGAATAATTCTTAAGAAATGAGGATATTGTCACTTACATATATGCCTTGAATGAAAGCTCCCTAATGTGGATCAAAATGCTCTAGTATTTATCTTGCAGCAAGATATCAATTTAAATTCTTAAAGGGAAGAAAGGATTAGCAGTTTAGGAATGAGATAAATTTACAATTTTCTAACCTTCTTCAACATCTTATCATTATAGATGAATTCTATGATTGATTTACTGACTTAATCTCCTATCATGTCTCCTATTAGGTTCCAAGTTTTCCAAAATAAATAGTGCATTTAGCTTATTAGGTCTAAATCACTAGAGGGTTAATGCTAAATGAAGTCTTTTCAACATGTAATATGTTAAAATGTTTGCATAAGGAGTTTGATTGCTTATTGGAGATTAGTTAGATGAAGTCTTTTAAGACCAACATAGATGAGCAAAAATTATTAAAAGTACATGGAGTTGTTTTGTAAGTAGTTAAGATCCAAAATTTTAATCTGTTATTATAATATCTCCATTTTGTTTAAAGAGGAGATCTTATTGTGATTCTTTTTGGCTAAGATGGCATTGTGAACATAAATGGTATTTTTGTCTTCTTCTTTACCCATTAACCCTTGATTTCTTTATTAGGTTTGAATTATGGACATCTGAGGCTTGGGTATAGTTTGATACAGCTTGTTTCTCCTTAAACTGTAAGACCTCATAAGTTGGTTTCAAGTCTAACTCACTTTGAGCTTTGTTAAGGATGTCTCTAGAATTCTGGATAATTGGCTTATATTGTTAAAGTGCTTTTTATTATGGTCTTTGAGTTCTTATTTCATAACTCATAATTTTCATACATTTTTAAGCTTTAAAACCTTAGAAGTTAGAAGTTATACCCTTTGCCACCAACTTTATGAATTCTGTACTGTACTGGCCGGTATGAAAAACGGTACCGAAATATTAATTTTAGTATCAGATTTAAATACTGGTCGATACCGGCCAATACCGGTTGGTACCGGCCGGTACCGGTTGATATTATAAATATTGGCCAAATATTGGCCAATATCGAAAAAATTAAAAAATATAGGGACTAAATTATAAAATTTTTAAATTTTAATTATCAAAATTTTTTTTTGGAAAAATTTAAACCATCCCACGTCTTCAAACTAATATTTATTTTATTTTTATATATTTTGAATTATTAAATCAATTTTTTTGAAATATATAATATATTTTAAAAATATTTTAAATTTAATTATATTTATTAATAATTATTAAATTAATTTTATAAATTAAA
>JANIIA010000003.1:34161310-34172929 GCA_027478495.1 Erythroxylum alaternifolium | reverse complement strand
TATTTATTATTTTGATTTTTAGAGACTAGGTTAAAAATATACAGTACAACTGTACAATATGACAATGGACTATTTTGTAATTTTTAAAAAAATTCAGGGACTATTTTATAAATTTAAAAATTACCTGAAACGGTACCTGGTATTAACCGATACTGGTACAATACTGTACCATAACTCAATCCGGTACCAAGTTCGGTATGGTATTCGTAACATTGTTTGCCACTTCTTCCTGATAACCCTCTAAGTTGGTTAGGTTATTGGTAAATCTAAATGGTAATTTCCTGGTTACGTCACCTATTAGCTGATGGATTTCAATTGGGAAATATATGAATAGAGATTGTCAACAAAGTGAGCTATATTGAGATAGAATTCAGACATCTAATAAGAATTGATTAAAGATCTATCTAACTTCCTTGGAATTAACCACTTTCCAATTTACATATTGCTTTAGGCGAAGTAATAGCCTTCACATCTTGGATTAGTAGCTCATATTTGGCTAATACAATCCCTGAAATCATCATTGGCATAATTAAAGCTTAAATTGATTCCTTCATAATCTTGTGAGAATGTGTTGTTCTTTAAGTCCCCCAGGATCATGCACGATGACCTTATATTTAAGTGAGTAGCTCTTAACTCATTTTAGAGAGAAGCTATTTGTCATGCTATGTTAGTAATATAAATGAAGGTGAAGCAAATTAAGTACAGTTTGGGATCAAAATAAGGAGATGTTGATTAATTGATTGGTGAATTTGTTTTAGAGGATTCTAAATTTATTAGGGTTAAAAGCAATAATAATTTTACCATTGAAATGGTGTTGGTAGTTATTGATAAGTTCTTAATTTTCATAAAATCACATACTATTTTTACAATAGTTAGCAGTTATTTTTGTTTATAGAAATCCTATAAGGTAAGGCTTCTAGTTAAAATAAAATCATGAACTACTTGTTGCTTTTTAGGGGAGTTAAGCCCTCTTACATTCCATGTAATCACTAACATTAGAGTGATCTTTGTGCAATAATGACGGCCTTGGATTCGGGTTTCTTTAAGGTCTTCATCAAAGGATCTTACTTTATTATTGAGTGTGATCTGGAGATCTTCAACTTTGTTTGTCCCATCCTTCTTAGTTTCATCATGTCTAATTAAGAAAATAAAGTTAGATTTGCATCCGGCAACCATCATATGTGGAGCATTAATAATCTCTAATCTTCCTAAATTGGCTGAAGTATCTACCTTTAACCTTTCACTTATTAAAAACACTAGCCTTTAAAGTATCATTTGTTGAAGTATCAATTGTTGAGGTATCACTTAGTGGAAAAAGTTTGGCATCGAGTATTATTACATTGTTAATCTACAAATTGTATGTAAAGTCAATGCTAGGAGAATTTTCTGGTAAGGGTATAGGTTGTGGACCTTGAAGTAATGAATATTTTAATTCCTACAATGAGTTTAGTCCAAAAAGTTTGCAATAGTCACCTTTTAGAAACTTCTACCTATTGGCTTATATAATTTGTGTTGATGGTTGTATATTGGCTGCTATTGATAGTTGATTATAATCTTAGCTTTTGTAAGATTGTCATCTTCATCTAACTTTAATAAATGTATGGATTATGGTAGTTCTATTCTAAGCTTTACCCTAATGCAAACTCTCGCATACCATATCCTCATCATTTATGTAGTAACATCATTGACAAATAGGCTTACCATAATAACTCGCAAGATAGCTAAATTTTATTATAAAACAATATTTTAACGTTATATGTGAAAATTAAACCAAATAGGGACATGTTTCATCGTTAATCTTGTTAGTCTCTTTACATCAAGACTAAGTTTCATTTTTATAAGAAAATTGACTTTTTTGTTAATGTGAGCCTTTAAAATCTTTTGCATGTTTACTATAAATTTGAATTCAAAAATAGGTAGATCAACTTCAATAATGATAACCGACTCTAATCTTGAATTTTTTCTATTATTCTAAACAAATAGGTTTGAGATTAGGAAGATAAGTCTTTTGCCTAGAAATTATCTCACTATAGTGGAGGACTACTTTGATGTTTTGACTTTAAGAATTTCAATTAGCGGTGGAACAATGAAACTTGTAACTTAGGTTATATGAGGTAGGTATCTCAATTTTTCAAAATGATATTGGTCTCTAACAACTTATAAAGGAAATTGCCTGAGTTGAAGATCCAGGAAAGATAATAGGCTTAAGGGATGGGAGGAGTGCGGTGAAAGAAAAAGTAGAATATAGAGACTTGAATAGAGTTAGGAGAGCAGGTAGCTAGTAGTACTATTTCTATACTTGAAATGGTAATGAATCGACAAGAGAATTAGGAGGGAAAGATCCTACTTAAGGTAGTTATTAGGAAAGTAACTAAATTTTGGAAAATAAAAGAATAAGAAGCTAGAAAAGGCGAGTTCTAGGAGTAATTGAGAAGAGTCTATTGCTAAAAGCCTAAGAAAAAGTTTGGAAATAGTTGAACACTAAAAAGAGGGATGGGAGGAGTAGGGGAAGGACAAAAGTGGAACAAAGGGACTTAAATAAAGTTGGGAGAGGAGGTAACTAGTATTACTTTTTTCATACTTGAAATGGTAATGAATTGATAAAAGAAACAAGAGGGAAAGATCTTGCTCAAGGTAGTTACTAAAAAAGTAACCAAAATTTACAAATTAAAAGAATGAGAAGTTGGAAAACGAGAGTTTTGGGGAGTATCTAAGAAGAGTCTCGTGCCAAAAACTTTAGAAAAAGTCTAGAAGCAGTTGAACACTAAAAAGAGAAAGCTTAAAAAATTAGGAGAATGAAAAGAAAAATAACCCAATCTAATTGCAACAGATAAAGTTTGCATTACACAAGTTAAAAAGATACAAATGACTTTAGATCAAGCAGAAAGTAAAAATAGCCGAAAAATAAATTTCCAAGTTCCTTTAAAAATCTTCAAGAGATGAAAGCATTATATAATATACTTAAAATTTGTCATATAATACTATTGCTCTTTTTCTAACCATTTTCTTCGTTAATTTGGATTTAAGAAAATTAACATTTATGATGACGTGTTATTTAATTTTTACTAATATAAAAATATGATACATCACTATTTTCAAAATTCATTTATTTACATATAATTTTAAAATTTTATATAATTTAGTAATTAAATGTAATAGACCGAGTTCCAAAATTACTGAGAGTTAGAATCTTAGACTTTTAAGTCATATCATTTGAGAATTTATGAAGTGAATTTCATTCACATGCATAATATTCGCATACACACATGAATCATGATTTAGTAAACATTGCTAAGAATGTATGTGCACTCAATTGACATATTCTGGGGTATGAAAGGTTATGTCTTGAATTTTGGTTTAGTGGATTATAATTAGTAAATTTGGAATTAATTGATGCAATTGGAAAAATGATGAATTAAAATATGCATTTAGTTTAGGAAAAATGTCAAATTGACATATGAAAATTTAGGATGACTAAGCCCATGAAATAAGTTACATATGGCAGTAGCATTGAGTGACATTTGGCATAGGAATTAAATGGCAAGTGGCAGCAATAATTGAATGACAAATGACCTAGGATATTGGTGACATTTGGCAGCTCATATATGGGCAAACGGAATGCATGCATAAGTGACAAATGTCATTATGAAATGGTGACACCTAGCACCTAATGAGTTAAGCTACTGTAGGGATAGTTTCTGCTAGGTTCATTCTTCTTCTTCTTTCCTCTCACCATCAAAACACCATACCCTCACTTCCCTATGTTTTGCTTAAGTATGTGTCTAATTGCCACACAATAAATCCATGCTTTCACCCTTCACAAGATAGTTATAAAACCAGAACATTGTTGTTTTTGCTATTGTCATTTATCCTTGCTGAAAACCCATCCAATTCCCACCTTGTATTTGAGAAGATCTTGTATGCATATAAGGCAAAGTACACTTGATGAATTGAGATGGAACTTGAGCTAAACAAGTAAGTAAGTATTGAGATTTGTGGCATGTTTTAATAAAAAGTTTATGATGATTAAATTGGAATGGATTGCATATGATGTTGATGATGAAGTATGCTGGAAAATGATACATGAATTGGATACTTTTCTATTTTGTTTTTTATGTATAAGAACCGTAGGTTTTAGGTTTCTATATGGATGATTTAGAATAAGATTTAAAGTTTAAATGAAGGTGTATTTATGTTAAAGAAAGCTGCTAGTGAATTGTTCTTGAATTTGGAAACAAACTAGGACTACATATATGATGAGATTAAGTGAATGAAAGTTTCTATTATGTTTTTGTATGCATGAAAGATAAATAGTTTATAAGCTTCCAACTGAATGATTTTGAGTTGGAATTAGAGATGAAATTGATGAGGAATTGAAGTATAATTAAGGTATAATTGAGATATAATTAATGGACTAATTTGAAGATGTTTTGAATTTGGTATAAAGGTGTTAGAATCTAGAAAATTAAGGGAAATTACATAATGCACTTCAGGGCACTCATCCCACGATTGTGGGAAGGTCCCCCATGATCATGGGCAATGCTTTGAAATGAAAATTTTATATTTTGGGTAATTGTTGAACCAGATGACGATAAGTCACTTTACTTTGATGCATTTGGATTTGATTGGGGATTGAAATGAACTTAGATAGTTACTTCTTTAATTGGTCAAGGGTTTGATAGTTTGGTTGTTAATTGATGTAATAACTTAAGGAATGGATTGTCTTGATATCAATGTGTTTAAGTTTGGAAATTATGAGTTGTTAAAGGTATAAAGGTGTTCTTACGAATGCAAATATGATCCAAAGGATATAAAGTAATGTTTATTAGGTATAAATGAATAAGAATTTGGAAAAAACTGTGTGAATATGTTACAAGAAAAGGGTTAGTAAATGTATGAATGATGAATTTAGAGTAATTAAGTTTACTTAAGGTATAAACCTAATTGCAACTAGTTGTATACAAGTTATGATGTTTGAATGGTCAAGATTTGTGAATAAGGATACATGCTCGAAAAGTCAATTAAGCATACATTGAACATGACACATATACATGTTTATGATTGAATATTCACTTGATCGAACAACTTAGTAATATGTGAACTATGTGTATATTGCATGACTTTAGACGTACAAGTCAATCGCCAGGATCTAGACATTGTCAGATCATCAAGGCAATAACTTATCTGGAGTGTACTGAGTTAACCTAGATGTTTCTTACTATGATTGAATTGTTTTTGGTTAACTTTTAGTTATTTAACATTTACTTATATGATTGCTATGATTTCGGACATTGTTGGTCCAAGGAGTTTGATACTTGGGACTATATATGGAAGTGTTTTGAAATTGTATGTGTAATATGGAATGTGCACTTAACTGAATGTTGAATGCTGGACTCAGGTCCAAAGAATGTGATAAATGACATAAAGACATTGAATGAAAAGTATTGATGGCATATTCTGTGAATTGACGCATTCCATTACATTGATATGCATAATTAGATAAAGGAGTTGTGATCGAAGTGACCAACGTAAAAAAAAGATTTAAGCTCAAGAATTGTGCACAAAGAGCACAGGCTCAGTTAATAATGAACTCGATATTCACAACGGATATGAAACAGTAATTAGGCACTCGGTCACAACAAAGTAAAATAAAAATGGAGTCACGTGTGCATTTGCATATATATAACTTTAATTGTATCATATGAATGATTGAGATGAATTAATGGATTGTTCTGGAATAGTGTTATGAAATGTTTGTATACATGTTGTACTTGAACTTGATGAAATATAACAAAATGTGATGTGGGATTTGCTACTAGATGATTGCTAAACTTCTTGAAATTGGTTATATACTTGACTTTATGTTCTGACTGGAGTGCGTACATTGATGATGGTTCGCTCAATGAGTTTACAAACTTATCAAAATTGCAACTTTGATTTTCAGGTACAAGGGAGTTCTAGCTTCTAAGGCAACCAAGTAGAATTCTAGTACTGTCATTTTAAGAATAATAATGGCTC
The DNA here is from genome assembly GCA_027478495.1 of Erythroxylum alaternifolium. Taxonomy (NCBI): domain Eukaryota; kingdom Viridiplantae; phylum Streptophyta; class Magnoliopsida; order Malpighiales; family Erythroxylaceae; genus Erythroxylum; species Erythroxylum alaternifolium. The sequence goes on along the minus strand of JANIIA010000003.1, from coordinate 34,166,911 downwards.
AAAGGCCAGCTTATATTTGAGGAGTCTAATTAGGATGTGTTTGTTTGGCTTCTCATTTCATATTAACATTTTGTATGGAGTTCTAAACTCTTAAATGTTATTTAATGTAAATACATAAATATGAATTGTAATGGTACAATGTAAGTAACTTTATTTTGTGAATGAAATGAGGAGATTTGATCATTTTGAATACTTGTGTTACATTTGATGCTATAATAAGTTAATGTGACTGTTCTAACTTGTTATTCTCATAGGGTATGTCCTCGAATATCCTCTGAATGTTTGGGCATATGCTCTAAGGAAGTGTAATGTTACAAGTTTGGCATCAGAGCATGGTTTGGTATCTTTAGGGACATATATAAGAATTTAAATATGACATCTAGTGAAAGACTTGTATAGTGATCACATCTATTGTTTGTTATAGGTCATCTACTATAGGAGATCGAGTCGCAGAATCAGCTGATCTTGATTCTATAGGAGCCAATAGGGAGTCCCCAATGCCCCAATCTAACCAAATTCCTCAGAGAATTTCTGAGAGGAGAGAAAAGAGGTATGATAAACTTAGGAAGCAGGGGACTGTAGACTTTTATGGAAGTATAGACCCTGCCGATGCAGAAGGTTGGTTAGAAAGAACAAAAAGGGTGTCTGATCAGAAGGACTACGAGTCCGATGAAATGTTTGACTATGTAATCTCGTTCCTTCAAAGTTTGGCTTATCAGTGGTAGAAGACTATCCTAGGTAGTTCCGTCCGACCTTGTAGACTGATATGGGAAGACTTTCTAAAGGTCTTTAAGGAAAGCTATATGTCAAAGATCTTTTGGGATAGGTAGACGAAAGAGTTTCTCGATCTAAAAAAGGGAAATCTCACTGTAACCGAGTATGAGGTGTGGTATAATGAATTAATGGGGTATACTACTACTTTGATTCTGACTAAGGAGTATAAAACACTATAAAAAATGTCATTTAATGACGGACATTACCGACAGAAAACCTAAACATTCCATCAATAAGTTAGGTTAGTGATGGAATTTACTGACGGGCCAAGGCGTCGTAGAAACAGCCATAGGTAATAATTTTCGACGAATAATAGAATGACAGTCGGTAAATTTACCGACGAAAAATTTATGTAACCATTGGTAAATATACCAACGGTTGTTTGTGCAGTCGACTGTCACTAAATTTCTCACGGTCTATATTTTCTATCGATAAATTTACAGACGGTATTGTTTATTCCATCGGTAAGTTTATTACAACATTACCGACAATTATGTTTGTTTCGTCGATGAGTATACTGACGATTTTTCTGTTGCAAATCTTGTCGATAAATTTGGCGACGGAATTGGTTAATCCGTCGGTAAGTATTGACGGTTTGTTGTTTTCTATCGATAAATAAAGTTAATTTTACTAACGCACATTTGTTGTTCCGTTAGTAACTTAACAAGAATTTTTTAAAAAAAATACCGTCATTAAATTTTATTTGACGATCTTATGATTGATGCATAATTTAAACAATTATGAATTATCTGTGCATAATAATTTATTTTGTTTATACATTTAATTTGTTTAAACATAAAGTTGATTGATGATATAAAGTTAAAATTATCTTAACTGATAATAAAAACATTAAATTTTACATAATAAGTATTTGTAATTCAAACGAAATAACAAGTACACTATTGATTTGGTGACTGCGGATTTTCTGATTAGTACGATGAGGTGCTACGCCTCCCCTTTAACTCATCTATCTCATTACGAAGCTGAGCTATGTACTCCATCGACTGTTGCAACTGAGTTGCCAATGTCTGCACTATGTTTCGAAGCTCTTGGACTTCATTGGTTGTGGACCGCCTACTTGATGCTGTTGTATTGGACATGGAGGATTGCGAATAACATGTGTTCGCAAATGAACCTAAGCCGAATATCCTTCCACGACGGTTCATACCACTCACTGTATGAAGATAGATTTGAGTCTCATCAACATCTTTAGACTACTGAGACTGTCATTGAATGCTTTCTTGTATTTGGTCCTATTATAAAGTAATGTTTATATTGGTAAGTGATAATTATTAAGCATTAATATTAAACCATAAATTTTATATACATTTAGTTCTCTGCATCGGCTGTTAATGAATGTCACACCATCATGATTCTTAATATGAGTGTGCAAAAAGAACTGACGGGGTATAGGCCTCATGCCCATGGATTTTTCCTGCATAAGAATAAAATGTTATAAGTGAACTAGAATTTATAAAAATTTTGGCAGAGTTCCTCTATTTTTATGATATTTACCCACTACTGAACAAAGAAAATAACTCAACAACACAACCATATATGGCACCAGATATTTATAACATTATCATTCTTCATAATACACATATTTTCATTCCAAAATTAACACATCAAATTCAATTAAAATACAACAAAGTAAAAAAAATTAGAATATAAATGTAAAGTGTAGATACTTACAAGTCTATCTGTATGCTCGTGGTGGATAATAGATCCTCCCATATGTACAGGAAGACTCTCTACTCCCAGTTCTCCACGTTTGTTGGTAGAATTACGCTCTGAAATGGACATTGCCTTAGGTGATGTCCAATACTGCTACCAACGACTCCATATTTGTTCAAAAATATAAGGCGGTTGTACACTGACCTTGCATATCGCACCAACAAAGTCTCGATAATGTGTACGTGCTCTTCTCTCCCATAATTTATAAATGACTGCGTCAAATTCAGAATCCTAAAAAAATTCTTTCTAAAACAAAAGGAAAAACATTCGATAAATACTTATGTATAATAATATTTATCTAATTAATGTATAAAAATTAATTAAAAAAGAAAATAATATTTTCTTTTTGTACCTCAAACTCCTGATAGTAAAATTTCTTTGTAGCCTGAGAGATATTCTTCCATACATAACCCTCAAGATCAATTTTTTCCTTGAAATTGGATGTTATGTTTCTTGAGCACGATCTAGGCGGAATCAACCTAATATAAAAACAAATAATTTTATACCATTTTTAAAAGTTAAACCTATAACTTAATTATAAACATATAGTGCTTCATGTATTTTCACTTATAGATTATTGACAATTGTGATGTAAGTTATTCCATCAAGTCCCTTAGCTCCAGGCTGGTAGCCACCTCCTTCATTGCCATTATTTGCCCCTGATATCTCTGTTAGTATAGGGGTAGTGGATGATGTAAGGGTAGTTGATGGTGTAATAGAAGGTACAGAATGTGATGCCTCATCTGTAAGTGTAGTAGCTGGAGGGGGAGGAGGTGATTCAGTTATAGCTGCAAAATATGATGCTTCACTTGGACAATAAGTAGCTCCGAATCGTGGTTTGAACCTTGATTGCATTATATCCTGTTTTCTCTTTGGTGACTTATTTCAACCTGAAATTAATATTTGATTGAATTTTCTAGAAATATAACAACTTGAATTCAATATTTTATACAATATATTGAAAAGGAAATAACTGATTTGTTGAATATAATATTTAACAATAAACACAAATTAATCACTATCATCACTTAATTATAAATCAAAATCATCTTCTTTTTCTGAAGAATTAGAATCAAACTCAGGTTCCTCTTTAGATCTGTGGCCCCCCTCATCCTCTCCAGATAAAATTTCAATATATTCATTAGATGGATCATTCAAAGGTTGATTATCCTCATATATGATAGATGCATTTATTTCAAAAACTTCTTCCTGAAACGCTTCACTTTCATTCTCTGTTCTTCTTTTCCATATGATTCAAAAACACCTTTACGTTTAACTTTGCAAACAGCCAACCAATCTAACTTATCACCTCATAAGCTAGAAAAAGGGACATACTACACCTGGATTGCTTACATTGCCAACACGAAAGGTTCAAATCCTCTAAATCTTCTTCGCTTACTGATTTGAACTAGATTGTATTAGTTATGTACTTTTATACCAACATTTGGAGCTAGTTCAAAACAATCACGCTTAAATATCACATTTTATTGGCAATGTAGGGTACTCAATTCTAAGTATCTCAATAATTTTACTATAGTAATCCATCAGTTCTCCCTGTATGCAAACTCTACTATTTATTGTTGCCATGCTATGACCATGATGCTTTGTATGATATTTGTATTCATTAACAAAATACACCAGATACGATTTAATATTTTGTAAAAGGTCCCTTCGCAAGATCACATATGAACTTATTTTCTATTGGATTTTTTAAGGCCTATATAAAAGAAATTATCATATTAAACAGTATAATGTCATCTGAATACTTAAATCTTATAATTCAATCATTTTAATATTTGTAAGTGAAAACTTACATATTTCTCAAACCATCGAGGAAAGTGTCTTCTAACTTTTTTATTGATATCATCCAATGTTTTGTCGGGCATTAGCTCGTGTAACAATTCCTTGTATAATCTAAAATCATTATTACATATTTCAGTTATGAATAACATTAAATTTCAAAACCTAAATAATCAATTTCAACTTACTGCACAAAAGGTTGAATCTCTTGACAGTTCAATAAAATGTAACTATAGGCAGCCTTAATTTCTTCCTCCATATGTTCGTCTAGTGTAACATCCCGTTTCCGTACAAAGGGTCGAATCATGGAAATTGGTACACGGAAGAGTAATCGGAGAAATTAGGATAGCACATCTCATGCTCATGCATTTGTGGACATTGATTTTTGCACATGAAAAATATCTGTACATGAATTTATGACATTTTTCCGGTATAGTGGTGAATAAATGGGAATTTTGAAAAATAGGCTTTGTATGTGTAAAAATTGAGTTGGAGAGGGTCATTAGGGTTTTGAGATTTTTAGAGAATTTTAGAAATTTTTTGAAAATTTTTTGGAGTCAAATTTGGACCCGAAAAACTGTCAAGTGACATAATAGGGGTTTACCGGTAGAGGAAATGACTGTCCAATGGCACTGAAAACTTAGACATATGAAATTAAGAATTTTTAAATTGAGCCATTGGAATTTTGGAGAAAAATTGGAATTGAATTGGGAAAAAAATTTAGTACACCAATGAGAGTGTGACATGTGGCAAGTGACACATGTCACTTGCCTACATGTCCAGCTAAGGTAGTTCATTAATAAAAGTCATGTTATTGTCATCTTTCAGGACTCTTCCTTATTGTCTTCTTCTTTGCTTCTTTTTATCAAAGTGATAAGTGTTTTGAATGAAAATTTTGGCTCTCCATCCGTAGCTTCTTCTCTTTGTTTCTTCTTTGAATTTTTGCTCACCTTCTTCCACTCTTCTACACCTTGTCTTCTCTTCCTTGGTTCATTTAAAATATCAACCTAAACTCTCACCCATCAAGATGATGAAGATGTCGTATGAGATAGTGAGAAAGGAGAGAAATTGTGAAGTTTGAAGACTTGATGAAGTGAGAAGCTAATAGGTAAGAATTATGTCTTTTATGTTCTTAAATGATAGTTACATGCATAAATTGTGGTAAGATGTGAATTGATTGCATGAACTTGTGTCTTGATTGAATTGGGTATGTTAAGTCTTGGATGATGGATGAATGATGTGTTAGAAGTTAATGAATGTGATGTTATGTAGTTTAGGTGGATTAGGATGTTT
>JANIIA010000003.1:34138395-34152243 GCA_027478495.1 Erythroxylum alaternifolium | reverse complement strand
CAACACATTTACTTTCTCCCTAGGTCTATTCTTCTTTATACAGTGATAACATTGGTTGCTTTCATTTGATGGAAATGTTTATTCTAAGAGACATTTCATTAAAAAATTCATAGGTAACCTGAATTATCTCTAACTAATAATAAAACAACTGCATTTTTTCATTATTTACCATCAACAACACATTTAAACAACAAATAAACTAACAATTCAACTAAAAAAATGCATAAACCAACAATCCAAACAAAACCCACCCACCCACCAACAGTCATACATATAAGCATCTAACACCTTCATTTTTTGGAGACAAAATAAACCCAATATTTTTGTTACCTGAAAATGATGCACGATGGACCAAAAACGAAGAACAAATTGACCGTGGAAGCTTAGGGGGAAGAGGAACGATGATGTTAATGGCAGGAAGAAGAAAGAAAATAGTAGAGCAAAGGGAGAAGGGGGGTGGGCTTCGGATGATGTTTAGTCTATTAATAAAACAACATCGTTTGGATGAAAACCAAATAACATCATTTTATTTTATGAACAATTCGACAGCTACCAATGGAACTACATTTTTGTCAGTATTTTATTGATAAAATTATGGTCCCATCGATATTCAAGATGTTTATTTTTCCCACCAGCTGTTGCCGTCTACTTTTATGACAGACTTTAGTGTTCTGTTGCTATAGCACGTCAAAAAACTCGCAGGGATATTTTCCCTCCACGTTTACCGACGAATGTTTTGGCCTTCAGAAAAACTATTTTTTTCTATCAACTTTACCGACAGATAATCCATTTCCATCGCTAATTTACTACGAATGTTTTCAGTTGGTAATTTTCTGTCGATAATTTGTTATTTTCTTGTAGTTAAAGTAGGCAGTTTGAGGATGGACTGAATATGGAGATCAGGATGAGATTAGCTATTACCAATCTAAATAGTTTTACCAAGCTGCAAGTTGCTTCAATCTAAATTGAACAATTATTGAAGGATGGACAAGGAGAGTATAGGTAGGAGTTCAGAATTAAGAGACATGATGAGTCTCAAGTTAATTCTGATAGGAGATTCAGTAAATAGATTATTCCGATCACAGACTAGATCGAGACGGTCGAAAGGCAGTTTTGTTCATGTTGGTGGTGGTAGAGATCAAGTATCTAGAGGGAAAACATAATAGATTCCTAGTTTTGAGCATTATGGAAAGAAACATGGTTGAGAATGTTGGAAGATATTGGGAGCTTGCTTGTGTTGTGGCTCTTTTAAGCATCAAATTAGAGACTATCCTGTGATTTTGGGAGCACAATTTAGAGTGAGAGGAGGATCAGTGACTGAGATGATTGTCCAGTAAAGTAGAGTTAAAAGGGTAGGACAGAGAGGCAAAGGTAGTGGTAAAACAAGTTTAGCAGGTCCTAATGTTAGAATTGAGGTGCGGAGTAACCAACCGTAGTCTTAGGCTAAGATCTTTGCTATTAGTAGATAGGAGGCACAAAATTCTCCTGATATTATTGCAAATGTGTTACGTGTCTTTCAATTTGAGATATTTGCATTGTTCTATCCAAGATCTACGCATTCATTTATCACACCACATTTGACATCAAACTGCATTGTGAGAGAGAGATGTTGAAATGTGACTCAAAGTTGAGTACATCAGTAGGTAGTACTACAGTGATTATGGAAGTGTGTAAAGGTGTATTATTCAGGTTGACCAGGCTGAGTTGAAAGTTGATTTGATAGTACTATAGTTAAAAGAGATAAACCTTATCTTAGGTATGGATTGACTTGTTGCTCATAGGGCTGTAATGAATTGTTATACTAAAGAAGTCATTCTTGAATCTCCTAATCAACCAAGAGTAATGTTTTGAGGTGTTAGTCAAGCAGTGCTAGCTAGATTGTTTTCATCAATGAGTACTTTTAGGCTAATTCGAAGTGGATGTAAGGCTTATCTAGCCTATGTGTCTGATACCTGAACTGAGCAGATAGTATAGGATATTCCTATTGCTAGGGATTTCCTAGATGTGTTTCCCACTGAATTACTAGGATTACCCCCAAATAGGGAAATGGAGTTTACTATCGACTTTATTCCAGGTACTGCTCCTATATCTATTCTACCATATAGGATGGCACCTGTGGAACTTAAAGAACTTAAGACTCAGTTATAGAAGTTGTTAGATAAGGGGTTTTATCAGACCTAGTGTGTCACCTTGGAGAGCTCCAGTTTTGTTTGTGAAGAAGAAGGATGGGACTTTGAGATTATGTATAGATTACATATAACTGAATCAGGTGATAGTTAAGAATAAATATCCCTTACCAAGAATAGATGATTTACTTGATCAGTTATAGGGAGCTCAGGTGTTTACTAAATTGGATTTGAGGTTAGGGTACTACCAGTTAAAAATAGCAGAAGCTGATGTACCAAAGAGTAAATTTAGGACTAGATATAGACACTTTGAGTTTTTTGTGATGCCTTTTGAGCTGACGAATGCTCCGACAACCTTTATGGCATTGATGAACAAGGTATTTCAGCTTACTTATATCACTTTATGATTATATTCATAGATGATATTCTGGTGTACTCGAAGAGTAGAGAGGAACATTCTGAGCACTTGAGGTTAGTCTTATAGATAATGAGAGAGAAGCAATTGTACACCAAGTTCAGTAAGTGTGAATTATGGCTTGATCAAGTAGTGTTTTTGGGTTATATAGTATTTGGACAGGGCATACAGGTAGACCAAAAGTAGGTAGAGGTAGTGATGAAATGGGATGCCCCTAGAAATGTATATAATATTTGGAGTTTTCTTAGATTAGTAGGTTATTACAAGAGGTTTGTCAAGGGGTTTTCATTGATCTCAACCCCTTTGATAAAGCTTCTAAGGAAGAATGTACCTTTCGGATGGACAGATGAATGCCAAAGGAGTTTTGAGGAATTAAAACACCAATTGATTATAACACCGGTCTCGGCTATCCCATCTGGATCTAGAGGATATGTTCTGATGCAGTATGATAGAGTAATTGCATATGCATCAAGACAATTAAGGTCCCATAAGTTCAACTATCCAGTTTATGATTTAGAGATTACTGCAGTGGTGTTTGCTTTAAAGATTTGGAGACATTATTTATATAGTGAAACATTTAAGATATTTACAGATCATAGAAGTTTGAAATATTTGTTGATTCAGAAGGAGCTTAATACGAGACAAAGGAGGTGGATTGAATTACTTAAGGATTATGATTGCACGATTAAATACCATCCAAGTAAGGCTAATGTTGTAGCTGATGCATTAAGTAGGAAATCTAATAGTAGTGTAACATTAATTCAAACATCGAGGTTACAAAACCTAGTTCAACTAAGAGCATTGAATGTAGAGCTAAGTTTGGGGTAGAATGAAGCATTGTTAGCTAGGCTGAAACTTAGACCAGTATTGCATGAAAGGATTAGAAAAGCTAAAAGTAAGGATCCAAAATTAGTGAAGCTTATTGAGAAGTTGAAGCAAAATTTGATTTTTGAGTTTAAGTTGAGAGATAGTGCATTAAGGTTGAAGCAGAGATTATGTGTACCTAATGTTGATGGTTTGAGGAAAGAAATTTTGGAGGAAGCTCATATGGCAGCTTATGTTATGAATCCTGGTACTACCAAGATGTATAGTACTTTGAAACAACATTTTGGTAGGCAAGGATGAAGAAGCAAGTGGCTGAGTATTCGGTCAAATTTTTGATATGCCAATAAGTTAAGGCAGAGCATCAGGCTCCTATTGGGAAGTTATAGTCATTACCTATTCCAGAATGGAAATGGGAGAGGATCACAATGGATTTCATTATGGGTTTGTTAAGGACTTCGAGGCAACATGATGCTATATGGGTCATTGCTGACAGATTAATGAAATCGACACATTTCTTACCTATGTGAGAAAATAACACATTGGATCAGTTAGCTTAGAGGTACATTAATAAGATGGTGAGATTACATGGAGTACCAGTATCTCTTGTATCAGACCAAGATCTCAGATTTACTTCTAGATTTTGAGTTAGTTTACTAATAACATTAGGTACAAAGTTGAATTTTAGTACAACATTTCATCCTCAAACAGATAGACAAAGTGAGAGGACAATTAAGACTGTTGAGGATATGCTTAGAGCTTGTGTTTTAGAGTTTCAAGGAGCATGAGATCAATATATAACTCTCATTGAATTTACATATAATAATCATTATCAAAGTAATATTGGCATGACTCCATATGAAGCGTTATACGGTAGAAAGTGTCAATCGCCTTTGTATTAGGATGAAGAGGGCCTAAGGATGGTTGAAGGCCTAGAGTTGATTCAAGATACTGTTGATAAGGTAAAATTGTTTCATAGTAAGATCAAGGCAGCTCAAGATAAGCAGAAGAGTTATGTGGATCAGCAACGAAGGAATATGGAGTATCAAGCGGGAGATAAGGTGTTCTTGAGAGTGTCACCTTGGCTAGAAGTGCTGAGGTTCAGTAAAAAGGGAAAGTTAAGCCTTAGATACATTGGTCCTTATCAGATTACTAAGAGAATAGTACCGTTGGCTTACAAGTTAGCATTAATACCAGAGATGTCTCAGATTCACAACGTGTTCCGTGTTAGTATGCTCAGGACATATAGGTCATATCCAACACATGTATTACCAACATAGGAAGTTGAAATTGCAACTAATTTAAGTTATGTAGCTGAAATGGTCAAAATAGTTGGTTATCAGACTAAGCAATTAAGAAACCGGGTAATCTCATTGGTTAAAGTCCTTTGGAGGAATCATTCAAGAGAAGAAGTCACATGGGAGACTGAGGAAAACATAAGGAAATAGTACCCCTATCTATTTAATTAATGAGGTAAGAATTTCGAGGACGAAATTTCTTAAAGGGGGAGAATTGTAATGGCTCAGGTTCCAAAACTTACCGAGAGTTAGAATCTTAGACTATTGAGTCATATCATTTGAGAATTTATGAAGTACATTTCATTCACATGCATAATATTCGTGTACACATATGAATCATGATTTAGTAAACATTGCCAAGATTGTATGTGCACTCAATTAACATATTCCAGGCTATGAAAGGTTTAAAATGATCATGATGTGAATTGTGTATTGCTTATGTCTTAAATTTTAGTTTAGTGGATTTAGTAAATTTGGAATTAATTGTTACAATTGAAAATTGATGAATTAAAATGTGCATTTAGTTTAGGAAAAATGTCAAATTGGCACATGAAAATTTAGGATGACTAAGCCTATGAAATAAGTTACACATGGTAGTAGCATTGAGTGACATTTGGCATAGGAAATTAAATGACAAATAATAGCAGTGATCGAGTGACAAATGGCTTAGGATATTGCTAACATTTGGAAGCTTATATATGGGATAAATAGAATGCATACATGGGTGACAAATGTCATTATAAAATGGTGACACCTAGCACCCAATGAGTTAAGCTACTGCAGGGATAGTTTCTGCTGGGTTCATTCTTCTTCTCCTTTCCTCTCACCACCGAAACACCATTCCCTTACATCCCTATGCTTTGCTTAAGTTGTGTCCAATTGGCATACTAAAAATCTATGTTTTCACCCTTCAGAAGATAGTTATAGAACCAGAACATTGTTGTTTTTGCTATTGTCTTTTCTCCTTGTTGAAAACCCATCCAATTCCCACCTTGTATTTGAGATGATCTTGCATGCATATAAGGCAAAGTAAACTTGATGAATTGAGGTGGAACTTGAGCTAAACAAGTAAGTAAAGTATTGATCTTTGGTGGCATGTTGTAATAGAAAGTTTATGATGATTGAATTGAGATGGATTGCATGTGATGTTGATGATGAAGTGTGTTGGTTGGATACTTTTCTGTTTTGTTTTTGATGCATGAGAACTGTAGGTTATAGGTTGCTATATGGATTATTTATATTAAGAATTGAAGTTTAAATGAAGGTGAATTTATGCTAAAGAAAAGTAGTAGTGAAGTGTTCTTGAATTTGGAAAAAGAAAACTAGGACTACATATATGATCAGAATAAGTGAATGAAAGTTTCTATTTTGTTTTTGTATGTATGAAATATAAATAGTTTATGAGCTACCAATTGAATGATTTTAAGTTAAAATTGGATATGAAATTGATGAGGAATTGAAGTATAATTAAGGTATAATTGAGATATAATTAATGGACTTATTTAAACATGTTTTGAATTTGGTATGAAGGTGCTAGAATATGGAAAATGAAGGGAAATTACATAGTGCACTTCAGGGTACTCATCTCGTGATCATGGGAAGGTCCCCCACAATTGTGGGCAATGATTTGAAATGAAAATTTTCTGTTTTAGGTAATTGTTGAACCACATGAGGATAAGTCGCTTTACTTTGGTGCATTTGGATTTGATTGGGGCTTGAAATGAACTTAGATAGTTGCTTGATTAATTAGTTAAGGGTTTGTAGTTTAGGTTGTTAATTGATGTTATAACTTAAGGAATGGATTGTCTTAATATCAATGTGCTTAAATTTGGAAATTATGAGTTGTTAAAGTTATAAAGGTGTTCTTATGAATGCAAATATGATCCAAAGGATATTGGTAATGTGTATTAGGTATAAATGAATGAGAATTGGCAAAAATTGTGTAAATATATTACTAGAAAAGGGTTAGTAAATGTATGAATGATGAATTTAGAGTAATCAAGTTTACTTAAGGTATAAACCTAATTGCAACTAGTTATATACAAGTTATGGTGTTTGAATGACCAAGATTTGTGAATAAGGATACATACCCAGAAAGTCAATTGAACATACATTGAACATGACACATTTACATGAGCATGACTGAATATTCACTTGATTGAACAACTTAGTAATAGGTGAATTACATGTGTATTGTATGACTTTAGACGCACAAATCGATCGCTAGCATCCAGACATTGCCAGATTATTAAGGCAGTAGCTTATTTGGATCATACTGTGAGTTAAACTAGATGTTTCTCACTATGATTGAATTGCTTTTGTTTAATTTTCAATTATTGAACAATTACTTATATGATTGCTATGATTCCAGACATTATTGGTCTGAGGAGTTTGATACTTGGGGCTATATATAGAAGTGTTTTCAAATTGTATGTGTAATATGGAATGTGTACTTAACTGAATGTTGAATGCCAGACTCAGGTCCGAAGAATGTGATAAGTGACATGAACACATTAAATGAAAAGTATTGATGGCATATTATGTGAATTGATGCATTCTATTACATTGATATGCATGATCATATAAAGAAGTTATGACTGGAGTGACTGACGTGAAGAAGAGCTTTAAGCTTAGGAATTGTGCACAAAGAGCCATAGGCTTAATTAATAATGAGTCTAATATCCACAACAAATACGAGACAGTAAATGAAATAAGCTCGATATCCACAACAGATACAGGACGATAAATAGGCTCTCGGTCACAACAAATTAAAAATAAAAATAGTGTCACTTATGCATTTGCATACATATAACTTTACATGTATCATATGAATGATTGAGATGAATGAATGGATTGTTCTAGAATAGTGTTATAAGACGCTTGTATACATGTTGTACTTGTACTTAATAAAATATGACAAAATTTGAAGTGAGATTTGATACTGGATGATGTGTTAAACTTCTTTAAATTGGTTATAAACTTGACTTTGTGTTCTGACTGGAGTAAGCACATTGATGATGATTCGCTCACTGAGTCCGCAAATTCATCAAAATTGCAACGTTGATTTTTAGGAACAAGGGAGTTCTAACTTCTAAGACAACCAAGTAGAAATCTAGTACTGTCATTTTGAGAACAAGAATGGATCAAAGGTCGGGCCAACTGATATCTGAGGAGTCCAATTAGGATATGTTTGTTTAGCTTCTCATTTCATGTTAACATTTTGTATGGAGTTGTATACTCTCAAATATTATGCAATGTAAATACATATATATGAATTGTAATGGTACAATGTGAGTAAGTTTATTTTGTCAATCAAATGAGGAGATTTGATCATTTTGAATTCTTGTGTTATGTGTGATGTCATAATCAGTTAATATGACTATTCTAACGTGCCATTCTTATAAAGTGTGTCCTCGAATATCCTCTGGATATTCGGGCATATGCTCTAGGGAAGTGGTATGTTACATTAAAAATGAATTGTTTTACATGGTTTTAATATATCATTTTAGATTAATGATAACCTATATTTCATTTTAATTTTATACTATAGTTGAATTATATTTAAGATAAAAATATTTAATTACTAATTAAATATGTAAAAAATGGAGCGGTATTTAGGATATAGTAATACAAGACATGGTTTTATATAATAAGTATTTTTATTTTAAAAAATTATTGAACTTATTTACATACTTAAATTTCTATATTTTTCATAATTAGTTCAAAAAATAATTAACATTTTTCATCAAGAGATAAAATTATAAGCACTCCTCCAATAACATGTAAACCTATGAAATAAAGAATAATAATATGATAAGTTTTATGTTTGATACTTTACTATGGCCAATAAAGAGGCCTTTTGGGTAAGATGGGTGCACCTATACTTTCTAAGAAACAAGAGCTTGTGGGAAATAAGAATTAGAGATTCAACTCCTCGTTTTTTAAACTACTATTTAAAACTAGAGAGCAGATTTCAGCCAACACAATCTGTAAAATAAGGAATAGTGAGCGAGTTTCTTTGTAGTTTGATAAGTGGAACAACTATGGGGTCCTTTTACTAATCAAACCTCTACACTCCTTAGCATCAATTTCCAGACAATTTTAAAGTTAAGGAAATCTTCAGTGGCAATACATCAAGCCAATGTTTTCAGAAGTTAGTTACCAACTTACAAAGCCAAGATTCAACAGATTTGTATATATGGACTAAGCACCACAATGGTGACTTCACCAATGCCTCCTGCAGGTTCTCCCTAGTGCCTCAATTACAAAGAGTGAATTAGTATAGTGTAGAAAGGCACTACATAAAGTGTTCTTTTGTAATGTGGCTATTCTGCAAACAAAGGTTTAGATCACTTGACAAATTTCCTTTCCTTAATATTAATCGAACTTGTTGTCTATGTATGAAGAAAATTTTTTCCACCTATATATGAAGTGTTATGAAGGAGAAATATAGGTTATAAAATGCAAGCTCTCAGAATGTTGTTATCTTCGACTTACTCCAAAAGAAGAGATAAGACTATTGGATGGGGATACTTTAATATGCATAATAGCTTGCAGGAGTATGATTTATGTCATTCGGAAGAACTTAACACGAGACCATTCCAAGGGGAAAAAAAGAAGTTCAAATCACTCTTGAAAGTAGCTGTTTTTTCAGAAAACAGCTCTCTATCAACAAACTTTCAAGCAATTTGCAGCTTCAATGTCCTTTGATTACTGCGTTAACTTAGGATCCAAGCTTTCCTTATTCTCTATGATTGGAACTCTGATTCCCTACATACCGTGTTAGCTTGTCTATGGCCTTTATTATTCGTCTATTGATTTCTAAAACATAAGTACTAAAGTAAATTCTTGATATTGAGAACAAAATCTTTAAAAATCAATAAAATAATTCAAATTTATGAGTGGGACGTCATGTAAAATATTGTGTCAATTATAAAATTAGTCAAAATTGTAATAATTTGTTTCCTTTAAATAAGTTACTAAAATACTTTAATATTGACATAATCCAATTTTATTTCGAGCACTGAATCAAGCAAGTCCAAAAAGTAGAGCAGAATCAATTACCGACTCTCCACATTGTAACCATAGCGGCCCACAAAAGATTCGAGACTGATCAACCGGCCGGCAGGCGGGTGTTGACGCTTGGGAAATGGAAGTACTCATGGTCCTTTGATCAGATTCAGTGAGGCATATCATATGGTTTATTCTTATAGAAATAATGTTAATATCTTCTTTAAAGAAATTCTATCAACCCGCACTACAAATATTCAAAGCAATGTATAATGAGAAACATTACTTTTATGTGCACCAACTTCTTTGTATGTGTGTGGCAGCTGTTTTCCTGTCTTTGTGGATTCTCCGAAGCTCTCATTAATTATTAAATTGTATAATTAAACTATTCGATTAACAATTTTTTTTTTATTTGACGAACCTACGTGTATCCTTATTGTTTAAGGCTTCCAGTCACTTAAGCCTGTTTAACTTTATCTATAATAAAAACCACTGTTTAACTATCTATTTGTCTGTATAACTGATTCATTATATTCATGTATAGATTTGTTCCCGAAATGTTCTGTAAAGAAAATTAGGGTTCTTCGTTTAACCGAAAACAGTTAATTGTTGTAATTTAATAACAAACAAGTATTCAATATCAATTGAAGTGGTAGTATTGGCATGAAAAGTAGGGATAGCAAAGGACCAGCCTATAGGCTCAAATTCAAGTGTTTTCAATAAGTCGACTCATAAGCTAAGCTTAGGCTCAAGCCTAGGCCTGCCTAGGGTCCAATTTTTCTAATAAAAAACGATGACAACTTAGGCTAGAACCCAATTAAAAAAACGTTATTTTACATTTTTAATTTTTTAAAAATTATTTAAAAACAATTAACGAGATCCGCCCATTGCCATCCTTAATGAAAAGGCCCAGTTCTTATTTTCACGAATTGTTGCCTAATTACAACTACCTAATTTTTATCCTTATTACTTTTCGCTAAAAACAGGTTCAGTGCTAACAGTATTTATTAAATTTGAATAACGAATAAGGAATTACTTTCATATCTTGAGCCTAAGACAGCTAAACAAAAACTTTCGAATGCATGTAAAATTGGAAGAAACAGTAATTGTTTTACTAACCCCTGAATGATGACAACCTAGCATTTTCTTTATTTTTTTAGAAGTTAAAAGGAAAGTTCAATTAATAAGGTAAAAAAGTTACAAGGTGAAGTATTATTTTTCAAGGAATACATTGGGAGTTCCTATCAAGAGCTACTTAAAATTGCCAAATGCGTTACGAGTACCTTGCCACTTTAATTAATTACAAGCCTGAAATAATGCTAGCATGTGTGTTGACAACTTTAGCTCCTTGGCAAGTGTCATCATCCTTAGTTTAAGTATCACCATTCTCAATACTTCTTCAATAATTAGCTTTATGTCCCTGAATAATCTAGAATTCATCTTACTTCAGATGCCATAGACTAACGTTCTAATCCCACTCTTAAACAAAGTTTTGTTCCCTCTTCTTTTGAAGTTAAGATTGGTGGCAGTAGAGGGTACTTTATTCCTATTGGTAGCATTCATCTGTATATTAAACAGATGTAAGTAAGAAGAATATAATATGTGTGAGTAAGGATATATAAAGAAGATCTTTTGTATCAGAGTCACACAATGCACATCTTGTATCAATTCATATGGTTTTAAGTCTATCTTTTATAGCTAGGCTTTCTAAAGTAGCAAGCCATAGTATGAAAGAATGAGATGGAACAATGCTAGGATCTTAAATCCATTTGAACCAACAACATTGAGGTGTGAGTTAAGAAACAATTCTTTGCAAACAACAGTGGAGAATTTTGGAGTTAGGTTCCAAAAAATGGAGTCTTCTTTAGCTAGATCTAGAAGAAAGTTAGGCTAGTTACTCAAAATGATGTCCTTACCTCTATTTGAATGAAGAGGCCACACCCATTCTTCGCTACATCTGTAACTGTGTGTTGCGCCTCTAAGTCACTTACATTAGGATACATTATCTTTATGCTTTTCCCTTTTTCAAGAGTAACCATTAAAGTCTCCACTGCATCTTTTGGATCTTCATTTACAGTAACTTGAACCTCCTCCCTAGGCCTTTCTAGACTTTTAGGAGTAGTTAATTTATCCTCCAATTCTATCCCTACTCCCTTGACCTCCTATAAAGTTTCATTCGGCCTCTCTTTTAAGGATACTATGGAGCCTACTTCCTGTTACTTCTTTGGATTCTATACTTTAACTATGCCCCTCCTTATTGGTTTCTATAGATATGAAACCTTTAACTTATCTCCACTAACTTGTTTTCTTCATCATATCTCATTATCTTCATAGCTCTAGTAAGCTCCATCTCTAGGCCAACCTCCACACACACCTTAACAAAATCTATTCTCTTTAAGGAGACATTGTTCTCATTTGGACTCACTAGTTTCCCTATGGCACTGACTATATGAGTCAACCCCATAGAGGACCAACACTTAAGAAGTACCCTTGGGGAAGTTTGCCCACACTATAATTGTGGCTATTTTGGAATTGTCAAGTGTAAGAACTGGCTTCCACCTTTTGACTAACATATGTCTTCCGTAAATGTACCAAGCCCAAAGATTTATAACTCTATCGACCATTTCCTTAAAGCTTTTTTTGAATATGTAAAATTCATCCTCACTTACTAAATTTGAAATGGCCAACTTTGTACTAAGGGAAAAGTTAGTCTCCTATTAATGAACAATTGATTACAACTACTTGCCACTTCTTAGCTCCCACTTGAAGCACCTTAGGGGAGGAGAAATAGGCTTCCCATCTTTTGCTAGCTTTATGTAGTGGAGTTTCCTAAATGTTTTAGGGCCACTAACCACTTTACGCTATTTTTGTTTCAACACAGGTTCAGCTATACCTTGAGGCTTCAAGCCATTCTCCTTCAAGCTAGGAAGAGAAGGGAAAGGGGAAGATTTCAAGTTAGGAGAGTCAGGGCTGGAAGATCTCGGGTGGATGTCAAAAGAGGGATCTACCATTTGAGTTTCCTTTAACAGTAATTATATGACTCAAAAGGAAAGGCAACAGAGGGTTTTAAAATGTGGGCTAGCTAATAAAAAAAGTGTAGGAAAACATAATCCAGCTCAAGAATGAATTGATCAGTTTAACAAGGAAAGGAGGGAATGAGTTAGAAAGAAGTTAGAGCTTCTCATTCTAACCTAACCATTCTATATTTGACTTGGTGTGAATTGCATATCCTTATGAATCATCAAATTTTAAAACTAAAGTTTGTTTGTGTTCTTACAACTAATTGATTAGATGAAATTTATAAATAAGATTATTAATCTATTTAATAAAGATACTTTTACTTTTATATGTTTTATTACTTCTATTTAATATTTAATATCAAAGATGAAATATATGAAATAGTTTCCATGTCATTGAAATTATGATATGGTCATAATTATGATTAACTGTTTTTGGTGCATCAATACATAGTAATATTTTGAGCTGTAGGAATGACTCCATCTCAAGGGCCTTGGTAAATTTATCATCAATGATCTTCAGTTTTATTCTTCTATCATTGCTTTGATATTTTAAGAAATAAAACCCCACGTCAATATACTTGCCTGTTCTATATATCACTTAATTCTTGGAGAGTTTGATTATTGAGTTATTGTTACAAAATAGCTTTTAGTTGTTTGAATTTTATCTCCCCAAGTATTTTCCTTACCTAAATTACTTAACAAATAGAAGCTATTGTAGTAACAAATAAAGTTTTTATACTTGACAGAATAATAATTGGATACTTTTTAGATGACTACAAAATAGCATTTGTCTTAAACATAAAAGTATAACTCAAATTAGTCTTTGTATCATCTTGATATTTTATAATCACCATTAGTAAACCCTAATAAATCGTAGTTTTCAACCTTTTTGTAAAATAGATCAAAGTCTCTAGTTTCTTACGAGTAATGAAGGATTTTATAGCAGTTAGAAAATACATTTTTATAGGATTCTTGATGTGTGCTTGATTGTTTATACATTCACTTCTTAACACTTAGTGATTATTGTTGTGTGATAGGTGTGCATTGCATCATGTTTTAGGGTTTAATTTGTTATATATTAAGTGTTAATTTGAGTGTTTAATATGTGTTTAGGTTAGAATTGTGTTAGTTTATGTGTTTAAGTGTTTTTATGGGTT
>JANIIA010000003.1:34104151-34134427 GCA_027478495.1 Erythroxylum alaternifolium | reverse complement strand
GGGTTAATATAAGTCTTTAAGCTTAAATATTATGTTTTTGAGGTACCTTGATGTGTTTGTTAGTGTTTCAGGGCCAATGTCGAAGAACAGAGAAGTTTTGGAGACTTTCAGGCCAAAACCACGACCCACAATCATGCACAATAGGCCACAGTCGTGACAGAAACATGTGAGACAAGCCAAAATCATGGACTAAGGGACACGATCATGTTAGAAGACTCTACCACAGCCCATGATCATGGATTTAGGCCACGATCGTGACAGTGCATCGGGCAGGCGTGTAAACAAGAGAAAAGGTCAAGTTTCGAGGGAGTTTTTGGACCGTTTCGACCCCCAAAAAACCTAGGGCTACGAAGTTATTTAAAGAACATGAAGAACAAAAGATGGAAGCTTTTGTATTAGCCACAATCCTGAACCCTACGGAGCTTTATCGAGATATTGAGGAAGGAAACGAAGGAAGAGAGACACGAAGAAGAAGCCTACGTGAAGTACTTCTTGGAAAAAAAGGTTTCCTACCATTACTGCGTCCATCATCAGTTCCAATTGTATTTTCTGATTTTGTTTTCAATTTTATTGATGCATAGAATTGGGATGGTCATTGAGAATATGATTGTTGAGTGTTGATATTTGTCTAAACTCACCTTTGGAAATTTTCTCTTTCATATTAATGAAATTTGATTGTCGTGTTTTTATTGAATTATTTGTGATTTAATTTTTGCACTTCATAGTTCGGTAACAAACTGAGAGGGTGAATCGAGTGAAAATCATTAAATTGGGCTAACGAGAGTTAGGTAATTTATTAGATCAATAATTGAATCAAACTGGTCAATTGGTGTAACGAGAGATCTTGCATAGGTTTTTGATAGTTTATTAGACAACTTAAGAGCTAATTTAGGATTGGGACAAATTGTGAATCAAGAAGTTACAATTTCTCATAATCGGGTTAATACTTAGGGTTAATGATTATAACTCGAAAGAGAGTAATCAACCCTAGGACCGTCTAGAACCGGTAATCCAATAAGTTCATAATCAATTAGGTTTTCATTAAAATCAGATAAAAATTACATTTCTCTCAATTGGTAGTTTTTAGGTTGTTTTGTGATTGAGTGTGCAATTGCTATCTTGTTTATATTTCTGAATTTGATTACTGGAATTAATTGCATGATTGAATAATTTCTTATTTTAGTTTTGTTCATTGAATTATTGTGAATTGTGTTTAGCCTTAGATTTTAGGATTAGATTCCCTCCTCATAGGATCTACATCTTAGGTATTATGCGAACGACCCATGCGTTTGTGGAATATCGAGGTTTAAAAATATTAAAACTTTGTCATATCGAAACCTGCGATCAAGTTTTTGGTGTTGTTGCTGAGGAGGAGATTAACTTAGTTCTCTAGTCTAAGGTTTTTCCATTATCTTTTGTTTTTTTAATTTTATGGGGTAAAGTAAAGACACATCAAGACATCTTAGAGTGAGAACGAGACATCTGAAGAGTTGAATGCTAAGAAGAGATAAAAAGAACGATAATGGAGGATGTATATTATAGCGAGCAAGGGACACTTGCAGAATTTAATGAGCCATAATTTGGTTAAAAAATCATCATTCTTATATGAACCCGTACACTTCAGGGTGGCAGAACCACCTAGATTTCTATTGGTCTAACAACACAAGTGCTCACATGAGACATCAAGGCCTATTTGAATTTCGACAAGATGAATCTAGTTTATGGGATTCCAAGTTGGACAAAATCATGGATAAGCTTAAGAGAACTATAAGAGATTGGAAGAGAAGTTTAAGCAAGTAGCAGAAGATTATGCCTCTTCTATTCATAATTTAAAGGTTCAAATAGGCTAGCTTTCTAGGGAATTTTGAAACTAAAGTGTGGAAAACTGTCTGTGCAGCATAAAAATAAATTCAATAGAATCATGTTAGGCTATCACAATTAGGAATGAGGTAGAGCTAAAAGAACTAGTGAGAAATCAAGCTAAACCCGACCTTAGAGAAGACCAAGAAATCAAGACAGAGGATGAAGAAAAGAATGTCAACCCTTCCTTATTCACCAGTTCTTGATAGACCATATAAGAATATCAAAAAATCTTAGGTAGATGTCCACGAAGAGAGCCCTATTTTTCGGATTAATGATGACCAAGTGACGTTCAATATAAATGATGTATTTAAGAATCCAAAGGTTAGTAGCTCATTTAGGATAATTGATGTGTTTAAATCTTATGAAGAACAAGAGGATGAAGAATAGTTGACAACAGACATCGAGTTTGAAGAAGTTATGATAGTTTCTGTTCGTGAAGTGAAAGATCAAGGCTGGAAGAAAGTTTTGGAGGCAATCTCCACAAACAACAAGACAGTTACTGATACACTAGTGGAGCACACCAGAATGATGAAGGAGATGGTCCGAGCACAACGACGCCAGAGCTGAGATATCTATTGGATCCATCGATATTTCGAGTCTTAGGGCGTTGCCTCTAACACCATCCCCACCTCCATCTCCATTTCTTTTGCAAATTAGTCTTCATCTTATTTTTATTTTTATTTTTATTTCATTTATTTTACTATAAGTTATGTTTCTTATTTTCTTTTATGTGCTTGTTTGTCCCCTTCTCACATTGAGGATAACGTGCTATTCAAGTGTAGGGAGGGTTATATGTTTTGCTTTATATGTGATTTTGCATATGGTATGATAATTGTTAGGTTGCATTTTGTGAATTATTTGAATGTGTTAATGGCTTAGATGGACTGAAATTAATTTAAATTTAAACATAGTCTATTAGGTTGTGAATAATCATTAGCTCGCAAATTTAGTAAATTGGGGTCTTTGGATAAATAGACAGCTTAATTAGGATGTAATGTAAGTTTCGTCACACTTTAAATTGCCACATTTATTCATAATTTGAGGTCTTTCAACTTAAGTAGCTTTATTTGTATTTTTATGGAAACGAGTAGCTAAAACAACAAGGTAGGCAAAAAATAAAATAAAAAATAAAAAATGTTTATTAAATAAATAACTATTCTGTTGACCTTCGGGTTATGAATGAAGCTAGTAGCTAGTTGAGAATATAATATAGCCGAGTAACTGGATCGACACGCATCACAAATGTGTGCCTCTGCATAAAAAAAAGCTATAATGACGTTCCAACCAAGCAGTTTAACAAAAACATGACTTAGTCGAGTAACCAAATTGACATTCATTACCAATGTTTGCCTCTGTGTAAAAAGACTAAGTCCATGTTAGATAAATAAATAATATTTTCTAAAAAAACCTACCGAACTTGTAATGGCTTGACTTTTCATGAAAACATACTTAGGAACAGTTATAGAGTCTGAAGAATCAAAGAATTATTAATGTGTGTGGCAATTGAAAGGGGTAAATAAATTAATACTTGGATCTCGATTAATTTTTATATTTAGTTCAAAGCCTCTAGACACAAATTTTGCATGTTAATGATTTGATATAACTCGAATGATTGTGCTTAAGATTAAATGTATTTCATGAAGTTGAAGCTATTGTCTCATTATTACATTATGTATTTTGTGTTTGTTATATGTTTGTTATTTTGCTCGCTTGAGGACAAGCAAACGTTTAAGTGGGGCGATGTTGATAGGTGTGAATTGCATTGTGTTTTAGGGTTTAATTTCTTATGTATTAAGTGTTAATTTGAGTGCTTAGTATATATTTAGGTTAGAATTGTGTTAGTTTATGTGTTTAAGTGTTTTTATGGATTAGTATAAGTCTTTGAACTTAAATATTATGTTTTGAGGTACCTTAATGTTTTTATTAGTGTTTCAGGGCCAATGTCGAAGAACGGGAAAGTTTCAAAGACTTTCGGGCCAAAACCACAGCCCACGATTGTGACACAATAGGCCACAATCGTGCTAGAAACATGTGAGATAACCCACAATGACCTAAGGGACACGATTGTGACAAAAGACTCTGTCATAGCCCATGCCACGATCGTGACAGAAAGGTTTGATATTGACTAAGATCGTGGCCTACGTCGGGCAGACACACAAACAAAACAAAAAGTCAAGTTTTGAGGGATTTTTCAAACCGTTTTCAACCTCAAAAAACCTAGGGCTGCCAAGGTATTTAAAGAACATGAAGAACAGAAGATGGAAGCTTTTGCATTAGCCACAATCTCGAACCCTAGAGAGCTTTATCAAGAATTGAGGAAGGAAACGAAGGAAGAGAGACACGGAGAAGAAGCCTATATGAAGTACTTCCTAGAATAAGAGGTTTCTCGCCATTGCTGCCTACATCATTCATTCCAATTGTATTTTCTAATTTTTTAAAATTTTATTGATGTATAGAATTGGGATAGTTGTTGAGAATATGATTGTTGAATGTTGATATTTGTCTAAACTCACCTTTGGGAATTTTGCCTTTAATATTAGTGAAATTTAATTTTCATATTTTTATTGGATTATTTGTGATTTAATTTCTGCACTTCATAGTTCAGTAACAAACTAAGAGGTTGAACCGAATGAAAATCATTAAATTAGGCTAACGAGAATTAGGTAATTTATTAGATCAATAATAGAATCAAACTGATAAATTTGTGTAATGAGAGATCTTACATAAGTTTTTGGTAGTTTATTGGACAGCTTAAGAGCTAATTTAGGTTTAGGACAAATTGTGAATCGAGAGGTTGAAATTTCTCATAATCTAATTAGGGTTAATACTTAGGGTTAATGATTATAACAAGAGAGAGAGTAATCAACCCTAGGACCGTCTAAAACTGGTAATCCAATAAATTCATAATCAATTAGTTTTTCATTAAAGTCGGATAAAAATCCCTTCTCTCAATTGGTAGTTTTTAGATTATTTTGTGATTGGTTATGCAATTATTATCTTGTTTATATTTCTGAATTTGATTAATGGAATTAATTGCATGATTGAATAATTTCTTGTTTTAGTTTTGTTCATTGAATTATTGTGAATTGTGTTCAGCCTTAGATTTTAGCATTTGATTAACCCTCCTTGTGGGATCGACACCTTAGATACTACGCAAATGATCCGTACGCTTGTGAAATATCGAGGTTTACAAATATTAAAACTTTTTCATATCAAAACCTGCGATCATTGTGAAATGCTTAAGATATTCATTTTATTTCATATTTAATTTTAGGTACAATTTGGAAGCATAAAAGTTAAAATGAGTTAAGAGCACATTCCTTGAGCCAAAATTTTGATGTTCAAACTCAATTACCCTGATGGAACAAGAAAGAGATAGATTAAGATGAGGATTGGAAAAGAAATTATAAGAAAAAGAAGAATTTAGCAAAACCTAGCAGATATATGGCCGTGTATATACTTATACGACTGTGTGTGCAATTAGAAGACACATTTTGGACTTATATAGTTAGATATACGACCATATATCCAGTCGTGTATCTTCACAAGGTTCACTTATTTTTTTTACTTATACGATTTGACACATAGTCATATACATCCAGAAACTTAATTTTTCATATAAATAGAACATCTAGATTAAAAAAAGAACAAGAATCAATTTGGGACTTCATGAAGGGTAGGAAACTTATTCTTTCAAGACCCATAGAGTGCTAAGTTTCTTTATTCTGGTTCGGAGGTGAAATCGATGCCTAGAATCACAGTTAAGAACAACTTTTCATTAGTTTATGTTGAATCCATCTCTTTATGGATCGTTATTGTTATTCTATGTCTATTGATTTGGGTATTGTAAAGATGATATGAATGTGTTCATTAGATTGTTTTTATGAAAATGCATTGCTAGAATTTTCAATATAATATGTAATCGATGTGTTTTAAATTCGTTTATAGCTACTAATGATGGTGAATCATTAGGAATAATGTAACATAGGTTGAATAACCCGAACTCATGTGATTACTACCTAATCATATTCATAATGTGACTATTTAATTAAATTTAGAGAACTTGTTCTAGGTTGTTCAATGGTTAGGTTTAATTAAAGAGCTTGTTTTAATTAAACATAACCTAAAGGAAAACCAAGATTAACATAACTTATTATGATTTTATGACCAATAGTTCTAAAGAATGAAGTGAAATACTACGTTTGGGACTATCCGTATCTATGGAGGCATTATGCAAATCAAGTCGTAAGGAGGTGTGTTCCTGAAAGCGAGACACCTTCGATCTTAGCCTTCTATTACTCATACACATATGGAGGACACTTTGTAGTAAAGAGGACTACCCATATAGTATTGGAGAGTGGCTTCTACTAGCCCTCATTGTTTAAGGATGGACACATCTTTTACAAATCATGTGACAGGTGCCAACGGTTAAGTAACTTGTCCCATAAGAACCAAATGCCACAAACCCCCATTCTTTTTTTCAAAATTTTTTATTTTTGGGGTATTAACTTTATGGGACCTTTTCCCCCATCTTTTGGTTTTATTTATATATTGCTTGATTATGTTTCCAAATGAGTGGAAGCTAAGGCCACCAAAACTAATGATGCCAAAGTTGTTGCAGTTTTTTTTCAAATCTAACATCTTCTCTAAGTTTGGGATGCCAAAGGCAATCATAAGCGATAGGGGAACTCATTTTTACAATAGGGTGATGGAAATGCTATTCAACAAATATCACATCATGAATAAAGTTTTCACCTCTTACTATCCCCAGACTAGTGGCCAAGTTGAAGTGTCAAATCGTAAAATTAAGTCAATAATGGAGAAAACTATTTAGCCCAATAAAAAGGATTAGAGCGTGGGGCTGGAAGATTCATTATGGGCTTATATGATGACTTATAAGACGCCAATTAGGATGTCTCCATACAGATTGGTGTTTGGGAAGCCGTGTCATATTCCAATAGAGTTGTAACATAAGGTGTATTAGGCTATAAAGTAATGTAATATGAATTTTGATGAAATAAGAGAGCATTGAAATTTGCAATTGCAAGTGTTGGAGGAGATGAGGCACGAATCTTATCAGAATGCAATGATTTATAACGAAACGATGAAGGCTTTTCATGACAAGATGATCTCGAGGAAAAACTTCCTTGTGGGTCAAAAACTGCTTCTATATCACTCCAAACTTATGTTATTTTTAGGTAAGTTACATTCCTATTGCGTCGGCCATTTGTTATTAATCTTGTCTTTCCTTTTGGTGTAATCGAGATATGGAGTTTGAAAACAAAAAAGACATTCAAAGTGAATAGATATTGCCTGAAGCAATATTGTGAAGGATTCCAAATAGAGAATATAGAAGTGTTGATGCATGAAGACATAAATTGCATCACTTGATAAGGGTAATATGGGGTCGAGTCAACGATATGAAACAAGGCACTGCTTAGGAGGCAACCCAAGGAAAGTTGATTTCTTTTTATTTACATTCTTGCATTTTTTGTTTTTGTTCAATACTTTATTTCTTACATTTGATGTTATATTAGGGATAAAATTAAGTTTTAATTGTGGGGGTGGGGATCATAGTTTTCATACATGTTTTGAAGTTTTTTTGGGGCTTATGTATGTTTCTTAGGTGTTTTAAAAATCAAACAAACAAAAGTTTTTTATTTTTCTATTGCTTTTAAGACTATATAAGAATGAACTAACTAGAAAATTTATAGCAACTTGAGCATGGACTTTTACTCTTATGATTGGTCAATATACATTATCTTTAGAAGAGTAGTGACAAGTGGTAGACACAAGCCAGTAAGATTTTGAGCCTTTATAGACTAACCCATCCATATCAATCTCATTGTCTTTTGTTTATGCGTGACCTTCATGACATGTAAATCTTTACTTTGCTTTGATTTTCTATTTAAGACCACATTTTTATCACATGTATTAACATGAAAATGATATAGGCATTTTTTTTGTTTCATAAGCTACATTAGCCAAATAGCCTACCCATTGATATGAATTTTCCTTTGTTAAGCTCACTTAAGCTTTATTTGCCTTTTCTTTTTATGCTAACCACTTTACATGCCCTAAACATAACAAAATGTCTTAGTCAAGCTTTAAAGTTAGTGTAGCATTTGTTGATTGTTAATGTTTGTGGATGTATAAAAGTGTAAGTGTAGGATGTGCACATATGTGATTTGGTTATAATTATTGGAATTTTATTTTATCTCTTATCAATGAATTCTAATGTAATGTAGCTTCTTGCAATTTTTATATTTATAAAAAAGAAAAGAAAGAAAATCAAATAAAAAAGCATTTAAATAAAAAAATCAAGGAGTAAATGTACTTGTTTTGCAAAGTTATTCATGATTTGTTTTTTTCCCTCCTAAAGTTGTATGGAATGGGTGATTTGAGTACAAAGCATATAAGCTAGATGTTGTTTTAAAGGATCGCCGCTTGTGGATATAATGTATTGTTTTGTTATCAATTGTATGAGTGATTCCTTTTAATTGTTTATGCTTCATGTGGTTTATAGTGTGAGGGCTTGAATCTAAGATGTGATATATAGTTTTTGCATTCATCATAATTGAGGGTACCCAGTTTTGAGTTAGTATTCTTTTTTGCAGTTGACATTCCATTGACTGTTTTCTTGTTTCATTACCTTTGATGGCTTTTGTACTACACTATCCAAACATATCTCATATTAACTCTTACCCACATTAAAGTCCTTTGATTCATGATTATACATATGAATCCTAGTGGTGGAGAAATAAACTGATATGCAAAGTTGTGGAATGTCATGATTATGAATGGTGTTTGAGTGTACCTATGGATCATTGCTATTTACACACACTTTATCCAAATCCATGACTAGATTACTCAGTTTCTAAAGGTGATGATTGTTGATTGAATGTTAAGTTTTTTCTATGATTTGAAAGTTAATTCTCTTTACTTATAGCTCTCTATTCTTAGAAAATATAGAAAATAAGTAAGTGTTTTTATTTGTGACTTTGATTTTGTTGTTTTGCTCGAGGACGGTCAAAGGCTAAGCGTCAAGGAACTTGACGCGTGCTTGATTGTTTATACATTCACTTCTTAGCACAATTATTATTTTTGTGAAATGCTTAAGATACTCATTTTAGTTCATATTTGTTTTTACGTAAAATTTGGAAGAATAAAGTTAAAATGAGTTAAGAGCATATTCCTTGAGCCAACATTTTGATTCTTAAACTCAATTACCCTTGCGGAATAAGAAAAAGATGGAATAAGATGATGATTGTTCTAGGTTGATCGATAGTTAGGTTTAGTTAAAGAGCTTGTTTTAGTTAAACATGACCCAAGGGAAAATTGAGATTAATTGAACTTGTTATTAATCTATGACCAATAGTTTTAGGAGAGGTGTGGAAATATTAGAAGAAGTTTAATTGTGTGTAAGCTAAGATCGATCCGAAAACCAAATTCTAACACATTCATCACTTTATATTGTTTTTAGTAATTTGTTTTCGTTTGTTTAATTTTATTTTGTTTTCTTAATTGCATTCAATTGCCTTATCTTAAACATCAATTATTTTTATTGCAAAAATTACACGTAAATTCCCTGTGGATATAATACCTGCTCGTCGCTACTACAAATTTTTAGTTTGTAGAGTTAGGTTTATTTTGTGGTGCACTTGACATGCACTATCAATTCTCTATATTTCTACTAATTAAACTCACATAATACACGATGTTTAATCTTATTGTAATTTGATACATCAAAATACCTACAATTTATTTGTAAAATGTGATTTCAACTTTCTTCCTTTTATGATCTTTATGTAGTTTCTTATTAAACTTAACGTGAGTATTTATAAGATTACAATCCTTCATCTAAAAACTATCTAGGATTTCTCCCACACATTTCTTTTAGGTAACAAGGGTCTAATCAGCTGATTATTCCACTTCCATCATAAGAAAGTAACGCATCATACCAAAATCAGATATTTTAAAGTCATTCATCATAGACTTGAATTCTTTAAATAGAGCATCACAATTCCAGAACATACAAGACTATCAACATACAAGAAAATAATGGACATTTTTTTCCTTTATCTCTAATGTTTAAAAAATTGTGTGCTTACAAAGACATTTTGAAAACCCATCTTTAAGAAAATAATTATTAATACAATTATACTAAGCCCGTGAGGCTTGCTTTAGTTTTTAAGTTTTTCTCAATATCTAGATTATATGCTCATCTCTAATCTTGACATAAATAAGAGGTTATTTGAAAAATACATATTCTTCAAGTAACTATATAAGAATGTTGAGTTCTTGTTGAAAGATAGACAAAGAACTTTGTGTCACTAATGCAAACACCATCCTAATTGTGTCCTGTCTTGTAACTAGAAAGAAAACATTTATATAGTCAAAACCATATTGCTGCTTGTATCCTTTAACCACCAAGAATGCCTTGTTCTTATTTACTTTATTGTCTTCTTTAATGTTTGTTTTTAGGAGCCACTTTATAGTAATGATTGTATGTCCATTGAGAAGATGGAATAGCTTTTAAGTGACTTTTAAGTGCCACTTCCTTTAATGACATCAACTTTATCATATATAACATTTCACCATTTTGCTTCTTTAACAACACTTTTAAAAGTTGTAAGGTCAAAATCTAAAAATAAAACAAATTAAGTGATTAGATCTTCAATTCCAGTTACCTCATAATCTCCATCAAAGTAGACCATATTTTAATTCAACGAAGAGATTGAACCTCTTCTTCATTAGCTTAAACAAATGTTGTTAAGTTTTAATAGTTATTAGAGTTTTCCTTTTAAAATTTTTAAGCATACAAAGTGCTGAAATTTGCTCATATTCAACATTCTAGGTATAGAGGACTTGGGTATGTTGTTGCCTATTCCAATCGCAAATTTCCTCTTCATCAAAGATAATATCTTTGCTAGTCAAAATCTTCTTTATTATTGAATTAAATAATTTATATGCTTCACTTACGCCAAGAAATATGTACTTTATAGCCTTATCATCAAGCTTCTTCCTTTTCTTATGTAGGAAATGCATATATGCAATGCATCCAAAGATTTTAAATTGATACAACTAGTTCTTGCTCACCCCAAACATCTTTTAGTGTTATATTTTCAATGAAAAAAGGTTAGATTTTTGTTCGAAAAATGAATTCTCTAATTTGCTAGTCTAACTAGAAACTCTTTGGAACTTTTGCTCTTTCCAAAAAGCTTCTACCATATTAAGAATGCTTTATTTTTCCTCTCTGATACACAATTTTCTTATGGTGTATATACGACTATAAACTCTCTTTGATCATAAATTTCATATGCACCCTTTCTTTATGAAGATAATGTAGCCTTTTTTCTTATAACTAACCAACACTAAGTTTTTTTCAGAAGTTAAAATGGATTCATTAGTAAGCCCAAAAGGCAGCAAAAAAGTTATAGTACAAGGTTATTCTATTATTTGATACAACAAAATATAAAGGGCTTTACACACTATAACCCTTGGCAAAAAGAGGAGCTCAATTCTTGAGTAACCTTATATGCAACTAGAATTTCTTTGATCCAATAGTAGATTTTATGACCAAGAGCACATTTGCCTATTTAATATTTTTTAATAATCTTAAGTTCCTTTCACTCCATATTAAATACACTAAACAAATCAGGTTTAAGGATATGAAGCTACTAGGTGACCTGCCTTCAGAACTCTTGATCCATTTGTTATGCGTGCCTAGAATCCTAGGAAACAAGTTAAATGATCAAATTAAAACCTTAAGGAAGCTAAATCCTTAAAACCCCGATCTTAAGACACCATAAAGGTTGATCACTCCCTTGATAAGTCAAATTTGTATTCCACCAATAACACAAAAGAACAAGCAAAGTTTGTTAGAAATTAACTCAATTTTTGTTGATAGTGGTGATGATCTTGTAATACATCATATAGCCCTTTAAATAGGCATTATAATATCTTAATCCTATAAGGAAAAGTTTTTACCTATTCCTAGTTCATACCTAAGTAGGAAAGACCCAAATAAGAAAGGGAATCTTTAATGTGAGGATAAAAATCAATCTTGAATGTGGATTTCTCCTAAATTAAGGAAACAAAATGATTTATCAAGATATGAACGAAATTTGTTTTTGAAAATTAAAAGAATATATTCACATTAGTAAAAACTATTACACCATTACATTAAGGTCATGTTAGATAACTAACCTAACTAAATTTCAATTTAAAAATAGGTGGGGGATCATCAATTTCTCCTAACAAAAGGGAATAGGATCATCCAACTATAAATGCCAAATGTGTTTGATGTCCTGGGTGAGTTAATTCTCCACATTCTTAGCAAGTATCACTGCTCATAGCTAATTGAGAATTATATTTGTTACTTGATATTTATCTATAGTTTATCCTTAATATAGACGCTTATTCCTTTCCTTCCATAGCGAATAAATTGTTGTCGCAAAACTAGCCTTGTGTAGCACCATATTCAGTTGTCTAGGCCTGGACAGAGATATAAAGATATTTAACATAGATGCCCATTTATATGTATGGTTCTCTAGGTTCATCATGTGTTGGATTCTTCCCCAAACTATTTTGGAGTAACGGCAACTGTAGAACAAATGGTACGGGTTTCCTCAGGTTTTATGTATAACAGACATGTATGTCTTGGGTATCATGCCAATGAGTCTTTATCTTTAATTTCCAACCAAACAATAACAGAAGCTTTGTGATTTATTCTTTGCTACTAGATGAGTTTATACCAGTCCACTTTGTGATAGACCTCACCAAGCAAAGCGCGACATAAGCTGTTAGTAAAGGAACCTGATGAGTGAGGTGACCAGATAATGTTGTCTTCACTTTAAATATCCTATAATGCAGGCAAGAAGGTTTCTAAGGAAGTAAGCAAATGACCCAACTCTAGTTTACGAATTACAGGACTCACAAAAGACTAATTATCATACCAGAAGGATATGTCCTGTCCATTCCCAACTACATGTTTAATGTATATGTATATAAAGTTGTGCAAACTCAGTAGCTATTTAAATATATGTGAATGTTAAGTTGAAGGGGAGATATGCTAGAAATAAGTGTTGCGAAGGTGTATCTCATGGATCCACTTAACCCATAATGCTCCTTTATCAGTAAAAAGCCTGTATATCCTGTTTACTCATCAATACCTTCTGTATAAATGGCATTGAAATGATGCCTAACCCTTCTTGAATCTTCGGTTTTGTGATCTCACTCCACTTTACTTTTTCTTTCTTAGCATTGTGAAATGATCCCATCCATAGGAAAGCTTTAAGTATTTTGTCTATTTCCTTAAGCACTTTCTTAGGTAGAACTAAGTAAGTAGCCCAATGCATATACATGTTATTCAGAACCAAAATTATTAAAACCACCCTACAGTATAAGATAGATGTCCATTTTGCCCTGCATTTTCCTTACCTTTGAACTTTTCCAAAAGAGGGATGCAGTCTAAGAATTTCAGTTTGGAGGCAGTAATAGAGAACCCCTAGATATTTAAACAATGGGGGATGACATTGCATACCGGTAACTCTACTAAATGTCTCTGGATTATGCATGTCTGAAGCAAAAAATAAGCTACTCTTATTTTGGTAAATTTGTAGGCCTGTCCATTTGGAAACTAATGTTGTTGTGTCTAGTTTCTATTGCTTTTAATTGCCTTCATGCCTTGATTTTGGTTGCAAACTCCTGGGTTTTGATCCAAATGTGAGATAAATTAAGTAGAAATGGTGTGAATATTGCATGAAAGTTAATTGGATTATTTTATAAATTTTACATGAAGATTGAAGGGAAAGTTCACGTAATTTTGCATGAAAAGGAAAAAAAAAAGGAGAAAGGTGGTGACATAATTTGTCACCACTATGACTAAGACTAACACCAAAATGTTATTCATAGTGGTGACTTAACTTGTCACCACTATGACAAGTGCCCTCACGAAGGTGAATTAACTTGTCAACCCCGTGACCAATTTTTCCTTTAATTCATCAACTTACTATGTGTCATTTGCAGGGGGATGACTCGAAGACCTAGACTTAAAATAGATTACAAATAGAAAGAGTAAGAAGGGTGGTGGCTCACAAGACACACATATTCCAACATTCCATTATACACATTTTTCACACTACAGACTCAATCGGGGACAAAATAGATAGAGAGAAAGAAGCTAGTGAAGGGAAGCAGAGAAGAGCTTTGACTGAGAAGATAAAGGAGAGAAAGAGCATACAAAGGAAGCAGAGGTCAAAATAGCTTGAGCAGCCAGTCATCTAGGTGAGAACAAAGTAGAAGTAGAGGCGAGAGCCAATATAGGAAGCCTGAGAGTGGCTGGAAATCACCGTAACTCCCTCATTCGAACACTCGTTTGCTTATTTTTGTTTATTATTTCTTTATTGCTTTACTAAACTTACTCCTCTGTTAGTTGATGGACTCATACTTTGTTAGCTTTTGATAGTTTATTTCAGTTATTCACTTAGTTTGTTGTTTTAATACTTCTATATATTGATCAAGATGAAATTGAAGTATTTGAATATTATGAATCTTGTTATTTACATGTTGGCTTATCTCTTTTTCTTGAGGATTAATGTAGCTATTTTAGTCAAATATGCATGATTGAGGAACTATGTTACTATCTTATGTTTGTTACAGTTTCTAAATTTATTATTGGTATTATAATCTTTTACCAAATCTTGCAGAATCATGATATTGCCATCAATGTTTCTCTCCAGTATGAACGCTCCTTGTGAGATAAGAATAATATCCTTGAGGACCAACTTTAGACTACCAGTTAATAATTTTATAATCGCTTTGTATAGCATATTGCAACAAGAAATTGGTCAGAATTTTGATATAGACATAGGCTCCTTAAGTTTTGACACTAGACAAAGATAAGTATGGTTTACCTCACGTAGCGTTTTTGATGTAGAAAAATATTCCAATACATCCTACATGAATAAGTTCCATATGATTTCCCATGTTTTTTGAAACAAACTAGCTGAGAACCCATCTGGGCTTGGTGCCTTAGAAGGTTCAGACCAAATAAGGTTTGTTTCACCTCCTCTGCAATAAATGGAGTAACAAGAGACTCCTTAATATTTGAGTTGAGCAAGCTTGCCAAAAGCTGTGTCATATTGTAATTCAAAGGCTCCGATGTGTCCTTGCCCTTCAGTTCTAGAAAGAATTTTTGGCCATATTCAAGAGAGCATGCTAGTCAGTAATAGTGTTTCCTGAACTATCCATCAGTTGTGAAATGTGGTTTCTATTCCGTCGTGAGAGCAGTAAGGAATGGAAAAACTTCGAGTTGGCATCCCCTTCCCATAACCAATTCACACAAGCCTTTTGTTAAAAGATATAAGTTTGTAGATTTAGAGTTTGCTAGTATTCCCTCAATGCGTTGACTTTAACTACTCTCAACACTTAATCGTAAGGGCATCATAACAACTATGTTAAGCTTCCTTAAGTCACAATTTAAGCTGGGTAAGGGGAGAAGAATGAGTATTAATTAAAGATTTAACTGTAACTTTTACCTTCCTCATCTTCTACATAAGTTGAAAGGCTTTGAAGCTATGCACGTCTTAATTCCAGTACGTTTGGATGATATTTAAGAAGCCCTCCATATGATTTAGGCCATTGAAGTTTAAATTTACGAATTTATGTAAATCCTTGGGCTAGCATGTATAAATGATCGAAGAGAATGTTTTCTCCAAAATGCACATCTTAATAGGTCTTAATAAGGCCTTATTCACTTAAAAACATAAATTTACACTTAATTAAATCAACATAACCAACCCACTTGTTGATTGCATCTTAGTTATGCATATTGGGCTTCCTTCAAACCTCTGCATGATGATCAACCTTGTATTTTGGATTCCAAGCTTGGTTCACTATGAACTAATCTTTGTCTAACATCTTGTATATAAAGATAAGTAATTAATCTTAGTAAAGCCTTACCACCTTCAATAATCGCTCCCTTTTCTTACATCTCTATGATTAATCCTTACAAAGCTTCTTTTATTTGTTTTATTCTTGCTCTATTCATTAGACCTCCAATTCCTTGCAATATGTCTCCAAAAAATTTCCTAACTTCATCTAGAGCCATTTGGTCAGTATCTTGATCCCCATCATGCCACCTCTCCTTGAAAGGATTCATCCTTGAATCACCTACATCAAATAAAGATAAATTAGTAACATTAAAATTAGTACTAACATTACCAGAATTGGTTGGCAAACCAAGCTTGTAGGCATTTTCATTGATCCTCTCTGAGACTTGAAAAGGTCTATCTCCTCTAGGCGACAATTTGGACTTAATTTGTGTGGGGAAATCTTCCTTCCTCATGTGCACCCACACCTAATCTTCAGGTTCAAAAACAACTTTTATACACCCCTTATTAGCTTGTTTTTCATATTGCTCATTTTTCCTTTCAATGTTAACCTGAACCTTGGCGTGTAAATCCTTTACAAAATCTATCTTTTTTTCCCGTCAAAGGTAAAATATCTAAAGGAGCTAAAAGATTAAAGCCATATACAACTTCTAAAGGTGAACAGGAAGTAGTAGAATGAATAGACTTGTTGTAAACAAACTCAATATGTGGCAAACATTTTTCCCATTGTTTTAAGTTCTTATGTATGATAGCACATAACAAAGTAGTGAGCATCCTATTAACTACTTCAGTTTGCGCATCTATTTGGGGATATGCAATAGTAGAAAACAAGATTTTAATTCCTAACTTTGTCCACAAAGTGCGCCAAAAATGACTTAAGAACTTAACATCTCTATCGCTAACAATTTTCTTGGGCAAACCATGCAATCGAACAACCTCTTTAAAGAACAAATTATCAATATATGTTACAATATTGGTTTTAGAACATGCTATAAAATGATTCATTTTACTAAATTGATCAACAACAACAAAATGTTATCCTTACCACTTTGAGACCTTAGTAAACCTATTACAAAATTAATAGAAATGTCGATCCAAGGTTGAGTAGGCACAAGTAAAGAGGTATATAAACTCTATGATTTTACTTTAGACTTTGCTTGCTTACATGTTATGTACTTGTCAGAAACAGATTGCACATCATGTTTCATTTTAGGCCAATAAAAATGTTCTTACAGCATATCTAAAGTCTTTATCATAAGTAGGATAATTCAAAGATTCCCCATTTAGCTTTTTATTAAATAAGCAATTAGTTTAAAATCTTGCATCAATACAACCCCTGTTCCCATTCCAGACGCATCACATTCAACTTCAAAAGCTTTATCAAAATTGGGTAAATACAATAAAGGTGCATTAGTTATCTTATCTTTTAATATATTAAAAGCTCTATTATGCACATCATCCTACTTAAAAACAACATTCTTTCTAACAAGTTCATTCAAAGGTGTAGCAATGGAACTAAAGTCTTTAATAAACCTTTGATAAAAACTTGCTAGACCATGAAAAATTCTCACCTCATTCGCATTCTTAGGTGTAGGTCAGTCCCGTATCACCTTTACCTTCTCTTCATCAACATCAACACCCAGTGAACTAATAACAAATCTAATAAACACAAGAGATTCCATACAAAACGTACACTTTTTGAGATTAGCATACAATTGGATCTCTCTTAATACACTAAAAACAACATACAAGTGTTCCACATGATCATTTAAATTCTTGTTGTAAAATAAAATATCATTAAAGTAAACTACCATAAATTTTCTAATGAAAGCACGTAAGACATAACTCATAAGCCTCATGAAAGTACTAGGTGCATTAGTTAAACCAGAGGGCATTGCTAACCATTCATACAATCCATATTTAGTTTTAAACGCCATTTTCTATTAGTCTCCTTCTTTCATGCAAATTTGATAGTAGCCATTCTTTAAATCAATTTTAGAAAACAAGCATAAGCCATTTAATTCATTAAGCATATCATCTAATTGAGGGATAGGATGTCTATACATAACTGTTATTTGTTTATGGCTCGAAAATCTACACACATAAGCCATGTCCCATCTTTCTTTGGGACTAAGATTATAAGAATCAAACATAGCCTAAAACTTTCATAAATCTCTTTTGTACCAGGTCTCAACTTGTCACTGTATCTCCTTTGTTTCCTTAGGATTGGCTCTATAGGCAGGTTAGATATGAATAGCAGTCCTGATATTAAAATCTATTTAATGTTTAATTCATCTTAAAAGGGGTAGTCCATGTGGTATCTCTTTGAGAAAAAGGTCCTCAAACTCCTGTAATAAAGAAATGACCACACTAGGAAAAGTAGGGTTAAGGTCATTCGTAAAAAAATAAACATCCTTAAACATAAGTACAAGTAATGGCTTGCCTTGCAAACATAGCACTCTTAACCTCACTTTTTCCAATTAATTTCTTTCTTTTCTCCCTTTCTTGAGCCCCTCTCTCTTGATTTTTCTTCTTGGCCTCACTCTCTTTCTTTTCTCTCATTTGTTGTCTTTCTTTCCTTTTCTTTTCCTCTTACTCACTAATCTGATTTCCTCTCATTTTTATACTCAGCTACTATCCTAATCTGATTCTTATAAGCTTGCAAAGGTTTAAGAGGGGTTAGTACAATGGTTTGGTTATTAAGTATAAAAGAGTAACAGTTTATGTACTCATCATGTCTAACCTTTCTCTCAAATAGCTATGGACAACTTAATAAAATATGTCCAACATGCATTTAACCACATCACAAAGAACTTCATCTCTATATTTGCCAATAATAAAAAAACTAAAGCTTATTTGGCCACTTTAATTTCTCCTTATTCATTTAACCATTGCAACTTATAAGGTGTAGGATGCTTAAACGTATCCAATTTTTGCTTATCTACTAACAAAGTACTAACAATGTTAGTACAACTGCCACTATTAATAATCATGCTAAAACCCTGTTTTTAATTTGGCATCTAGTATAGAAAATATGCCCACGTTGCAACCCTTCATTTTCATCCTTGAACTGAATATTTAGTGCATGCCTTACAACCAACATATCTCCATGCATGGGTTCTTTAACATCAACATCAGAGCATTCCTCCAATGGTGCCATTTCATCATCACTTTAACCAACGCTCTTTACATCACCATTCTCCAACACAATCATTGCCTTTTTTTAGAACATTGAGAAGCAATATGTCCAAGCCCTTGACACCTAAAACACCTAATATCACGAGATTTAAAATAAGAATTAGTTTTAATTTTACCTTTAGAAGTAGCAACCAAATCCTTTGGCTTTACAACTTCTTTCGATTTCAAGGTTAAGTTGGTGCCTTTGTCTTTCCAAGTTGATTTCCAAGAAGAGTTAGAAGTCGAGCCTGATTTTCTTGATTTTTGTTTTTCTCAACCTTAATGGCCTTATGTAGCAATTCCTCCATCTCCACATAATCTTGTAAGTCTACCACATCAATAATCTCTTTGTTTAAACCACCTATGAATCGAGCCATTATTGCCTCTTGGTCCTTTATGTTTGGTCTAATCATGGCCACCTCAAGTTGTAGCAGTCTTCTACACTCTTGGACCCTTAAACCAGCCCTTACAACTTTTTATGCAAATCTCTATGGTAATGGTTAGGTATAAATCTCTTGCGCATTACCATCTTCATTTCATCCTATGATTGAATTGGTCTCTCATCATTCCTCCTTCTGTTTATCACTAATTAGTCCCACCAAACTGCAAGTTTCACTTTCTTCTCCTCGGAGTAGTTATGTTAGTGAAATACATGCTCAACCTTTCTTTCCTACTCTAAATAGAGCTCAAGATCATTCTTTCCTTGAAAGGTTGGAATCGTCATATTTATGCTACCTAAATTGTTATTCCTTTTGGAAACATCCTTCTTGCCTCTTCTAGAGTTGGAATCTTCATACTCTAATTTATCTTCCTCTTCCTCCTCGAACACATACCTTTTAGTGAATTTAGAAGCTGATGAAGATTGTAAACCATCCAATTTGGTGTTCAACTTCATAAATTGTTCATTGATAGCCTTCATGAATACTTTCATGTCAATTTCGTATTGTTATCCTTCACTACTCATGTTTATAACCTACAAGAAGTTAGAAGCAAAGCAGAATAGGATCCTCACCCACTAACTCTTGTGTTTACACTCGAAATAATGTAAGTTCCACTTGTGTTTCACTCTATTTTTGGTTTTTCAAGATGTTAATCTCACCAATCTTACCTTTTTTTTGTACTCAAACCAGCCCCCCCCCCCCCCTCTTTTATGTTCTTAAGAGAATCAAGACTAACAAATCAAGAGGAGTAATTGATTAGATGATGGAAAATCTTAAAAATTAACTTTAAAAACTTAGCTAAGGCAAAGGGAAAACACAAAGAAAATAATAATCAAGAGGAAGCAAAAGATATGCAAAAAAATGTATTAGAACACAAAAAGAGAAGTGAACAACTTGTAATTGCTCTATCACACATGAATTGTCTAGCAAAGAGAGGAGCACGAAATTATTAAAAAATTAGACAAATGATCTAGAATAAATTAACCAAACTTAGAAAAGGAAAGCAAATATCTTATGAATAATTGTCTTAGAATATGATTCTTTCATTACAAAAGTGAATCAGTTCATAACGTCTCTTTTCTTTTCTCCTTTTTTGTTTTGTTTTTTGTTTGTTGTTTTTTTGTTTTTTTAAACGTGGTTTTCTTTTTCTTCTTTTTTTAAGAAGAAACTGATTCAAAACGAAAAGAACGATCTGAACTTTAAAAGATAGCAATAAAAGAATTGGAATAAAGCTGACTGAACTTAAGTTAAAGAATGAATTGAAATTGTAAATCACGAGGACTCTAACAAAGGATAAAGGAAACAAACACCAAAAAATGATAACAAAAGGATAGAAACCTGATTTTTACAAACGTAAGACTTTAGTACCCAATGATACGAACCCACTAGGCAACATGCCCTAGGGATACTTAATGCCTAGAATCCTATAAAACAAGTTGAACGATTAGATTAGAAACTTAAGGAAGCTGAATCCTTAAAACCTCAATCTTAAGACACCACAAAGGTTGATCAATCCCTTAATAATTCATATTTTCATTCCATCAAGAACACAAAAGAACAAGCAAAGCTTGCTAGAAAATAACTTAATTTTTATTGATAGTGATGATGATCTTGTAATACATTAGATAGCCCTTTAAATAGGAATCAAATATCCTAATCGTATAAGGAAAGGGTTTTTTACCTATTCCTAGTTCATACCTAAGTATGAAAGATCTAAATAAGAAAGGGAATCCTTAATTTGAGAATATAAATCAATCTTGAATGTGGATGGCTCCTAAATTAAGGAATAATATGATTTATCAAGATATGAAAGAAAATTATTAAGGAGCAAGTCTTAAAAAGGTCTTATTCACTCAAAAAACATAAATTTGGGCTTAATTAAATCAACATAACTAGCTCACTGATTTGGGGTTCTTTCAAACCTATGCATGATGATCAACCTTGTATCTTGGATTTCAAGCTTAGTTCACCATGTACTAAGTCTTGTCCAACATCTTGTATATGAAGATAAGTAATTAATCCTGGTAATGCCTTAACACCTTTAATAATAGCTTCCTTTTTTACCTTTTCTCTTTCTTTTGTATCAGTTTTCAGCTAACACTAAGATTTCAACCTAATTGCCATTTGTACAAGCCATATTTATAATATGAAGCAATCTAGCCCATATGGTAGCAGAAAAGTAGCATTGGAAGAAAAGATGATTTGTAGTTTTAGGCACCAAATTACAAAGACAACATGTCTGGTCATTGGATCCCTTTAGCTTGTCTTTCAGTTTTTAATCTATCTCTAGCAACAAGCTAAGTGATAAAAGAGGGTGTGGGTATCAATGGTCCTTTCCAACATACTAGAGGTCATTTCAACAAAGTCTTTATTTATTTTTATCATAATATTATTTTTTCCATTTTCAATTAGAACAATCACTAAAAATCACAATAGAATAACATTCTTCATTTAGATAAGCAAAATGAAGACTTGTTGTCCCTTATGTGGTCATATTAGGATATATCTACCTATCAAATCTATAACTTGAGCTACTTTCCATCTTAAACAACCGTCAGCAATGTTAATGCTTCCTTCTTTTTGGAAAAATTTAAACTCTCTTTCTTTTATTTTTTATTAAGTTATCTAGTATAGCATTCAGATGTATGATGACTAAATTTGTGACATCTAATTAAACCACTCAATGTTTGGATTTTTAAAATTTGACCTCTATATTTGTCTTAAAATTGGTCATTATTGGTCCTGAATATCCTTTGAATTTTTTTTACAAAGAATCGTTTCTAATATGTGATGATCAATGACCTGAAAGAGATTATTTTTTACTTTAAGATCCTTTAGCCTTCTAGCTTTCAGTTTTGTTTTTTGGGAGTTTGTTAACGTCATGCATTTTGGCACCCTTTGAATTACATATTTGAAAACTAGAAAAACTCCTTTGATCGAGAAAAATTCTCCATCTGCATGCCCTAATGGTCGTAGAGACCATCAAAATTTGGGTTGGATGCTTTCACAAAATTAGATTCTACAACCATTGAGCAAATGAAAAATAGATGAAATTTTTTTTACTGCCTTACTTATTTTTTTTTTCAAGATCACTTGATTCTGGTGCCACTATAGGAATAGGAATAATAAGTTAACATAGGTAATATCTATGTAAAGAGAACATAGGTTGAGAACTAAACTTTTTTTTAAATCTTAAAGCCTGTATATAGACAAATATATAACTGAACCATACCAATTTATGACAACCCATATTATGTTTAAATCAAATACTTGACGAACTCTTAAAAAGTATATATTGAATAAAAAATTAGAAATAATCAACAAAATCATGTGTAAAAAAATAGTTAGATAAATCTTAAGAAAAAACTTTTTTTTATCTTCATAAAACATTACTTATGTATTTGTGTATGCCTCATTATGATCGTTTTATAATTGGTCCTTATAGTTATGATTATCAAAATATCTCATATAAGATTTACTATATTTTAATGCTACTTATAACCATTTGTATTTATGGTAGTTTAATTAATAATACTTAGATATAATATGAACTATATAAAGATACATAAGTAAATCAAAAAAGGATTTATAACCCTATAGTAATTACAGAAAAGATCCTACTTTATTTAATCAGTATTGATTTGTGAATTCTCTAACTAGATTAGAATGAGATTTGAAAAGGTTGTTTTCAAATATAAATTATAAATTACTTATTTATTTGAAAGAATGAACGTGATTGAATTTATATAGAGCAAATACTGATCTGATACTCTATGTCAAATTAGAATGTTGGATGAAAAAAATGATTAAATTATACCCTATATCCAATTACAATTAAAGCATTTTGACATTCATAATATTTGTCCATGATATATTGTCAAATACCAATGTTTATGATTATAAATTGTTTAATTAAATAAATTAAAATAAGTTTTAATTTATTAAATTTTAATTATGAATTGTTGTTATAATTTATAATCATTTTAACATATTAGGAACATAATAGGTATACATACAAAATAATAAAAGTTAATTTAACTTAAGTTAGACTTAGTTGTAAAGTTTAATAAATTTTAGGTGTTAAATATGATATATTTGAATTTATTAAGATTAAATATTAATTAATTAATTAATATACATTGTAATTAGATTTGGTAAATTCTACTCTTTTTATACATAAAGGAGCAAACATTAAAGGGCTTAGCACTCTCTATGAAACCCTCTTTAAAATTGTTAAAATTTTCTATCTTTATTTTATGAATATTATTAAAGGCAAAATAATTGAATAGCTTTATGGATGTTTCATTGGTGAAGAAAAGTCTTATAGGTTCTAAATCAAGTTTCTCTTGGACTCTTTTATTTTATGATTATTATTTTAAACTATTATATTAAAATAATTAGAATGAAAAATTATAAAAATTTTGTTATTTAAGTTTGTGTTAATTAATTTTTCATCATGCGAGTTACACCTAGAAGCCTTTTAGTATAGAGGACATCTTATTTTGTGTCATGAAACATCCCCTTATCTAATATAACCTCGAAAAGGAGAGAAAGTTGGCATAATCTAGCCTCTGGTGAAAGGAATCGCTCCCATCAATCTAAATAGTACATTTCTCAATGACGATTACAATGATTGTTGGCGGTTGACAAAATGAGGGTGTCCTCTATACCCATAACCCAATTCCAACCTTGTTCCATTGATTTTCATCCACACATTTATGTGGGATTCACAAAGGCTCTGGATAGGAGCCATGCAAGCACGTTATATGACATTCAAATGCAAGTCCAAGTCTTAAGATTAGGCGTGACTGCTTGAGTTTAAGCATATAAATAAGTGAAGGAAAAAATTTAAGGATTATCTCCATAACAGCAGGTGCATTGGAGGAGCTTAACTTGAGAATTTACTGCCCTCAGCATTCGACATTTTAAGTGTACAAAATAAAAGATGATTAGAGATGACATTGTCAAATATCAATGAAATTGAGTTTAGCAAAAAAAGGGTAATGATTCTACTTTTTTTAAGTGTTTATGCTTTCTTACTGTAATATGTGCTATAAATTTAGATTGAAATGTAAATTTATATTTTTAAATCAAAATTATGAATATAAATGTAAAGCAATTATTTGTCTATTTGGAAATATCATGTTAATTGTTCTGTTTTCTTAAAACATTGAAAATTAACTAATTATCACTTTTATAATGCATTATTACTTCTTGGGAGCTTGTCAATTATTAATATTTTCATTTCAAGATTGGGATATTTTTAAATATGAAGTTGGATTAATATTAATTTTTACAAGGTAAATATAAGATAAATTATCATATCTTCTTATAGCAATTTCTAATATTGCCCCCTTGCAACTCAAAAGGTAAAATCATTGTAGCACCAAATATGGAAGTTCTGTGAATGGGAGCAAAAACTAGAATACTAAACTAGTTGGCTTCTTCTTGCAAAGAAGACCTCCTTTTTAGGTAATTAATAGTTAGGCACAAAAAGACAGCAGCTTAAGGCTTTATAGGAGGTTTTGATTTATGAGGATAACCATTGTTTATTCAAGTTCATAAATAAAGCAGAAGCTAGAGGAATAGTAAAAACTGGTCCTTGGCCTTCTATATGAAGGAGAGCAATTATCCTAGAATTAATCAAATATGAAAACGTACCAGTATAGGTGAATATACATAATATACCATTGGAGTATTGGTTAACTAAGAGACTTAGTTCATTGGCCAGCTACATTAGAAGACCCCTATACATTAATAGATTACAACTAAGAAGAAAAGAATTGGAGTTGCTAAAATTTGTGTCAATATGGAGCTAGATAAAACACTTCCAAAAACTATTCCTCTAATGATACTAGTAGAGCATGGGAAGTTTACTGAGGATTCTATTAATGTTTCCTATAACTAGAGGCCATCATTATAGTAACACGAGAAGTAGTGGA
Source organism: Erythroxylum alaternifolium (assembly GCA_027478495.1). Taxonomy (NCBI): domain Eukaryota; kingdom Viridiplantae; phylum Streptophyta; class Magnoliopsida; order Malpighiales; family Erythroxylaceae; genus Erythroxylum; species Erythroxylum alaternifolium. The sequence goes on along the minus strand of JANIIA010000003.1, from coordinate 34,109,110 downwards.
AGCCTACAGGAAGGAAGTTTGCAAGAGGGGACTATGTGGAGCTTATGAAACTAGAAGTTAGGAAGGAGGTACAGTAGTAGGGGAAAGAACAAGGGGAAAGCACAGATGGAACTCAAGTTAAAAAATCATTATAATCAGAGAAGTTAAAAGCTAACTTAATAGATGATCACATAAATAAGAAAGTCAAATATGACACAACATGAAAGTATGATAGTCAAAAAAGGTAATATCATGGAGAACTTTCCTAAAGTCAGCTTGAGAATGAAGGTACAATTATAGGAGGAAGGAGATCCAGGAAAATGTGCCTTAATAAAAGAAATAATGGGCCATGGATCAGGTAAGTTTCAAAGTAGTAATAAAAGGAACTAGTAAGGGAAAATTAGGTTAAAGTTGTAATGCCCTTCAACATTAGATGATGTTAAATGTATCATAGAATATTATGGGTATTACTTGCCCCAATAAGTTAGTAAATGTTAAAGATTTTTCCTTCAATACTAAGCCAACTTTAATTGGATTACTAGAAATTAATCTTAAGAAGGAAAATATCTTAAAGTTTTTAATATCAAGGAAATTTCAATCATTAATATCTTAAAGTTTATAATATTAGGGAACTTTTGGTCATTCCTATCAAACCATCATCATCACAATGGTCATATAGTATTTGCTTATGATTTTAAGGAGAGTCAAGGTGAACTTAATAAATTCCAATGACTAGATGATGCATTTAATAGTAACAATGCTATGTGTATTACTCTAATTTCAATCTCCAAAGAAGGCTTGTGTGGGAAAGGCTAAAAAGCATTAGCACAACTTTACAAGGTTCCTAGATTATAGTAAGAGATTTCAATAGTTTCCTTCATAGAGATGAAGTGGAGGGGCATATGAGATAGAGGTACTTTAAAAATGAGTTTAAGGAATGAGTGAAAAAAATATGAGAAACTAATTTGAAGATGGAAGGTTGGTTCTTCTCTTATATTAATAAACAAAATACAAGGTAGATTTTAAGGAAAAAAATATATAAAGCATTAGTTAATTAGAATAGAAAATTTCCCTGATATTAAAGTTATTGTTAAAGCCCCAAAGACATCTAATCACTCTCCAATAATCATATAGGGAATGCAAAATAAGTGTAAAAGGAAAAATCCGTTTATATTTAATAATTTCCTAGTTAAGGAATATGGTTTTGTTGAATAAATTATTAAAGGAATGAAACTAATGATCAAGGGATGTAAAATGTTAAATTTGTTAGGAAATTAGAATTGATCAAACATGAATTAAAGAAATTCATTGCAAAAAGGACCTTGCACACTAAAGAAAATATTGATGTAGCTAAAGCTAGAGTGATAATTGCTTAAAAAACTTTATACCTAAAACCAACATATTGCAACCCAAGCGAAGAAGAGAAGAACGTAGTGAATGAGTACATAAGATCATTGGCAATCCATAATTCCATTATGAAGTGAAGAGCTCAAATTAAATGGATCCAAATTAGGGATAAGAAAGAAAAATTCTTCCATAACTCAGTTAAAGTTAGGAATATTACCAACATGATAAGTTCCTTGATCAAGCTTGATGGAGAATAAGTTACTACATAGTTAATAGGCATGTCAATGGGTTGGTAACTCGGCCCCGGGCCTAGGCTATCCACCTATTAATTTTTTAAAGGAAAAAATTCAAAATCTCGTTGTTTCGAAAAAAATGGATAGGTCGACCATGGTCGGCCTGTGGCCCACTCGTGACTCTGCCAACTTGCATCAAAAACGGGCTGGGTCGGGCCATAATTGCCATGCCTAATAGTTAAAGACCAAAAAGGGCATATAAGTTCTTTAAAGAGTTTCTTAGTAATGAAGCAAATAGTAGATCCTTAATTCTACTGCTAAGCTCCTTTATCAACAATCAGATCGATAAGGATATGAAGGAATTCTGAAGCAGGCTAGTCATTGTCTAGGAAATAAAAAACATGGTTTTTGAACTAAACCCTTATAAAGCTCTAGGCTAGATGGTTTCAATGGTTTTTCTTCCATAAAACATATCCTCTGACCAAGAACTTAGTAATTGATACAATATTAGAGTTTTTTGAAAATGGAAGGATGCCAAAGGAACTTAACAAAACCTTTATTTGTTTGGTCCCTAAGACACATACTCTATAGTCTCTAAGTAACTATAGATTATTTGTTCGGTCCCTAAGACATATATTCCATAGTCTTTAAGTAACTATAAACAAATTTCATATTGTAAATTTTTGTGGAAAAGTCATAACAAATTTGCTTACCGCAAGAATGAAAAAAGGTGTTACACTATTGATAAATGACTCATAAAGGGCATTCATAAAGGGTAGAATTATTAGGGAAAATATATTATTAGGATAAAAATTATTTAAAGACTGTGCAAATAAAAGGTAACCCGTGATTTATGTAGTAAAGGTAAATTTCAACAAAGCTTATGACACAGTTAGTTAGGATATGCAGCTGCTTCAGGCCTTTGGATTTCTATTTACATTCATAAATTAGGGTAGTGAGTACGTTCCTTTAACCTTCTTTAGCATTTTTATAAATGAGGAACCAATAAGACTCATTAATGAGGGTAAAGTGCTAGGTGAGGGGATCCATTATCCCCCTACTAAGGTTTTCACAATATCACCATCCCTAACAATCCCATGAAGACAATAAATACTAGTAGTTACTATTATCCTATTATCTAGTCTGTGAGTTTGATTTAGGATTTTAATCAAAGAAAAGAAAACTTAAGTAATTAAAATAAAATAGGCAGTAAGATTGAACAGAGAATTAAGAAATTACTTAGAAAATTATCAATATCAAAATTAGTGTCTAGGTTTTGAGTCCCCATAAATATTCTTAATTGATTGATCTTTTATTAAAAAATTGTTTTATTGATTTATTGGACCATGGAGATTCTTATGGTATGCTAATAGCTCACTCTTGAGCCTAATAACAACTAATCCTATGGTTATCAATTGAATTACTCAGGTTAAATTTTATAAAATTGCTTTACTAATTTGTGAATCCTCCTATTAAGTTTGACCCTAATCTAGAGGATTTATTTCATCCTATCTATAAGATTGCAATCAATTCCTTCCAATTACAGTAGATCTATTGACACACAAGATTTTTTAATCTCTATGTCAAGAAATTAGATTATGCACTAATATTCTAGATCTATTAAAACATATATTAAACACATAATTGAATCATAATATATCAATTCGAATAATTACATTAATAAAAGAATCAAAACATGTTATTGCATAAAACTAGGGTTCATCTAATCTAGGCACTAAAGAAATTTAGTTACATATTATAAAACACGAAATTAAACATAAACAGAAGAAAAATGAATTGAAAACAATGATTTTATAATTCTAAATCTCCCTATTTGCCTTCTATCGAATATTCCTACAAGGTAGAGGTTTGATCTTATATTCTTATGGATCTTTCGATGATGTCTTTATGTTTTCCACTTCTTTGACTCAAAACCACCCCTTTTAAATGATCTTAGCTTCTATAATAACCTCCTAACCTTTGATCCCCCGTTTTGCCCCCGAACATGTCCTTCTGTAGTAAATTTGAGGATTTTGGGTGATGTACGATCTAATACAAACCTTATATTAGACTGTATATAACCAAAAATACCTAGAATTTGTGATTTTGCATGGCCTTAGAGAAGTACATGGACTGATGCACGATCATGTATATCTTTTTTGCTTCAAATCTTCATTTTATCTCATGTTTTCATTTGAATCTTCTCCTTTGAGTCCATGAAGGTAATTATAACCTATAAACACACATAGAGCAAATTAAGTACCAAATATATGAAAAAAATATAAAATATCAAGAAAAAATACATTAAATATGGGGTATAAATATGATCAAATACGTATATATCCAACATCCTCACACTTAAGCTTTTGTTTGTCCTCAAACAAACCATAATCAAAATTATAAATCTTACAACATCAATCCCTAATCAATCTCAACTTGTCTATTCATACTACAAATCATTATATCATATTGAATCAAATTAACATATAATTAGAGTCGAGTTATCCTAAAATTATCTTCCTAGGTCCACATAAATAATAATCACATTGAAATCAAAAGCATAAACTTTTACACCCTTGCCAAGATTTCACTCAATATGCTCAAATGTTTAAGGTGAAAAGTATCAAAACTCTCAATCAATGCATAGTAGAAATCTTACCATAGGCTTGCAATATTATCTCATCTCCACCACTTATGTATAAACTAGAAACAAAAATCAAAAGGTCTTCATACAGTTGTAATGGGTCTTAGGTATGGTATGGTTGGGATATCCAAAAGGGTTAAATTGAAGGAAATTTAGTAAAGGAAAATTACAATACTTGTTTACAAAACATACGGGTCCTTTTTAATATAACTTTATTGGTACCATTTACTTATTCAAATTTTTTAATGCTCATATTTTTATATTTTTTTCAATCCAAACACAATAATTCAAGCATTTAGTACCACAATTAAAGTAATAATGGACCTTTCAAAAATTTCAGGTCTTAACAAGTAAATAATTTAAATAACCTTCACGGTTCAAAGTAATAAAAAAGTCTTCAAGAAAAATAGGATAAAGGTTAATAGGTGGGTTAATAACAATGAGAAAGGTTAAGGCTCAACTTAGTTATTCTTAAAAGATAAAATTATGAGTATGGTAAATATCGAAGAAATAGGCTAAAACAAGTTATTGAATCTAAGTGCCTTTATCATATTAATGCTTCTAATTTAACAAATATGGTCTCAATATGTATAATAAAAGCAAGTGCTAGAATTGTTCTACTGTACATGATAACACAAATGAAAGAATAACAAGAACTTAAAAATTTTAAAATGTTCACTGTTGGACCCCGATTTGTTTGAGGATAAATTTTATTATTTTTATTGTGATTAGGCTTTAATTATAATTTTTGGGGAT